>JAAGEH010000018.1:24284823-24295604 GCA_011751065.1 Lasiurus cinereus | reverse complement strand
CGCGGGCGAGGAGGGGGCGGCGGGCGGCGACCCGCAGGAGGCCCAGGCCGAGGAGGCCGCCGCCGCCGCGCCCGAGAAGCCCGCCGCCGGCGAGGAGGCCAAGGCCGCGGAGGAGCCCGCCAAGGCCGAGGAGAAGGGGGAGGAGGCCGGGGCCAGCGCCGCGGCCTGCGAGGCGCCCTCCGCCGCGGGCCCCGGCGCGTCCCCGGAGCCGGAGGCGGCCCCCGCGGAGGAGGCGGCGGCGGCGGCCGCGGGCTCCGCCTCGTCGGCCTGCGCAGCCGCCTCCCTGGAGGCGCAGCCCGAGTGCAGTCCGGAGGCGCCCCCGGCGGCGGAGGCGGCGGCCGAGTAGGAGGGCGAGGGTGTTTGAGATAATCGACGAACTTTTCTCCCCCCGTTTGTTTGTTGGAGTGGTGCCAGGTACTGGTTTTGGAGAACTTGTCTACAACCAGGGATTGATTTTAAAAGATGTCTCTCTCTCTCTCTCTTTTTTTTTTCCTTTTCCTTTTTCTTTTTTTTTTTTTTTAAGCAGCAAATTTTGTTTTTCTCCCCTCCCCCACAGATCCCATCTCAGATCATTCTGTTGCCACCATTCCAACAGGTCGAGGAGAGCTTAACACACCTTCCTCTGCCTTGTTTCTCTTTTTATTTTTTTATTTTATTTTTTTTTTTTTGCATCAGTATTAATGTCTTTTGCATACTTTGCATCTTTATTCAAAAAAAAAATATGTAAACTTTCTTTGTCAATCTATGGACATGCCCATATATGAAGGAGATGGGTGGGTCAGAAAGGGATAGATATCCGATGAAGTGATAGGGGGCCCAGTGGGGAAATTTAAAGTGGTGCATAGCGTTTGCCCAGATACTGTGCCACTACAAATGATGATGGTGTAAAGGCTTAGGGTTTTTTTGGGGTTGTTTTTTTTTTTTTTTTTTTTTTTAAGAAAAGTTATTAGGATGTATTTTGTGAGGCAGGTTTACAACACTACAAGTCTTGACTAAGGAAAGAGAAAACACCAATACTCAGATTTTTTTTTTTAAAAAAAAAAAGATTATAGTCTTAGGAGTTCATTTAAACCATAGGAACTTTTCACTTATCTCATGTTAGCTGTACCAGTCAGTGATTAAGTAGAACTACAAGTTGTATAGGCTTATTGTTTATGCTGGTTTATGACCTTAATAAAGTGTAATTATGTATTACCAGCAGGGTGTTTTTAACTGTGACTATTGTATAAAAACAAATCTTGATATCCAGAAGCACATGAAGTTTGCAACTTTCCACCCTGCCCATTTTTTGTAAAACTGCAGTCATCTTGGACCTTTTAAACACAAATTTTAAACTCAACAAAGCTGTGATAAGTGGAATGGTTACTGTTTATACTGTGGTATGTTTTTGATTACAGCAGACAATGCTTTCTTTTCCAGTCGTCTTTGAGAATAAAGGAAAAAAAAAACCTTCAGATGCAATGGTTTTTGTGTAGCATCTTGTCTATCATGTTTTGTAAATACTGGAGAAGCTTTGACCAATTTGACTTAGAGATGGAATGTAACTTTGCTTACAAAAATTGCTATTAAACTCCTGCTTAAGGTGTTCTAATTTTCTGTGAGCACACTAAAAGCGAAAAATAAATGTGAATAAAATGTACAAATTTGTTGTGTTTCTTTATGTTCTGATAAAATAACTGAGATTTCTAGGTCTTAGGATAATTTTGAGGAAGATCTTGCATGTCAGCAAACAGTAAATTATCTTGTGGTTTTTAATCTGAAGTTTTTAAACTCTGAAATTAATAATCAGCAGTGTCAGATTACATACAGGAAGATCTTATAACATTCCATGTCAAATCTGTTACCATTTATCTGCATTTAGTTTTCATTTAAAAATTGAACAGTTATTTTTATTGTAGTTATATATAGTATGTCAGAATAAGTCATTTAATACAAAAGTATGGGACCGAAGACAATTTAAATGTCTGTGAAAATTTCATAAAACAATCTTTTTGTTCTGCAGATCCAGAAACTTAAATTGATAATGACTGAGTCCATTTAATTCAAACTGCAGATGGTTCATGAAAAGTGGCCAAATGTGTTTCAAAAATTGATGCTGTATTACCTGCCATTGTAATTGCTTAATGCTTGGCTGATTTCCAAATTATTGCATAGAATATGTGTTATACCTTAGGAAAACAGGCTTTTGTAAAGAAGTAATGGTGATGAATGGACAACACTGTCAGTTTATGGGCCTTTAGTACTTTGTCTCAATTCAATAATTGTAAGCAGTTCTTTTAATGAAAGTAGTGTATTAGCATCTTGTTACTCAAAGGAGAAGATAGAGAGTTAATAATTATATAGTTATAATCCTTACTAGTTTACCTCCTTTGCTTTTACCACTTTATAACTGGATTTCTTTACCCTAAACTCAGTTGGATTTTAAGATAAAGATGTTACTATTACTTAAATACAAAGAAAATTTGTTTACGCACACCTGCTTTACTATCTTGCTTGCAGTGTGCCTTGGGTTTACAGTAAGTCGGTGAACCACATTTTGTAACAACTGAATGCCAAATCTTAAACTCATAACTAACTAGTTTTTGAAATACCTTTTAATTGGAATAATGGATCAAATAATAGTTCATGACCCCTCATCAAGCTCCTTCCCCACTAATAAGATCACATAATATTTGGAAGAGTGTACCTGAGTTGGGGTTTCTTGATTTTGGAGGATGTTTGCAAGTTCAAAGTCAAATCTGGTGACCAAAGGACTGCTGTATCAGGTCTTTCCCACCTTACTAACTTTATTTCTTAAACACCTGCTTGGCCAAGTACAGTGCCTGGTATGTGGTAGGATTCAGAAAAAGGATTTTAAAAAGTAACTTCTGAGTAGTCAAAAATACTGTGTAGTCAACTATATTACTAGGTTTGCTCTTTTAACAGCTGGAATTTATTAAGATGCATTATTTTTTATTTTAATCATTGCCTAAAACACTTTGGGTGGTATTGATGGAGTGGTGGATTTTCCACCAAGTGATTAAATGAGATTTGACATATATCTTTTCATCCAAAGTTTTGTACATCACATTGTTTTCTAATGGAAAAAAAATGTTAATATGGCTTTTTTTGTATTACTAAACATAGCTTTGAGACTAAGGAAAAATAAATAACTCTTGTACAGTTCAGTATTGTCTATTAAATCTGTATTGGTAGTATGTATAATGACATTTGCTCTGGTTATAAAATACTTCCTCTGGATTATAATAATCATTTGATCCAATTCCTATTGCTTGTAAAATAAAGTTTTACCAATTGATATAATAAAGCTTGCTAAAATAGGATTTCTTACAAATTTAATTTTAAAATGCAAGTTTTAGAGAAAAGTTTTAAATCTTAAGTATTGATGGTAAGTGTAACTTAGTTAAGGTATTTAGAAGGTATGCTTGGCATAATTTGGATATAAAACATCCATTGAAGCTGAGTTATATACTCACAAAAATTTTTAATAATGGTACTTAATATATTTGAGAAACAATGCAACTTGTTTATATTTTTCCCTCGAATATAAATAAGTTTCAACTAGGTGAGGGATTTGGGAGAAGAGTGCTTTTGGCATTCATACATTTTCAGTAGATCCAACTGGCATTGGGATATAGTTAACATAGCTTTTGAAAAAAAAAAAAAGAGTGGTTAAGTAACAGGGTTGTTAGCTCTTACTTTTCTTTAATTATTCACTCTGCAAATTGAGCACTTTCTCTCCACTTCTCAGCTATATGAAAGTGCTTAGAGCAGGGTGTAGCTCACAGGGATTTTACAAGGCTTTCAATCTGTAAATGTTCCAGTCCCTGCTGGGGATTGAAGTTGCAGCACTCCTTTAAATTACACCCAGCAATGCTATTTTAAAAATGGAAAATATTTTTAAAAGGCGTGAATGTTAACCGTATTTTAGGTTACTGAATTTCTGATCCCGAGATACTGACTACAGTTCTCAACATGAACTTTTAAGACAAAACAAAAATATCTACCCTCATAAGATGTAGCAGCTGCAAGTATATAAAATAATTATTACAAAATCCTAGAGATCCTCATAATCACACTTCTAGTGCTTTGATTAAATTAGAGCATAAGCCTTTCTAGTACTAGTAATTGAGAACAGGCAGTCAGTTGCTGCTATTACAATTCTCGTATTTGGGGAAAGGTGAAAGGCTACACATCACTTACGATTTCAGTAAATACAGATCTCAGATTGTCTTCCTAACAAGTTGGCAAGTGTTCCTTAGATTTGACATGTGAATTAAGGACTGGACACAGTGCTAGAACTCTGTACCTAGGTAATTGATGGGAGAGGGGAGGGAAGAGAGGGAAGGAATTCTCAGGGAGAGTTATAAATTGGAAGTCTAAGAAAGCCCTCAAAGCAAGTCTTGGACACAAGTGAAATTTGGAGTACACCATACAATAGAAATAATATGCAAGATACATAATTTTAAAACTTCTTTTTAGCAATCACATTTTTTAAAAACAATCTGTATCTAAAGTACTTAAATGTATAACCAATATGAATATTACTGAGACATTCTACTTTTTTCTTACCAAGTGTTTGCAATCCAGTGTATTTTATACTTCCATCTCAGTTTGGACCAGCCAGATTTCAAGTGCTCATTATTCACATGTGGCTACCATCTTGGAGAGCACAGTTTGAGAATTAGAGACTGATAGTCAAGGAGGGAGTAGGAATGCTAGGATACATACTGTTAGCGAAGTATAGCTTATGTAATTAATTTCATGAACCTCAAGCATTTAACTTTTGAGCCAAGGTTAATTTAAAATTTCAAACCTTTTAAGCATATAACATTGATGTTACAAATAAATACAGTGAGATTCTGAGTAGACTTGTTATGGGCTGAGTCCACATTGAATCCTTAACCCCCAGTACCTTAGAATGTGACTGCATTGGGAGATAAGGCCTTTGAAAAGCTAATTACGGTAAAATTAGGCTGTAAGGATGAGCACTAATCCAATCTGACTGCTGTCCTTATAAGAAAGAGAAAAAAATAAGGAAGGACATACAGAGACACCAGGGGCACACACACACACAGAAAAGATCATGAGAGGACACAGCAAAAAGGTGGCCACCACAAGCCTTCGGTCAGAGGCCTCAGAAGACACCAAACCTGTCATTACCTTGAATTTGGACTTCTGGCTCCAGAACTGTGGGAAAACTCTGTTGTTTAAGCCGCCCAGTATGCAGTATTTTATTATGGCTGCCTAGCAAACTCTTCCAGGACTCTAGGGTAAGAATGGGAAAATGGACTGTCCTTACCTGAGGATGTAAAGAACTTTACATGCTTGCTTTTTCTCTTCCCTCAGTGGAAAAAGAGAGTGCTTTCTAGCTTGAGAATTTTATTGGTAGTATTACCCTAGGAAAGAAAAACAACATTAAAAATTTTTAAAGTAGATTATAACTCTTATCTTAATTCTTAATTAATGGACTGATGGAAAGGTTCTCTGGAATGCAAATCATAAAAATATTGTCTAAAAGTCCTATGTAATGTTAGGTCTGAATTTACCCAACTCTTTTCCTTGCAATTTATTTATGCAAGAAACTGAGTTGTTCTATATTTTCCACAGTGTGAATTTTGCCAATTGCATCTCATGCTGTCATTCAATATATTCCTCTTTTTCTGTATTCCTTGTATTTTCTATAAATTAACCAATAAATCTAGAGGTTTGATCTGATTCAAGTTCAAAAGACAGTATACTAGTATATGACAGTGTATAATCCTGTCAGGAGGTACATAATGTCTGGTTGTTTCTATTTTTGTAACATTTGAAGCCATTGATCTTTACCTAAATCCATTAATTAATTTAAGGATTGCCAAATGGTATTATGTTAATTGTCATTCCCTTTTCATTTATTTGTTCAGTCAGTTCTATAAAGAGAACTTTCTTTCACCAACCGTTTGGTTGTCCTGAACTACATGTCACAATGAAAAGACAGAATAAATATTTGATTCTTTATTTACTAAGTTGGTTCCCTAATATTCCCCAAAGGTGACCAATGATGGAATTTGTTGGTTTAGTATCATTATGCATTTATAGATTTAAACTTATTTGATGCAAGCAATATAAGGGATGCTCAAATTGACTCATGGTAGATTATCTTTTAAAATTATAGAATTCAATAAATGAAATCAGTTTAAATTTTATTAAGATGCGACTTGACACTGTGCTAAAAGAGAAATGGAACTCAGTATTTATTTATTTTACTCAAATGAAATGGATATTCATATTTCAGTGTTGGCACATCCCTAAACTTTAGTTGGCATGCCATATCCAGAAGCCTTCTGTTTACACAATTTCAAAGAAATGGGAAGCATTGCAATTTTTTTCTTACCCTCTAATTAATGCTGTATAATTATATTTAAAGGCCATAAAAATGTATCTACATAACACCTTACTTCATGTAAGAAAAATGTCTGGAAATTTATGAGCATGATGAGTCTCGGCAATCACCAGTCAAGGAGACGTGCATGTTGGCACTTGCTGGAGCAGTACGCTAAGTAAAAGGCGTTGGTCAGCAGGCAGTACTCATTTCCCTAGTGAAATGCTGAAACACCTCTCACAGAGAATGGGGCAGTGAAACTGGCACTTGTAAGAGAAAAATTATATTCACTGTAGAGCCCAGAGGTTCTTATGGCAGGATTGACAGCTTTCACAAAGAAGTTTTGAGAATGTTGACTTTAAGTGACCATAGAAATCTTTTCTAAGCAAACTGCCAACTAGAGCTATTTATTTCAATCTTTTTGAAAGATTGGCAAGCATTGGATGAGGCAATAGATAATCTAAGATACATTTGAGGACACTTGATGAAATAAAGAGGAGTCTATGAATTTGGTCAATTCAGATTTAAAAATTTTAATTACTGACTAGAAAAATGAATTATCATGATCGTATCATGTTCTTCCAGTTTGTGGGATGCTATGTAGTTCATGATCTGGATTACATTAGTACAAACAATGTCTTATTTTCCTTTTCTCTTATGCTTCCTGATATATTGAAAGCATAAGTTATTGTTAAAAATTTTGGAATTTTTAAAAATCTCAATTTTAATGTTTTTAAAAATTTGTTAGCATATAGCTTCTAAATTTACCTCATTGATTTAAGAGCAATTAAATAAAAGAATTGCTATTTGTATTACTTAAGTAGGTTTTTCAGGGGAAGTGACTATACTTGGAAAGAAAGACTGCCCATTTCATGCCATCTTCTGTGTTCTCCTCAACCATAGCTCATCTCAGGTCATATCAGTGGTTTCTTATACTTCTTGCTGAACCTTCATTTCTGAGACATTTCCTCATGTAACTAAAGTACACAGGAATGAAAAGAAGAAGAAAAAAGTCTCTTTTTGAGTGCACACCTGTTTCACACATGTACTTTCATACCAAAGAGATTAAAAAGAACCATTACAAATATTAGTCACTGGAATATTAGAGTTAAAGGGGCAGTCGGGTGGCAAAGAGTTTAATCATTAGATAAATCTGAAGGTGATTTATAACAGCAGAAAGTGTCTACTGAGGAAGCATTTAAGGCAGTAACATTCCCTGGGAGAACAGAGGCAGCACCAAAAACAACATGTTTTCTTTGTTTTGAATATCATACATTTATTTGTAGAATGTTTAACATTTATTTCACTTATTTTTTAAGAGGTCATATCAGAGTTGGTTTTTCTCTTTTCTTAATGTTTCCTTACAAAATTATACCACTATCAAGAAGTTGGGAGATCATGTAGCCAGGGTGAAAAGCAATTAAAATTAATGTTTGTGATAGACTTTAAAGTACCAACCCACTCGCCAGCATTTTAGACCTCTTACAGAGGTCTGTGTGTGCAGGGTGACAAATTAGGCTTTTCTGAGGCATTAAGTTGATTAACTGCCATCAGAAGAAAGAACATTCACACCTGGTAGATAGCAAATATAGCTGGAGAAAAGAGACAAAATTATCCCTGTATCACTGAGCCTTAAATGCCTAATATTTCCAACACACTTGTTCAAAATGTAGCTTCCTTGTTTATTCTCAACAAATTCCTCCAGATGACGTCAGAAAGCGGTTTTATCTGTGGAACTCAGTGCTGGACTAAAGGTGTTTTTCCCCCATAGGGTTATCAATACTTATTGAGAGTTCTTTTTGTTTTATTTAATTTTTTTATGGGCTATTGTGCTAAGTTTTCAGGATAGAGCCCTAAAGGAGACAGGCTTCCTGCCCTTGAGGAGTACAAGAGCTACAAGCAAGACTTACAAATACATTATGAAATACGACAAAAGCTGTGGGGGTGGAGGGGGTGAATCTATATCTTAGAGAAGATTTAAATACTAAAACAATGTCAAAATATGAAAAGAAGTGCTAGGAAGGTCCAGGATATAATTTCTAAATGTCAAGATGGGAATGTGGTCAAATTATTCAGAGTTTCTTGACCTCATAAAAATAAAATGTTATACATGTCAAGAGTTACTCCAAGTAAAGTCAAAAGAAAAATAACAAACTGGGGGAAATATTTATAATATGTTGTAAATAAAGAGTTAAATTCCCTGAAGAGATTTTATAAATTAATTTTTAAAAACCAACATCCCAGCCCTAGCTGGTTTGGCTCAATGGATAGAGCATCAGCTTGTGGACTGAAGAGTCCTGGGTTTGATTCCAGTCAAGGGCACATGCCCAGGTTGTGGGCTCATCCTCAGTGGGGAGCATGCAGGAGGCAGCTGATCTATGATTCTCTCTCATCATTGATGTTTCTATCTCTCTCTCCCTCTCCCTTTCTCTCTGAAATAAATAAGTATATTTAAAAAAACAAAATGCAAACATCTCAATGGAGTCTCAGCAATGGACATGGACTCCTGACTTAAGAGAAAATGTAAATGGCTCTCAAATATATTAAAATATGCTCAACTTCATTTATAAGAAACAGAACTGCAAATGGAAATTATGCTATTTTCTACCTATTAGATTAGCAAAATTGAAAAAAAATTGATAACATACAGTGTTTAGTGAGAATGTGGAAGAACAGTGACTTTCATATATTATTACTAAAAATCTAAGTTAGTGAAATCTCTGAGGTAGCAATCATAATATTATCAAAACTATAAGTTTACTTTCTCTTATATCCAGAAATCCTACTTTTGAGAACTTATCCCACAGATATACTAACACGTGCAAAATTATATATACATATACACATTATTATTAATTGCAGCATTCATTGTAATAGCAAAAGAGTAGCAAGAATAGAAACAAAACCTAAATGTCCATCAATAGAGGTTGTGCTAAATAAGTTATATTCATATGATTTGAATACTGTGTTTGTTTTAAATCTTCACCCAGGGATATGTTTTTATTGACTTTAGAGAGGAAGAGGAGAAGAGAGAGAGAAAGAGAAAGAGAGAAACATCAATGTGAGAAACATCAATCAATTGCTTCCAGTATGTGCCCAATAAGGATCAAACCTGCAACTTTTTTGGTGTATAGGACAATGCTCCAACCAGCAGAGTCAACACAAATACTATGTGTTTTTTTATTACTTATAGTTATTCACAAACCATCCAAAAATATAATGGTTTAAAACAATAGCAATTATTGATTTTTTTCCTCAAAACTCTGTGTATGACTGGGCTTACCTGGAAAGTTCTGCCCAATGTGATGATGTCTGGTGATCTGGAGACTCAACCAGGCTGTATTGTCCAAGATAGTTCAGTCACATGGCTGGCAGTTGGTGCTGGTTTGGGATGAAAAATCAATTGCGACTGTAGACCAGAATATATTAGCATTAGTTCTCTTCCATGTGGCCTATCCTCAGGGCTTGGGCTTCTTCCAGTAAAATGGCTAGCTTCCAAGAGGGAGTGTTCCCAGGGAGGGTCAGCATCACTTCCACTTCATTCTATTGACAAAAAATGTCATGAGGTCAGCCCAGATATAAGGGGAGAGAAATAGACTCTATCTCTTCTAACACAGAAGTTGTAATGATCTTTAGTCTACCTCACTATGTATCTATAAAATAGAAAGAGCTAATGTCTTACATACTGATTTGGAATACTTTCTGGTATGCATTGTTAAGTGATGGGTGTGTAACTATGTATAATATGATAGTATCTGTGTATACAAATGTGTGGGTGGAGGAGAACACACTTATTGCTTACTGTGTCCAAGAATATCTTTAGAGAATATACAAGAAATGTAGTAGGTAGGCCCAGGGGTGGAAAAATATTCACTGATTTCTCTTTATCTTTTGAATTTTGTACAATATATATCTATTATCTATTTGAGAAAGGTAAACCATAAAAATTATAACAGGTTAAGTATTATAGTCTTTATTTCCTACTCTAAACATTAAGATATATTTAGTAGAGAGCAGGGAATTTAAAATCTATTCCTAAAAACCTATCATTTTGAGAGTAATTATATTTCTTATAATATGATGGAAGCTAGGAAAGCAGCACTGACTACCAGCATTGAGAAAAGTGGCTGTGTTATCAAATTGTGCTAAGGCTTAAGGAATGAAAGGATGGCCTGCAAATATTGGAAAGTTGCAGTGAGAAGAAAATGAGAGGGATCAATACTGATGGCCTTTATTTTCATTTTATGTAAAAGAAGAGGAAAAGTCTTCCTTTAAATATGAATTTTAAGGGTAAAAAGAAGATTGGAAGAGACTAAAAATGCTTGGCAATGAGTTGGAAATGAATAAGAGCAGTAAGAGCAAGTAGGTTAGCTAGGTAAAAAAAAAAAAAAAATATATATATATATATATATATATA
>JAAGEH010000018.1:24253308-24284723 GCA_011751065.1 Lasiurus cinereus | reverse complement strand
ATATATATATATATATATATATATACAAGTTTACAATGCTGCCATCAACCCAGTGATGAAAATTTTCTCTGCCAACACAGATACAGAGAAAACCGACCCAGGGTTGTGGATAAAGAGGATAGGTGTGTGAGAACAAGAGAATGTGGAAGGAGGCTGGTGTGAGAGATTGAAAGCTATGGGCCATGCAATCCTGACAGGAAGCCATGGGAAACCAGCAGCACCCATGAGATGTCAGAGGGTGGCAATAGGAGTAAGGGTGGTGAAGTTAGACTAACAGAAGATAATTGATTATTAGTCTGAAGATTTCAAACATGGCACAATTCTGGATGAAGGAACAATCTACGGTATAACTGGCCATGGGTTTCTGCTTCTAGTATTGGTAGTGTATTAGAAGTGGATTGCTAGTTTTATTTGTGAGTATTACTTTTGGACTGATAAGTGTAAATTTGGTAAGTCCACTTACAATACTGGGCGTGGTTCTAGTGGTTATATTTTATATACCCAAATAAAATACATGAGTTAACAATAGCTCCTACTCTGATAATTTGTTAATGAACTTATGTGACAGACAACACAAAATACTACATATAAGGTACTGTGAGATCATGTTAGAAAACCCAAGAATCAGAGTTGATGTAAACACTATAAAAATAACTTTTAAACTGACAACTAATGCCAAAAATTAAGTACTTTCTAACGTGCTTAAAATACAACAGTTTTTCGTTAGATGTTAAACTCTTTGATGGGAGAGACCATTTAAGAACTCAGTGCATTCTAATACTCCTTTTGCATCCTTGCTCTCCTTGAGCTCTGCAACGTGCAGGACAGTGCAGGTCCATAATAAGGGCCAAATAATATACTTTGTTTATGTTCCTGATTGGTGATTTTATGTGTGTCATTTGGGGAGATGGATCCCAGCTAGAAAAACTCCCTACCTCTCCCTCCAGAAGGATGGTTGTGATTCTTTCCAGTTCTATTCCTAGTTTAAAGAACTGGCCACCTCCCTGCTCAAATTCCAAATTCCTCTGGAAAACAGAAGCTGCAACAAAACCACACCAATAACTTCTACTCACATGTCTGTTTTCAAACAACTTGGGAAAGGTCAGCCTATTTGACTTCCTTCTATTGTTGAATTCTCCCAGTTCCTGATTATATTTCAGCATGGTGGTGATTTTAAAGGATATTCCTTTATCTGTGTTGGTTTTCTAAGCCACATAAACTAGCCAGGAGCTTTCTTTCCACCCTGAATGGGATTTGCCTTGGGAAAAGATGAGCTTTGATAAAAGCTGCTATATTTAGTGGCCTTTGCAAGGATAACTTCGGCACTTGACTGGAAACCCACTCAAGAGATGGCGTAGAAATGAGCCCAGGAAAGCTCACCAGTGACACTGGGAAGCACTCTTTCTCAATTCAGAAGCCAAGGACCCGCTGGCAGATTAAGCACTAAGATTTAGATTTATAGAAAATATGGTTTTAGCCTTCAAACTGTGGTTTCAGTTTGTTTTTATTTCTATTATTTTGAAGTTATTAGCTTTGCCTCAGTGGTCTGCAAATACACATTTATACCATGTAGTGGTTGAGGTGAATATGGCATGTAGAAAATTGTTCCTAAGAGAGTCTTAAAGGAAATTCAGAATAATATATTATTTTTACATTTGTTATTTTATGGATTGTTTTTATATTTTTAACTCCAATTGTAGTCTAAAATATTCTATAGTTTTCTATGTAACCTGTAATTTTTACTGCATTTTTATTTAGTTCATTTTTAAATGCTGCACAAACAATATCTGGTAGTGACAGTGCAACTCAACTCTTAAAAAAAGGAGATAACCATCGGCCCTGGCTGGTGTGACTCAGTTGGTTGAGCATCATTCCTTGCACCAAAAGGTCACCAGTTCAATTTCAAATCGGGGCACATGTCCAGGATTCAGGCTCTACCATCAATACAGAATATGTAGGAAGTAGCTGATTAATGTTTCTCTCTCAGGTTGATGTCTCTCTCACATTAATGTTTCTCTCCCTCTCCCTCCCCTTCTTCTTTTCCTTCTCCTTCTCCCTTTCCCTTTCCCTCTTCCTCTCCCTCTTCCTCTTCCTCTCTTTTTCCCTCTCCCTTCCTTTCTCTCTTAACTTAATAAAAAAAACATATTTTTTTAAAAGGAAAAAGAAAGATGACCATCAAAAGCACCATTTTCAAAACAAACAAAAGGACCGGGTAGAAATGGTTTAGGGAGAGATGGGAGATGGGAGATGGGACATGGTGCTGGGTAGGCATGTCAGAGCATATTTTTTTTTCTCTGATTACTTGAGTATGTTTCCTGAACAAGCCTGCTTTCAGACTTGCAATAATACTACTAACCAGAGGAATGTTCTGAAGGCAATTATATATGTACGTGCATTAACAGTGTTTAGAAATTTGGCTACCAAAACAAGTGAGCTAAATGTAGGGATAAGAAATGAGGAGCAGTGGTTATGAGCACAGATTCTGCTCTGCTGAATTCTAGTGGCATGACCTTGAGCAATTTAATTAAACTCTCTGTGACTCAGTTTCCTTACCTGTAAAATGGAAACAACACAACTGTCTCTGGATTGTGAGGATTAAATGAGGCAGTAATATATGTAAAACACAGTATTATTAGCAAAACTCAACATCAGAAGCAATACTTTGCCCAATTTTTAAGTTGGCTATAGATTCTAGCCAAGCAACTAAAGTGGCAGAGGCTTTAAACATGTTCTTTCCTAGAAATAGTAAGCATAATAAGACCAAAGAGTCACAAATTCTGTGAAAAGATTGTGAGAGGAGTGATAATTCAGCATTTTTATACCAAAAAGGAAACGGGTTAATTTATAGCAGGAAAGGCTGTGCTTTGAGTTTGTAGAGACTCCCAGGCCTGGCACATGGTGCTATAGATACTGTTTAGATGAGAATCGCAAAGAAAGGAAAAGCTGCCTGATAATACTCAACATGATAATAATAAACTTGGAAGTTTCCATGTGTCCTTTTGATTGAACATGAAGTATAGTAATTTCACATAAATGTATTGCTATGTACAGAAAAACAGCTGGATTCTAACACTGTTAGGGCTCCTTAACAGGGAAAATCAGTCTGTCAAGGGTTTCTTGTTAGCAATTAAGTAACTAACCTCACTTGGTTGAGTTCCAAAACCAATCACCTTTATAGGTTGGTTCACTCCAGAGCCCACACTGTTTATGATCAAGTTAAAGTCCTGCAACCATTCCATTAGAATTATAATGGAAAGCAACAGTATCTGGCATTTAATAATCAATTTAAATGTCTTAGAAATCCCAGTGTAAATCACTGTATAGATGATCTCTATGGCATGCTATGTATATGAACGTGGAATTTTTATTTTGATGGGATTTATGAAGTTAAAACATTTTTAATATTTACTATTTCATACTTTTACATAAAGTAGCCCTCAAACTTAAATTCAAAACTATGTTTGAGGCCCTTCCCTCCCTGAGTAGTTCGGTTGGTTAATCATCTCAATACACCAAGGTTGTGGGTTTGATTCCCAGTCAGGGCACATACAAGAAGCAACCAATGAATATATAAATAAGTGGGGGAACAAATTCATCTCTTTCTCTCTCTCCCCCTTCCCTATCTCTAAAAGCAATCAGTCAATAAAAAACATTAGAAAGGTATTTTTCAAACCAAATTTAGTTCAGAACATATGTTAAAATAACCAGTAAAATAAGAAAGCTTTAAAAAGAAAATGTGGGGGACTCTTTACCCTTCCCCACATGCAAGTCTGTGCTGTGAGAATCTTTCCATTTCCCATGTGGGAGTCTGTATTTGTTCTTCGATAAATTTCCACCTTTGCAATACCAGATAGATAGATAGATAGATAGATAGATAGATAGATGATAGATAGATAGATAGATAGATAGATAGATAGATAGATAGATAGATAGATAAAAATAAAAATCAAATGTGCAAAAAGTTTAGAGAAAAATGGGAGCACCCCATTGTCATAATGATGAAATTTTAGCTCAGAGGGACTTTAAAGCTCATTGAATGTGCCCACCCCAGTCCTGTTATAGACAAGCTACCTGCTGCTTAAGTATAATGATGCTCACTGAGGTTGGGCAGAACCTATGTGGCATAAGCAGTGCCCTGGCAGTAGATGGGAAAACAGAGGTAAAGGGACTTGCCCAGACTTCCTGAGAGATATGATTTCTTATTGGCTTCTAGGGTTCTTTCCAAACCCCATAGTGTAGAAATAGAAGTTGACCTGCTAAATCTAAATTCACAGCACATAGGAAAAACCAAGAAGGTGGCATAGGTGAACACCTAAACTGCTACAACAATTTCAAAACTACAGCTAAAAGAAAAAACATCATCCAGAACCACAGGAAAGCTGGCTGAGTGGAACTTCTATAACCAGAAGGAAAGAAAGGGGCTCACAGAGACTCAGAGGAGCTGCAAAAAGCTGAGGTACAGAGAGACATTCAAGTAGAGAGGACAGGCGGTGGAGGGCCTGACTGGCTGCCTCTAGTGGGAGGGAAACAGAAACTCCCAACTGGACTGAACCTCATTTCCAACTGCACTGAACCCCATTTCCGACTGTGCTGAACCCCAGTTCCAGGTAAGACTCATATGGGAGGAATATGGACTGTCATGAAAAGGGAGGAGTGCATGAAAACTTAGGGGAGCCATGAAAGGCAAGAGGTCTGGAGGCACAGGAGTGTGCACACAGAGGGCTGACTGCTGATTGTGCCACTGGCTTTCTCTAGAGGGAGGAAGACAGAACCTTCCAACCGTGCTAAAATCCCCTTTCAATTCCACTGAACCCCAGTTTCAGGCATGACCCTGGGGACCCAGTCTCATACGGGTCCCCGGAGTGCATGGAAACTTAGGGGAACTGGAAAGGCAGAGGTCTGGAGGCACACGAGTGCGAGTGCAAAGAGAGGGCTGCAGTGATTACCAAGGGACACTGAGACCCAGGGGCCATGTAGGGCAGGGCTGATGGGAAGTCAAGTCTGTATGGTCAGCCCTGAGACTACCCCATCCAAGCTGAACACAGAGGCTTTTGCAATCTTGCAAGTCTTGTATCATAAGGCTGACTCCAGCACAGAAGTTCTCCTGGCACAGACACAGCTGATCCTCACAACCAAGTGGCTTGGAGGTCAGTTCCCCTCAGTGATACCAACAACAGTTAAGACTTAACTACAACAAGGTTGTACACACAGTCCACAAAGGGGTGCACCAAGAGAGTCCACCTCAGGTAATTGGGGAGGCAGAGCTACTGGGCCATATAGGACACCTAGCATACAAAGGTACTCTACCAACTCAGGAAAGCAGCAAAAATGTGGAGACAAAGAAAAAGATCACAAATGAAAGAAATGGAGGGGAAAAAATGATTGGATATAGAGTTCAAAACCACGATTATAAGGTTTTTCAAGAATTTCCTAGAAAAGATGGATAAATTTAGCGAGACCCAAGAGGAGATGAAAAAGGACCAACTAGAGATGAAAAATTAAACATACAACTAGAAATTGAACATACACTGACTGAATAAAAAATATACAGAGACCTAATAGCAGACTAGAGGAACACAAGAATCAAGTCAAAGATTTGAAATACAAAGAAGCAAAAAATGCTCCACTAAAAAAGAAAAAAGAATAAAAAAATGTGAAGATAGTGTAAGGAGCCTCTGGGATATTTCAAGCATACCAACATCAGAATTATGGGGGTGCCAGAAGAAGAGAGAGAATAAGATACTGAAAATCTATTTGAAGAAATAATGACTGAAAACTTCCCCCATCTGGTGAAAGAAATAGACTTACAAGTCCAAAAAGCACACAGAACCCCAAACAAAAGGAATCCAAAGAGGACCACACCAGGACACATCATAATTAAAATACCAAGACAAAAGAAAAAGAGAGAATATTAAAAGCAGCAAGAGAAAAATAGTTAATTACCTACAAGGGAGCACCCATACGATTGTCAGCTGATTTCTCAACAGAAACTATGCGGGCCAGATGGGATTGGCAAGGAATATTCAAAGTGATGAATAGCAAGAACCTACAACCAAGATTACTCTCAGAGCTATCATTCAGAATTGAAGGTCAGATAAAGAGCTTCACAGATAAGAAAAAGCTAAAAGTTCATCAACACCAAACCAGTATTATATGAAATGCTGAAAGATACTTTTTAAGAAGAGGAAGAAGAAGAAAAAGGTAAAGGTAAAAATTAGGAACAACAAACACATAATTATCAACAAGTGAATCTAAAAATCAAGTGAATTAAAAGTCTGATGAACAGAATAAACATGAATATAATAGAATCAGGGGCATAGAAAGGAAGTGGACTGACAATTCTCAGGGGGAGAGGGGAGAGGGAGATGCAGGGAGAGACTGGACAAAAGTCATACACCTATGGATGAGGACAATGAGGGGAAGGTAAGAGCAGAGAGTGGGGTGGGAGCCAGGTGAAAGGAAGCTAAGAGGGGGAAAAAGGAGGAACAATTGTAATAATCTGAACAATAAAGATTTATTAATTAAAAAAATAAAAATAAATAAAAGCCAAAAAGAAAAATCACAGCATATAACAAAACACATTGCTCAGTTAAATTTGGTAGAGATATAAGAACTGATCTAAATCTTTAAAAATGCATGCTTCAAAGGGGACTGGATTTGGGGAAAGCAATTTAAAAAATGCATCCAAAGGAAGGACATGGAACAGAGTAGGGGATACAATAGATAGCTGTTTAGATAGCAATAATACTAAACCTACAAAAGTAAACAAACAAAAACCTAATAGTCCCTTCACAGTGGAAGGTGGCTAGCAGTCACGTGGAAGAGGTCTCAGACCTTTGGAAGCACAAAGCACTAGTGGTTCGCTGGCTGCGGTGGTTCTCAGGGTGCTTGCTGTGTTTTCTCATCTCATTTTAATTGTGTGAGAATCATGGTTCAGGTGCCCTCGCAGAAGAAGGGATTCTGTGGAGCATCTATGAAATGTGGGTCAGAGAAGAAATTGAAGACCAGCTGACAGAGGCATTGGTGGAAAATGGACAGAGTGGGTATCAGCAAACAGGGGCAAGATGTTTACTCTTGCATTTGGAGAAATGCATCTAACCAAGAGGTGATTGTCACTCAGATCCTTTGGACTTCAAAATAGATAGAAGCATATGTGAATAAAAATTTTCAGGGTTTTTTTTTTTTTGTTTGTTTGTTTTTCTGTCCTGGTAAGTATCTCAGACTATGGTCATAGATCCAACCTTCTTACATTTGCCCTTAAAGAGCAGGAACTCTCACTTAACTTCTTTGGCCTCCCTCACCACATCTAGCATTATGACCAGGGTAAGACAGAGCTTTATTGAATTTGTTCTAGATCATTAAGGAAAGGGAAAGGGAGAAAAGGATCCCTAATTTTGGAGTTGTTGTTCATTTTTGCAAACATAGCAGGTATGTGCCCTCCAGGCTGTCAAGCTCATTAACTGGTGTGAGCCTATATTTTCATTCCCAGTCCACAAACACTTGCTCTAAATCACAACCTTTTCCGGTAGAAAACAAAACAAAACAAAATTTTTAAAAGCCCCAGGCTGGCTGGCGTTGGAAGCGCTGGCGGACAGAAGCAGTAATCTGTTGGTGATTTATAAGGTTTCTGTGCTGATTACTATTTGGTGGTGTCCACATCGCGATGAGGAGTTCCCACATTCACAGCTGCCCTGGGAGCAGGACAGCATCTGCACAAAACCAGGCAAAGATTATTCTGACAATTAAAAGAGCTGGTTACTGCTAATGCTACTGCCAATGATCTTCTACAAGCATTTCAATTAAATGGAAACTAAACCCAAGCCTCAGAAGCCATATGGTGCAGCTCAGGAAGGGCCCCACCCTCACAGTCACGGAGCCCACATTCCTGCCCTGGCACTGCCAACACCTAGCTGTGAAAGGCATTGCTCAGCTGACACATGCTCAGACCTAAGAAAGGGTCTTTAGACCCAGAGGGAAGTTCCTGCTGCTTCAGGAGCCCCCCCCAAACTGAAAAAGAGTAAGTGCATCTTCCACGGAGAAACACCAAAAAGGACAGAAAGCTATTGAGAACAGTACCAAATTAAGTGATACAAACTCTTGTTTTTTAGTTCCTACAGTATGCCAAGCACTTTTTAAAAAATGTTATTAACATATTTATTGGAGCCCTGGCCCATTTGGCTCAGTGGATAGAGCATAAGCCTGCAGACTAAAGGGTCCCAGGTTTGATTCTGGGCAAGGACACGTACCTCAGTTGCAGGCTCCCAGCCCTGGTCAGGGGACATGCGAGAGGCAACATTAGTGTTTCTCTCTGTCTCTCCCTCTCCCTTCCACTCTCTCTAAAAATCAATGGAAAAAATATACTCACTTGAGGATTAATATCTATCTATCTATCTAACTATAGAAAAGCCTAAGTGACTATGGCAACTGAACGGATGAACAAACAGGCTGTGTGGGGCAACTAGGCCAACAGGGGGGGGGGGGCGGTTGGGGGCAACCAGACCAGTGGAGGGGAGAGAGGGCAGATGGTGGCAATCAGGCCAGCAGGCAGAGGTGGTTACGGGTGATCAGGCTGACGGGGGTGTAGGGGGAGCGGGCAGTTAGGGGCGATCAGGTAGGTAAGTAGGTGAGTGGTTAGGAGCTAGCAGTCCAGGATTGTGAGAGGGATGTCCCAGATTGGAGAGGACGCAGGCTGGGCTAAGGGGATACCCCATGCATAAATTTTGTGCACCGGGCCCCCCTCTCCTTCTCTCTCTCTCCATATATATATATATATATATATATATATATATATATATACACACATACACACACACACACACACATACACACACATATATATATATATTAAAAGCACAATATGCTAATTAGACCAGACGTCCTTCCAGACGACCTTTCGGACAAAAACTGGGGCTGCAAGGGAAGCCTGAGTCTTGGGTGCCTGTTGGCAGCTAGAGGGAAACCCAAGTCTTGGGTGCCAGAGGAAAGCCCGAGCTGGCAGCCGGGGGAAGGAAAGCCTACTCTTACACAAATTTCATGCATGCAATATATGTGTGTGTGTGTGTGTGTGTGTGTGTGTGTGTGTGTGTGTATGTGTGTATGTGTGTATACATATATATATATATACACTTATATATATGAACATGATATGAGTTGACCACAATTCTTCCAAAATTTCTTTACATCAGCAGTTGCTTCATTGCAATGCCAAAGGACCAAGCACTTTTTATACATTATTTCTAATTTATAAACAAACTTTAACCAGGAAGTATAGTTGTGTTGCACTGAGGAAACAGACTGAAGAGGCTGAGGTACATGGGGCCACACAGCTGGTAGATCTACTTTATACATTTATTTTGACATATTAAGGATAATTTTAATCACATTATTATACCCTTTACAACAGATATGCTATAAAATTTTGTGTAAACCAAGTGTTTAAAAATAGGGGGCTTTATAATGATTCTGGGACATAATTATTTACATAGAATCAGGATGAGCATGGCCATTGTGAGTGAATGTGTATGATTGTCTTCTATGTTTGCTATAATAGTGTTAGATTCATTAGGCTACTCACAAAGCCTTGCCAAAATGATATGGAATGTAGAATAATATGCTACCACTGTAATAATTATAACCGATACTTATTAAGCCCATTCTTTTCTTATTTTTTAAATTTAAATATATATTTTTATTGTTTAAAGTATTACAAATAGTAGTACATATGTCTCCTTTTTTTTCCCTATTGACCTCCCCCGGCCTCCCCCACCCCCCCAGTACCTGTCCTCACCTATCTCCCCCCCTTCCCCATGTCCTATATCCATTGGCTATGCTTACATACATGCATATAAGTCCTTCGGTTGATCTCTTACAGGACCTGCCCCCCACAACCTCCCCTGCTTCCCACTGTAGTATGACAGTCTGTTTATTGTTTCTTTGCCTCTGTATCTGTCCCCCCAGACCCCCTCCCTGTGCCTCTGATTCTTTTCTTTAAAAACATCTTGCCTTTGTAGGCTAGAAATAAACTTATAAGAACAAAAAATGTTTGAGTCCCAATTTCAACGTCCAATAGTTATGAGTCCCAGTTTCAATGTCAAACAGTTCCTTATATATACACATCATCAATGGTATCTGGATAGTGGACAAATGGTGGCAATGCAGGTGCAACCCTCTCTCGTTTGGTCGTAGGCATCCTGTAGTGACGCACAGCTTCTGACTGCTAGCATGGCAAGGCGTCATCAGCATCTTCCATCTCTGGACTGTTTCTCCTCTTGTCTTCGTGGTTGGAACCCATTCTTTTTTTAAGCACAGCAATTCCTTACCAATCTACTGAAAATTGCACCCCTAAATTCTTCCCTCTATGCCCATAAACTTTTTTCAATAGCACTTATGTCCTTTCTAAAATATTGCCTTACTTGTTATTGTCTCCCTTCGGAGAATGTGATCTCTCTGGAGCTGGGGTGGTTGTTTTGTTTGCTGCTACATCTCCAGTGTCAGGTTCAGGGCCTGCATCTAGTAGGTGCTCCTATTAGTTGAATGGATGCATGAACAAATGAACACTATGTTTCAAGAAGTAACTTTTGCTTTACATTCATTACCTTGCTTGTCACCTAACACTAAGTCTGTCTTCAAAAAGGTTGAGTTACTTGCCCAAAGTCTCACAGATAGGAAGTACCAGGCTGGGGCCTTCTGACTCCCAAATTCTTAAACAACCTCATTATGGAATAACTAGGGGCCCAGTGCATGAATTCATGGACCTCGAAAGGAACGATGGGGCATGAAGCTGTGGTGGGCACAGAGGCATGTCTCAACCCAACCTCCACATCTCCACCCAGCCCCTATGTCTCGGCCCTGGTCCCCTATCTGCCGGCGGCCCCATTCCTGCTGCCAATACTCCATGTGCTGATGGCACCAGCCCTGCTGGCATACACTGACGGTGTGGAATGATTGAGGCCAGCGCCAGCAGCAGGTATGAGCAGGGCCAGCACCAACAGTGGGTGCCAGTGGTGGCTGCTGCCCCAATTGCCCCTCAGGATCAGGAGGAAATGGAGAAAACCTCAGGGGCAATTGGGTCTGGCAGCCACCCTTGCACCCACTTACAGCGCCCAGCGATCGGGACTGGTGCTGGGCTCTGGCAGTGGGTGCAAGCGGGACCAGTGCTGGCATCGGGTGTGAGCGGGGCCATCACCAGCAGTGGGCACTAGAGGCAGCTACTGGCCCCGATCAGCCCTCAGGAGCAGGGGGAGGTGGAGAAGCCCTGAGGTGTGATCGGGGCCAGCAGCTGTCACTCACACCCCCCGATGGTGCTGAGAGATCGGGGTCAGCACCAGGCATCAGCAGCAGGTGCGAGTGGAGCTCGTGCACCCCACATTGGTCTGGCACCCCTGCTTACCTGCTCCACCCTCTCGCATCAGCTGACACCTACCGTGTTCTGCACCCACCCCCTGATAGTCAGTGCACATCATAGCAACCAGTTGTTCTGTTGTTCAATTGTTTGGTTGTTCCACCGTCCAGTCTATTTGCATATTAGCCTTTTATTATATAGGATTGTGTGTGTGTGTGTGTGTGTGTGTGTGTGTGTGTGTGTGTTTAATTCCTGCAGCTAGATTACACTGAATAGGATATTTTAAAAATCCTCACTGAGGATGTTTATTGACTTTATAGAGAGAAGAAGGAGGGAGGGAGAGAGAGAGAGAGAGAGAGAGAGAGAGAGAGAGAGAGAGAAACATTGATTGTCTCCCATATGTTCCCGAGCCGGGGATCAAACCCAAAATCTGGGCATTTACCCTGACAGGGAATCAAACCCATGACCCTTTGGTGCATGGGCTGATGCTCCGACCAACTGACCCACAGGGCTAGGGCTAAACAGAATTTTTTTTCACTAAAAAAACTCAGTTGTATTCAACCAAAGAGAATGGCAACATAAAATTAGAGAAAACCAGCTTTCTCTAGTTCCTGATAAAAAGAGAAATGCTTGTGAGAGCAAGAATACATATGTCAGTGACGTTCTCTTTTCCTCACATTTTTTATGATGGGCATATACATAAAAATCTGATTTACCATTTTCCCTTAAATTGCACTAAATCTGTAGGTATCTACTTTTTGTAGGGTGCTGCATAACATGTCTAGCCACTTACAACATCAATCCTAGTTCATCACACTCTTCAGGGTAAGAGAAGGTTTGATTTACATTTTCTCTTCAGACCAACTATTTCCAGCTCTCTGCTCTGATCTCTTTTCAAAGTAGGGAAACACTAAAAATATGTCTCTTTGGATGCTGAGATGGTGGCAAATGTTTCTGGGCAACACACTGGAGATCTAAGAATAGAGAAATGGAACCTCTGAAATGTAAACTACAGCATGTTTGAATTATGGTGGTGTTGTCAATAGGAGCCTTATTTACGTTTTACTTTTTTTTCTAGTATCTCAAGCTAAATTTAAACATTCCATGTATGAATTCTGCCCTGAAATTAGAGGAAACATGGCATCATTTGGAACCAGGAGAACCGGGTTCAAATCTCCATTCTGCCAGTTGCTTGCTCTGTGACCTTGAACAAGTCAAAACACATTTCCTCAGCTGGGGAGTGAAGCATTGTGCAGGCCCTGGCTTCATCGGTGGGTGGAGATCATAATTTCATAGAACATATGAAGAACATTAAAGTGGCTTTACAAATGTTAACATATTACTCAGGTTTTTATGACATATTGGATGAATAAAAAGAGGAATTGAAATGATACAGTTTTAAAAATTTCATTACCTTATACTATAATTCAGATATAATAAAGTTCATTATATTTAATATTTATGGCCATTTCAATAAAAAATCTTGTCATAACTAATGTACATTAAACAAAATAAACCTATTATAATATTTTTATCAGCGGAAAAGACAGATTTGATTTGTATAAAGTAATATTTTTCAACAGATATATTTCTTGCTCTTTTCTCATTGTAGTTTGTTGACTGGATAATGTATTTATGTGATTCAAAAAGTAGAAGTTTAAAATTATATGCAACAATAAAGAAATAAAATTAAAAATATATGAAACTATATGCAACAAAAATATTAATTTCATCTCTATCCCCAATTGCCTAGTTCCTATGCCCCTCTAATAGGTAACCTCTATAGGAGTGTCTTCTATATAAATTTAGACTGTCTTGATAAATATGCAAGCTTTGGTATTTTTCTGCAGCAACATGGGTATTTTTGGGGGTTTAGGGGAGGGAGAGAGAAGGTAGGAACTAACTTTTCTAGGCAATGACCTAATGTGCCCAGGGTCATACACTATGTGGTAGCAGAGTCAGTTTAGGATTTATTTAATCTGTTTGATTACAAAGCTGGTATTTGGTCCAGTGTGTTAGACTGGAGAGGGCTCGAGTTAGAGGTCACAGAAAGTCGAAGTGAGGGTAGGATGGAAATGATAAAGGAGCAGAAGGAAAGCAGGAACCTCTTCGTCTTTATGTGGGTCCCCGGTCCGGAGTGCCAGGAGGTGAGCCACAGTGTTGCCTGCTCACCTGCAAACAGGCTTCCAGCCTTACTCCACAGTGAGGAACTGTGTCCCTTGGAATGCCTTGCTTTCCTAAACAGTCACTGGGGTTCATGTTGAAGGTCCAAGGTGAGCAGGGAGAGTGAGCCCATTGGACCACGTCCATTCATCTGAGGGGCAGGAGCAAGTGCCTCCTCCCGGAGAAAGTCTTCTCCAGGTGAGAACCAGCAGCCCAGCTGGCCTTTCACTTTGCATGGTCTGAAGTTGAAGGAAGGTCCGAAAGTGACCCCGAAGGTGAGGCTTTCTCTGCTAAGGCTGCACTTTTGAAGAGCTGACCAGAGGGTAATCATATCCAGAGGAGGGCAGAAAGGGTGTGCAGATACCCATTTTTATCTCTGTGCAACGGGTATTTAAAACATTTGACCTAATGAGTAACCTCTGAAGCTACCCTTCAGCTAATTAGCTTATATTTGGGGACTTTGAAATTCTGAGATAACATAGTTTTTCAAAAAATTCTTGGCTGCCCTAACCAGTTTAACTCGGTAAATAGAGCGTCAGCCTGCGGACTGAGGGGTGCCAGGTTCGATTCTGATCAAGGGCATGTAACCTGATTGCCGGCACATCCCCAGTAGGAGGCGTGCAAGAGGCAGCTGATCAATGTTTCTCTCCCATCAATGTTTCTGTCTATCCCTCTTCCTTCCTCTCTGTAACAAATCAATAAAATATATATCTTTAAAAAAATTCTTGGAACTTGGAGAGATTTTATCATAAATGGTTGGCCTGATAATTTTTTTCTTGAACACTGTATTCTTAAAACATACACACACACACACACACACACACACACACACACACACACACACGGTTGGTGTGGCTCAGTGATTGAGCATCAACCTACAAACCAGAAGGTCAGGCCTAATTCCTGGTCCCCAGAGCATATGCCCAGTGTAGAGTGTGTGGGAGGCAGCAAATGTTTCTACCATTGATATTTCTATCTCTCCCACCCTCTCTTTTCCTCTCTGAAATCAATAAAAATATTTTAAAAAAAGAAAAGAAAACACACACACACACACACACACACACACACACACACACACACATCTTTCCCGAACAAAACTGGAGGGTTTGTTGGTATGTTACATGTGTGATTCTTACCATCTGCCCTCAACCATTCCAAAATAACTCAGGAAATCTAGTTTGAATTTCAAAAATGTTTCTAAACTTGTGTTTTTGCTGCATTATATTATCCTAAAAATTCTTTCAACCTTCCTTGATTTCTCTCTGTGTAATTGTTTTCATCTGTTGTTGTCTTCAATCTGAAAAGCAATCCTCAGAAAACTACATGTGCTTCCTTGTCCCAGAAGAGCCACTCAGCAGAGATACCTTGGAGTCATGGAGCCATAGAACTTGGTGTTTTCTCTTTCTTTTGTTGATTTTTTTGCTGAACTTCATAGTGTGTCCTCATAAAAAAATTGGATAAAGGAACAGATGCCAGGGACATTTAACTTGTTTGTATCTGTCCAAACTATTTTAGAATTTAAACAATTAATTCTATGAATCAGGCATACACAAAAGAAGACAAAAAAGCCAAAGGAAGTGCTCTATAGTGAACGCCTAAAAGCTTCTGATGCCTCAACAAAACATAAAGTTCAAACAGAATCTCAAATGTGACTCTTCCTTATCACTGGATTGTTGATCAAACATCCAACGCAAGTGCAAAGTGATGAAATCCAATGATAGTCATTGCAGCATTATTTTTATAGCAAATGATTAGAAAAACTCAAGGAACCACCTTTAGGTGACTGTTCAACAAATTATGGTGTGGCAGTAAAATGGACTAGTTTAGATGGTTGAAAAAAAATAAACATCTTATTTGGGAGAAAAATCCAAGGTGCAGAAAAATGGTATATGTATATATACACACAGACATGGAAAATTACATAAGAGAATTTAAAACTATGTATGTTATATATACTACATAACTAATATGTTCAGGCAGGCTACAACTACACTTGGAAGGATGTACAGAAAGCAGGTAGGAGGGGGTGATTCTGGGGAACGGCACTGTGTATCTGAAGGTTGACAGTAGAAGGGAGCTGTTGATTTCCCTTGTGTGTAGCCTTTTATAAGCTGTTGATTTAAATGTAGAGAGACTGGAGGAGAAACCAAGATGGCAGCATAGGTGAACACTTAAACTGCTGCCTCGCACAACGATTTCAAAAC
This sequence comes from Lasiurus cinereus, assembly GCA_011751065.1. NCBI lineage: Eukaryota > Metazoa > Chordata > Mammalia > Chiroptera > Vespertilionidae > Lasiurus > Lasiurus cinereus. Next base: position 24,269,015 of record JAAGEH010000018.1, on the reverse strand, counting down.
TACAGCTAAAAGATAGAACGGACATCATCCAGAACCACAGGAAATCTGGCTGAGTGGAAATTCTACAACTAGAAAGAAAGAGAGGGGGTCACGAAGACTCAGAGGAGCTGCAAAAAGCTGAGGTATGGAGACACATGCATGGAGAGGAAGTGCGGAGGAGGGCCTGGCTGGCATCCTCTAGCAGGAGGAAGATGGAAATTCCCAAATGACCTGAACCCTAGTTCCGACTGCACTGAACCCCAGTTCTGGGCAAGACTCATATGGGGGGGGGGAGTCTGTACTGTCATGAAAAGTGAGGAGTGCATGGAAACTTAGGGGAGCCTCAAAGGCAAAGGTCTGGAGTGCTCGCAGTGAGGACTGACTGCTGATTGTGCCACTGGCTTTCTCTAGCAAGAGGACGACAGAATCTCCCAACTACGCTGAAATCCAGTTCAATTGCTCTGAACCCTACTTTCAGGTGAGACCCTGGGGACCCAGACTCATATGGGTCCCCGGAGCACACAGGAACTCAAGGGAGCTGGAAAGGCAGAGGTCTGAGGGTGCGCACACACAGAGAGAGCTACAGCTATTACCGAGGGACACTGAGACCCAGGGACTGAGTAGGGCAGGGCTGATGAGAAGCCAAGGCTATCTGCTCAGGCCTGAGACTCCGTCCCATCCAAGCTGAGCACAGAAGCTTTTGCAATTTTCCAAATCTTGTGTCATAAGACTGACTTCAGCACAGAAGTTCTCCTGGCAAAGACACAGCTGATCCTCACAACCAGTTGGCTTGGAGGTCAATCCCCCTCAGTGATAGCAACAACAATTAAGACTTAACTACAACAAGGCTCTACACACAGTTCACAAAGGGGTACACCAAGAGAGTCCACCTTGGGTAACTGGGAGGCGGAGCTACTGGGCCATATAGGACACCTAGCACACAAAGCTACTCTACCAACTCAGGGAAGCAGTGAAAATGCAGAGACAAAGGAACCAATTACAAACAAAAGAAATGGAGGAAAACAAATGACTGGATATAGAGTTCAAAACCATGGTTATAGATGTTTCAAGAATTTCCTAGAAAAGATGGATAAATTTAGTGAGACCCAAGAGGAGATGAAAAAGGACCAACTAGAGATGAAAAAGGACCAATTAGAAATTAAACATACACTGACTGAAATAAAAAATATTATACAGAGACCTAACAGCAGACTAGAGGAATGCAAGAATCAAGTCAAAGATTTGAAATACAAAGAAGCAGAAAATACTCAACTGGAAAGGCAAAAAGAAAAAAGAATCCAAAAATTTGAAGATAGTACAAGGAGCCCCTGGGACAACTTCAAACATATCAACATTCAGATTATGGGGGTGCCAGAAGAAGAGAGAGAGCAAGATACTAAAAACCTATTTGAAGAAATAATGACAGAAAACTTCATCTGCCTGGTGAAAGAAATAGACTTACAAGTCGAGGAAGTGCACAGAATCCCATACTAAAGGAATCCAAAGAGGACCACACCAAGACACATCATAATTAAAATACCAAGAGCAAAAGACAAAGAGAGAATATTAAAAGCAACAAGAGAAAAACAGTTAATTACCTACAAGGGAACATCCACAGGATTGTCAGCTGATTTTTCAACAGAAACTATGCAGGCCAGAAGGGAGTGGCAAGAAATATTCAAAGTGATGAATAGCAAGAACCTACAACCAAGATTACTCTACCTAGCAAAAGTTATCGTTCAGAATTGAAGGGCAGATAAAGAGCTTCACAGATTAAAAAAAAAAAAAAACTAAAGGAGTTCATCAACACCAAACCAGTATTATATGAAATGCTGAAAGGTATTCTTTAAGAAGAGGAAGAAGAAAAAGGTAAAGATAAAAATTAGGAACAACAAATATATCTACCAACAAGTGAATCTAAAAATCAAGTGAATAAAAAATCTGATGAACAGAATAAATTGGTGAATATAATAGAATTAGGGGCATAGAAAGGGAGTGGACTGATAATTCTCAGAGGGAGAGGAGTGAGGGGGTATAGGGAGAGACTGGACAAAAATCGTACACCTATGGATGAGGACAATGGGGAGGGAGATAAGGGCAGACGGCAGAGTGGGAGTGGAGTGGAGGGGAACTATGGGGGGGGAGGGAAGAAGTACAATTGTAATAATCTGTACAATAAAGTTTATTAAATTAAAAAATTTAATGTAGAGAGATTACCTATTAAAAAATAATTGTTTATAAGATGGGAAATTATAAAGCTTACAGAAGGGCAAAAAAGGTGGAAGGTACAGGACACAATGGGGACATAGGAATCTAAGCCAACACATAGAATGGTGAAGAGGTAGAGAGAGGTTAAAACTGGAGGAACAACCGTGCCAATTTTCTGAGCCACTGAAGTTGTCTGAATAGGGAAGAGGCCTGTTGAGAGTTCTAGAAATATTTTTCTGCCCATAGATTGGAGGGTGAATTGATGCGGGAACAGGAGATGGTCAAAGGGGAGAGAGTGAGGGCCTGCACAGAGGGTGTTGCCCTGAATTAGAACTGCTGGTTGACAGTATTCAGGGTCCTGGGGAGAAAAAGAATTTAGTGTTCCAGTGAGGTTTTCAAGCTTGGGTTATCGGGCTATGCTGATACCATTAATAAAAGGGTGCCATATTCTTTATCAACTCCAAAGTTTTACACACCCTTTTCTTTATAAGTTTACTCTTCCTTATATTTCCATCCCACTTTCTCTGGCTACTCTTCCTTCACTCTCACCGGAGACCTCTAATTCCTCCAGGAAGCCTTCTCCAGTTTCCTGTGCGGAGTTTTGGTGTCTTCCCTATGTGTTTTCACTGCATTCCAGACTTCTCATAACATGCACTACATGTGACATGATATGATGAACTCCTATTCCAGAACTTAGCCTGGATTTCCTCCAAGCAGACCTGAAGGGAAGGTTTATATGTGCATAGTTTACTTGGGAATATGATTGCAGTAGTGTTATCAGTAAAAGTGGAGTTCTTGGGGTGCAAGGAAAGAAATGAATTTCCTGAGGCCCCAGGGGAAGATGGGGTTTCGTGTAAAGCTTTACCGATTATGTAAAACTAAGGAGGTTCCCCTTCAAGTTCCCATCTCTGTGTGTCCTGCCATGGAAAAAGTGCAGCTGTGTCTTCAGCAGGACCAGGATAAAGGCCACTGCCCATGCTGCTGCTCCAGTTGAAGTCCAGCCCCTGGGCGGCGGCCATGGCTGCTAAGGCCACATGGCTCTGCAGAGAGAACTCAGGAATGCAAGAGAGCAAGAGCCAGCAAGAGAGAGGGAACTCCACAGGAATTCCAACCAGGAGCTCCTTCACACTGACCAATGACCTTTTCAAGATTCCACACGTTTCTGATGGGGCCTACACCTTAGCTACGGGGTCGGCAAACTGCAGCTCACGAGCCACATTCGGCTCTTTAGTCCCCTGAGTGTGGCTCTTCCACAAACTACCTCAGCCTGGGCGAGTCTATTTTGAAGAAGTGGTGTTAGAAGAAGTTTAAGTTTAAAAAATTTGGCTCTCAAAAGAAGTTTCAATTGTTGTATTGTTGATATTTGGCTCTGTTGACTAATGAGTTTGCCAACCACTGCCCTAGCCAACCCATTGCTCCCCAGGCTAGACTGGCAGACAAGCACCTCCCCTGCACCACCCTGACTTCTACTGTGCTAGTGCCCATCTCCTACTTCTCTCCCAACAATCCGGTACCCAATGGGGTAAGGGAGGGGTGTTAAGCCCCTGGAGGGACAATGCTGCCATTCCCTGAGGTGTGAAGCTGTGGCTTCCTGGTAAAACAAACAGGCTTCGCTTCCCAGGTGAATATGATCAGCAATGTCTGACCCTCCCTTTGCCCTCTTCCTTTTATTAATATTAATAACTAGCTAATTGCGACAATAACATTAGGAATGGAATGGAGAGGAGGCCAGAACAGACGCTTCATTGGTTGGCCACCACTGTGCATAACTTGACACTCAATCCTATCGGACCTTTGAGAAGACTTATAAAATGTGGCTGACAGCCTCTGTGCAGGAAAAGACAATAGCAAGCATTTATCCATCAGCTCCCACCACCCAGGTCAACAATGGTTCACTGCTCATCCTCTCTTGCACACAGCCAGGCTGCCCACCCGCAGCGCTGGCTGTCTCCCCCAGCAGTCCCATGAGGTGACATCCGGTGAATCTGCACTTCACTGGAGTTGATCCAAGTCACGTGGAACTGAATGCTGTCAGGGCTCCTGGGATCAGAGGCGAGGCCTAGAAGTTTGGGCAGGAGCTTCGAAAGCCTGACTGTGGGAGAAAGTGACAGAGCAGAGAAAAGGGTGATCCTGAGTGGAAAGGGAATGAAAGCACAGCCTCAGTGGCTTGGCGTGGAGGAGCCAAGACAGGGTGGGCGGGTGTGGTCAGGATCCCTCCACACCCCTGCCACCCTGAGGGCCTTACTCACACCTGCCATCTGCCATCTGGGACCATCTGTCTCCACCTTCAGATTCAGCCATTTCCTACGTTGCCACATTTTGGTTATTTGTGAGTCATGTCTGTGCCCTATGAAGAGAACGCAGGCCTGGAGATGTAAGGATACAAACAGAGATGATGTTAGGAGCTCAAGGAAAGATGAAATTGTCAAGAATAGTGTAAAATGAGAAGGGAATTTAGCACAAAACTTTTGGTTGGCAAAGAGCAGGAAGCCCCTGGATATGCAGATTAAATGAGCCCAGCTGTTACACTAGGCAGAGCGCTGGCTGGAAAGGCGGAGTGAGCGCTGGGAAGGGAACACAAGCTGTTCCCTCAGGAAGCTTGGTGGTGACAGGAGGAATAGGGCAGGTGCCTGAGGGGGCAGTGTGGTTACAGGAATGCTATTTTTGTGTGGAAAGAGAGAAGCATTTCTATCATGTTTAAACACCCAAGGAAAGGAGTTAGTTAGCAGGGAGGGAAAAGGCGAGGATGCCAGAAGAAAGAATAAAAAATAAAGTCAGATCTTGAAGGGAGGAATACAAAGGGAGCAAACGGGTTTACTTTTTGAAAGGGCGATGAGAAGACCTAATTACACGTTGTCTTCTACACAGACATGAAAGAAGGGGAAATGGGTGAGGACGCTAAACATTTCCAGGTGTAAGGAGGAATTGAGGGACGGCTTCAGATTTATCAGGGAAGTCAGAGCCAAGTCTTTCCTTGTGTAGTGTGTGTGTGTGTGTGTGAGAGAGAGAGAGAGAGAGAGAGAGAGAGTTGGGGGAAAGGGACAAGGCAAGAGCACAAGTAGCTGTGGACAGAAATGTTTGGGTTTGGAGATCTTGGCTATAAAATCATCGAGGGTGGCGATGTGCATGATGGCTAAGACAGGAAACCTTATATTTGGAATTGTCAAAGTCAAAGAATGTGGAGACATGAGTATTTTTAAATGAATGAAGATAAAATCTTTGATAAAAGGACAGGAAGTAGAGTGTTACCCTGTTTTCCCAAAGGTGAGACATTCCCCGAAAATAAGACCTACTTCCAGTTTTTGCCTCTTGCTGTAATATAAGGCACCCCCCTCCGAAAATAAGACCTCCCCAATAATAAGGCCTCTCCCTGAACATAAGGCCTCCCCGGAATATAAGGCCCCGAAGCCACCGCAAGGCATCTGACTCTTGATTTAAAGAGACCTCGCACTGCCTGAACAGCTCTGGCTGCACTGCGGCCAATCAGTGAGCTGGTTTGTGATGACAACTACTACCGTACTGTATATAGGTAACAAATTTCCTTTTTTTTTTTTGTCCAACAATAAATGTGTACCGTATTCTTCTTCATGGAAAAATAAGACATCCCCTCAAAATAAGACCTGGCTCATCTTTGGGAGCAAAAATTAATATAAGACACTGTCTTATTTTCGGGGAAACAGGGTAGACAGGACTGCAGGGAAGCTTGGGGACAAACCAGCTATAAAAGCAGGTGAAGCAGGTGGCCCAGACTTCGGGCAGGAAAAGGAGGTTTCCAGGTGACAGTGGAGAACAACAGTGCAGCTCCACGTTTGAGGGGTTCATGCCATTCTTTCTATCTCCTTGGGATGGGCTGCTGTAAATGTACTGCTTCTCTCTATACATGGCACATTTGTATTTTATTTCTTTCCCTTCTTTTGAAGACAATATTCTAGAGCAGTTTTAGGTTCACGGTAAAATTGAGAGGAAGATACAGAGATTTCCCATTTACCTTTCCCCCCGCCACTGGCACAACCTCCCCCCATTAGAGTGGTGCATTTGTTACAACTGATGAACCTACACTGGATGTCATAATTAACCAAAGTCCATAGTTCACATTAGGGCTCACTCTTGCTGTTGTACATTCTGTGGGTTTGGACAAATGTACAATGGCATGTATCCACCCTTTTGGTATCTTACAGAGCAGTTTCACTGCCCTCAATATTCTCTGCGTGGCGCACATTTTTATTCCAGGAATTTACGTTCCCTCAGCTCTCACCCCTTTTTGTGCCCACCCTCAGCCAGACACACTGACCTCCTTCGTGTTTCCCTAGCAGGCCAGGTACGGTTCCACCTCAGGGCCTTTGTACTTGCTGTGCTCCACCTGGGACCCTCCTCCACACCCCCATCCCATGTCTGTGTGGCTTGCGACTCACTGGGTTCTCCTTCACTGAGCCCTGTTCTAACAAATAACAACATTCTTCCCCCAACTCCCTTAGGCTCTATAATGCCCATTCCAGCTCTATTTTGTTCTTTAACACTTCACGTCTTCAATTGTTTTTCTATTAGAATATAAGCTTCACAAGGGCAGGAGCTTTGATAATTTTGTTTCTGGTTTTCCAGTTCCCCAAACAGGGCCCAGAGCACAGTAAACAGCCAATCTTTACCCGTACAAGAAGCACTGCAGAGTTCCAGATGTTCCAAAACATCAAAATGGATCATAATTTAACTTCCCACTCAGGTATGTGCTATAGATACCGTCTATCAAAAGTGGAAGGCCTTTAAAGAGCGACTAGGGACTTCCTGACTCTCAAAGTCTCCAAGCTTCTTCAGCTCAAGCTCCAGTTCATGGATTTCCAGTTGCCTAGTTCCCTTCTCTTCCTGGCTATATGTCCTGTGGACGTGGGGCTGTCTGGGTAAGCCAATCCACTTTGTATATACAGAATCCTACTAATTCTGCCTCTGGCTAAACCCTGACCCACATAGTCCATCTCCATAATTTATGTCTTAGCCAGAATATTCTTTACCCCTTCTTCATTTAAGGTTCTGTTTACTCAAGTGCTTATTTGTTTTCTTCTTTGCAATTTCTGGAGCAAATGAACCCCTGGCTGTCGTATGACACTCAGTGTTCTAGCCATACATAAATAGCCTAGCTGTGTTAAGTCTAAAAATCATGGGGATTTATCCCACGTTGTCCAGCTGTCCCCATTTAGGCAGCCTCATAATTAATATTTTTCTAGCAAATAAGATTTCTGGTTATTCTTTAAATACTTTCCTTCTAGGCTGTGGCTTCACTTGTATGTTCTCCTCCACTGTCCACTGCCCGTTGGGTTTCTCTAACATGGACATTTGCCCATGTGATTCCCTGGCCTGAACGAGTATCAGTTATTCTCCAGTTCTCACTGAGGAAAATCTAAATCTCAAGGGTACATTCCGTCCCTCTGTTTTAACTTCCCTGCTTTCCCAGTTTCATCCACTTTTTGCCCCTTGTGCCCTCACACTAAAAACTTGCGATTCTCCAAGTGTGTCTTCCTAGTGCCCATGACCTGGTTCTCTGAAAGAAACCAGCAGCTGCTAACAGGCATGTTGTGAGCCAAACTGCCATCAGTAAGGTAAACACAAAAATAAACACCCTACCTTAAAAGTCTTTTATATAATCTACACAAGATCTAAACATGGTCTTTAAACATCGACACAACTTTTTGCTAACGTTTACTTCTCAGAAAGTCGCTATGCGTCACATTCCACATCCAGCGATTATTCTTTTTACCACAGCAATCCTTTCCTCCCACTTCCTCCACTGGCATGCATGGCGGGACTTTCCTCCCATTTTTCTGATTTGTGATCTTTGGTTCCCCCCGGAACCTCAATATTTCCTTCCTCATCTCTAACCCTGGAGGTGCTCTCTCACAGTAACTCTTTCCCTGCATATTGGCCTGACTCCAGCATGGCCCCTTGGCTCCGACTGTAGGTGCTCAGCCTTTTCTAACTCCTTCCTTCCAGATTCACTTTTAGAGACCAAGAATGCTCTTTCTCATGTCTGTTTCAGTGACATCATCCCTCCCTCAGTAACTTACCGACAGGTACCACTAAGTCATTCCCCAGATCCAAGCTGCCCATTTCCTAGTGCTTTAAATTACAGCTCCTGGTCACGAGTTTGAGGCTAGCCACTTCCACAGCACCCCTTTGCCTAACGACATGCATGAGATGCCTGATCCAGTCGTGGAATTCCACTTACCTCTCTCTGTCAGCTGACACCTATTCTTGCAATGCCAAGCCCTCTACAACCCTCCACACCTGCCTCCACCACCACCACCATCACTACCCGCCTCTTCACCTGAATGTCCTTTTTCTTCATCAAACACTCCTCATGACTCATCTTTTTTATAAAGCTCTCCCAGAGTACAACCATTTTAGCAATCTCCTCGGCCTTTGCATGAATACAAACCATTTACAGATATCAGACATTGGCCCTGCTCAATTTCAGAAAACCATGTTAGCCATGCAAGTTCAGCAGGGAAGTGAGCCAGAATTTCAGTTCCCAAATGCTTTTCACAGAATCAAACATGCATTCCAGACCTTAAAGACTTGGGTACCGTTATAATAAGGCACTCCACTAGATACAGATCGAATTGAGTATTTATTTAAAATAATAAAACTGTTTATTTTCATGCACTTTATAAGATAAGGAACCTATACACTTTCCTTAAATCAGTGTTCAACTCCTTTCTGCTTTTGTCCTGAGGCGAGGCTTGCTCCAGAAGAGTTGACTTTCATTAAGAGTCAGGAGCTGTGTGTGTACCTGGAGAAAGAAGAAGAGGGAGAGATGGTGGGCTTCAGAGTTCTCAAAAATGCGACCAGTTAGCTAACAGGGAACTCTACCAAACGCTTCTCCCAGCTCCTGGGTCTCCAGGGTTAAGCTCTGTGCACACTGTTCTCTCCCAAATACAGGACATCAGGGACACTGCAGGGGTTAGGGGTGAATCGAAGCAGAATCTTTGCTCCAAGGGAGATTTTAATTTTCTTGCTTTTTGTTGTTGTTCAAAGTTAACTGGAAATTATGGAGTCATGGTCACATCTCTGCACAGCTGTTCTTTATTTTTATTTTTATTGCCACCATAGATTCAATCACAAAGAAGAAGGAAGTTTATTAATTCAAATAGTTTCTTTAAATCTGAAAAACCAGGAAACAAGCCTGCAGTCATATAAACATAAATTCAATCTTAACACCTCAGTCAGGAAAAGCATCAGGCCTTGGGAATCAAGCAAGCTCAGCCCAGTCCCTGCTCAAAGGACCCCACATGGGAGGATTGACAGTATCTACAATAAAAGCCAAACAGCTGAGTCACTCACCTAGCTCTTCAGGAGCAGAAGCGAAGAGGAATCATTGGTGGACTGTGGAGAGTTTCGGTGGAGAGGGAAAACCCCTTCTCAGGAAGGAATACCAGAAAGATGAGCTTGGTTTTCAGGCAAATTTTCTGCTTGAAATAAAGGAGCAGAAAACCTTTCTTTGGTTTTTAATAAAATCAATTGATTTTAATAATAAAACTCTGTGGTTAGCCCTAGCCTAGTAGTTGGCGAACTCATTAGTCAACAAAGCCAAATAACAACAGTACAACGATTGAAATTTCTTTTGAGAGCCAAATTTTTTAAACTTAAACTTTTTCTAATGCCACTTCTTCAAAATAGACTCGCCCAGGTGGTGGTATTTTGTGGAAGAGCCACACTCAAGGGGCCAAAGAGCTGCATGTGGCTTGTGAGCCGCAGTTTGACGACCATGGCCCTAGCCAGTTTGGCTCAGTGAATAGAGTGTCAGCCTGCAGACCAAAAGGTCCTAGGTTTGATTCTAGTCAAGGGCACATACCTTGGTTTCAGGCTCCTCCCCAGTCTGGGCCCTGGTCAGTACAGATGCAGGAGCCAACCAATTGATGTGTTTCTCTCACATGGATGTTTTTCTCTGTCTTTCCCTTTCTCTTCTACTCTCTCTAAAAGATCAATAAAAATATCATTGGGTGAGGATTAACAAAAAAAGAAAAAAGAAAGAAAAAGAAAAAGAAGGAAAAAGAAAAAATTCTGTGCTTAGATTTTTCTACAATAATATGAGATCCTCAGGGTAACTGACTTCAATTGCCTTGGTGTTAATGCTCCTCAGGAATAAATACTCACCAATGCCCAGGTCACAGCATCAGGAACAAAATAGCATAGAGGTGAACGTAATGGTAAGAGCCACCTGTGGTCTTCTGTCTCCATCAGTCCTCGCTGCACCCTAGCCCCACTGTGACCTTCTTGGCCTCCTGTGCCCTGGCCAGGTCCCAGCATGGCCTGCTCACTCTCCTGGAGGCCTCCAATGCCAGTTGCTGGGTACCAAGGTTGATCGTGGACCCCTGCTCTGCTGCCTGGTGGCCGTCATTCATTTGTTCACACCATTGCCCTTAACCACCTGGGCTGTCCCTTACCTGCCTTGGGATTTATCATCACACTGACCTCACTTCCCAGGGAACTTCTCTTTTGATACTCAGTGTTGTTAGGTCTGATAAAATAATTGAATTGGTACCTCCTCCCCTGGTGGCTGACTTTTAGACCACTTTACAATTGACACTCCCTTTTCCTAAGACCACATTCCACTTGCTAAGACCATTATCTTTCCCCTTTCAACCTGCCCAAGATCTGGACCCACCCAGAGAATTCCCCATAAAAAAAAAAAAAGAAGCCTGTCTAGAGTCCTTTAAAATCTCTGATTCCCCAGCCCTGCAGGCTGGTGCCATTTTGAGGCTCAGCCCATCTGGTTTCCCAGACGACCTAATAAGTTTATAATTCTTTACCTTTTGGCCTCCTACGTACCTCCTTTGGCGACCTTAACAATTATGAACTCATAGATTTAAATATAGTTTATGCACTTCAATTTACTGCAGTTATTATTTTCATTGGTAGTCAAATGGAAGCCTTACAAGTGTGTTCCTGACTACTTCTGACTTAATGACAGTTGTCAATAGTGTTCTTGTTTTCAGGTATGACTAGATGTTTTAAGGTTCATCTTGAGCATTTTTTAAAATTTGTTTGTTGGTTGTTGTTTTTTGTTAATCCTCACCCAAGGACATTTTTTCCATTGGTTTTTAGAGAGAGACACATTGATTAGTTGCCTCCCACAGGCACCCCAATGGGGACTGGGTATCAAACCTGTAATCTAGGTATGTGCCCTTGACCGGGAATCAAACCCAAGACCCTTTGGTGTGTAGGCACTTGCTCTAACCACTTAGCACACTGGTCAGGACAATCTCAACCATTTCTTGATGCAAACCTGGATCCAGGTATTTCCATAAAAAGCCCTAGTTCTTAGGAGATCATAATTTGTGTGTTAGGATTCCTAATGGGATCCTTGTTTCTAGGCCTCTTCAGGGACCAAAATTAGAAATTTATAGATAGATGGATGATTGATGATGGCTTGTTTAATTCATTCACAATATAACCTGGAGACCTCATGGAAATACATAGAGATATTACTCTTCTTTTTACAGTTGTATAATATTCCACTGTAATCATAGTTGAGGACCTCCTTTTCGCTGACATTTGAATTGTTTTTAATAAACAAATAGTGCCCCAATTAATAGTTTTGTGCATATGGATTTCCATATTTTCCAGTGCTTCTTTGGGATAGATTATGTGAACAAAAAAAGGGGTTCTATGGAAAGTGATCTGATCATAAATTCCAACTGGGCAGGTTATAGCGGGAGTCACACCCAAGACATATAACTTCTTTACTAAAAGGCTTATTTCTGCGTTAAGCAAGCCCTTTCCATTGTTTCTATTTATCTAGGTTAACACAGCTCTAAATAACCACCCTCAAGAGAGCACAAAATCTTGTTAACTATCCTGACATCCAATCCCACCTTACTTTCCATGTAACCGCCCTTACGTTCTCTCTGTAATTTCAAAAGCATAAAGGAAGCTGCAAAATAGTTCATCTCGGGAACCTCTGAGATCTTGCTCCCCGGCATATGTTGCCAGTTTGGCTTAAATAACTCATAAAATTTCTCTACAGGTTTGGACGTTTCTCAGGAAATGGAGAGATGAGCCTTTGTCTCCTGATAGAAGTCAACAAATGACTCTCCCAGGACTCATTGAGCCCTCATGCCAGTGGAGTTTCTGGAAGTACATGCAAACACGTCCTGCTGGAACCAAGTTCCTGTTAGCAGCACTCCGGACACCATCTGCAGCCAGATGGAAACATACCTAGGGCATGTGTGATGGAAATCATAGAGTCAAAATTGATCCTAACATTCCCCTCAGGTGGCACTCAATTGAAGACCACCAGACACTTAGTCCAATGAAGCTATGTTTCCTCCAACAAGAGAAATATCACTCTTAGCTGAGCACATAGGAGAGTCAGTCCCCGGTTGGAGGCTCAGTCCAGACCATTTACCACTGAGAGGACTAGAAGGAAGACACAATGTTAGCCCTTTTGGGAACTTAAATGCACGTATTATGAAATGCCAGGGAAGTCAAGTAAGGCACTTGTTGTTGGTGCTGCAATTGTTATACTTAAATAATTACAACAATTAATTCTTCCCTACACAGCTTCCTGTGAGCCAACCACTGGGCCGATAGTTACAATCTTCCGAGACTACTTTCTGCTTAAGCACACACATAAAAATAGAAGAATTAAAGGAGAGTAAGAGAAATATTTTATTATTTTTTGGAGCAATGCAGTCACATTTGACACATTAAAGCTGCACCTTTCTTAGTATGTGTATCTATATTATATATACATGTATATTTATTTCCATTTTATAAATGAGAGATCTTACATTGTCTTAAATGCCAGTTGTAATTTCTACCACTTTGAAAAAAGCCCTGCCTTGACCAACAGCTATGCAACAAAGGCTTCTACCACAAATAGTGCACTGAATTCCGCATGAATCATTCCAGAACACTCCATTTAAAAGACGCATTTCTACCAGTGTAAGAATCCAGCTGTGTCTAGCGACTCCCTAGTGATATCTAGGGCTAATCCTTGCCAGGTGATTGTTTCCAGAAAAGAAATTCAAGTTAGAGTATCCAGTGGGAAAAAAAAAGTGTAAAGGAAAATGTTAAGAAAGACTGGCCCAGGCCGGACCCTCACTGTGGAACGTGCAGGGACCCTGCAGAGAAGGCATTGTGTTGCATCTTATTTAGACCCAGAAGCAGCCCGTAAATTCCCTGAAATGCAAAATTGACTGTTTAACTTGGCCATCTGCCCCTTCCCATTGCTCCCCCGTGCCAGGCCCATTGTGGCACAGTAAAGGTGTTCCCACTGTCCCTTCCAGGGCCACAAAGTGACATTGAACTGCATGCCGCTAGTGTGACTTGTCACAGCCACAGAGCAGAGAGTTTCGGAGTAATTATCAGGGAGAGCAGCTGAGTCCACTTAAAAAGTCCATAGGTGTGTTGTTTGTTCTTTTTATGGCATTTGTTGGGATTACACTGGTTAACAACATTACTGGTATACAGTTTCATTCAGATGCACAATTCTACAACACATCATCTCTACACTGTACTGTGTGTTCACCACCACAAGTCAAGTCTCTGTCCATCACCATTTATCCCCCCTATGCCCTCCTCCATGTTAGTCCCACCCTCCTCCACCCCCCACCCCCACCCCCGCAACCACCATACCATTGTCTGTGTTCTTGTTTATTTGTTTGTTATTTTTTAAATCAGTACATTTGACCTCCTCCCCACCCCCACTTTTTGGTTAATGAGTTTCTGCTTACAGTAGGGTTCTGGGAAACATGAACAGAATGAGTTAATTAAAATAAATAAACAAACAAACAAACAAGTGAGTGTGTGTGTGTGTGTGTGTGTGTGTGTGTGTGAAACAATGAGAAATACCACCCAGGAGTGAAGTAGTCCCCATTTCTTGAAAGACTGAGTTGTACACCATTTTGGATTCTGGATCCATGCTATTTTTTCTTTTTTAAAAATACATTTTTTATTGATTCAGAGAGGAAGAAAGAGGGACAGAGATAGAAACATTATTGATGAGAAAGAATCACTGACTGGCTGCTTTCTGCAGACTCAAATGGGGGATTGAGCCTGCAACCTGGGCATGTGCCCTGACTGGGAATGAACCATGACCTCCTGGTTCATAGGTCAATGTTCAACCACTGAGCTACACCTGCCAGGCATGTTATTTTTTCTCCTTTCTTTCTTAATACGTCAACTCAGTCTTTTGGCACCGAATAACAACATGTGAGAAGGCCACAATGATATTCTTTCACACCCTAAAGCTTCTGACATTGTCTCTAAAAAAGCCAGATGTTGAGCAAAATAGTTCATGAGAAAGTTCTGTTATTCATTATTCAGCCAAAATAGCATCAGGCAGAAAGCTGACTATTAAAATGTACAAAGTAGAGACAATGGAATATTACTCAGCAATTAAAAAAAAAAAAGAATGAAATCTTGCCATTTGTGACAACCGGGATGGTAGAGCAGCAATTTCCAATCTTTTTCACCTCAAGGCACACATCAACAAATTATTAAAATTCTGTGGCACACCAAAAAATATATTTTTGCTGACCTGACCAAAAAAAAAAAAGTATAATTTTCATTCCTTCACACTAGATGGCTCTTGTGGTGTGGGCTGTTGTCATTATTTTCTTTGACACTCTGAGGGAAAGGGGCCAGTGCCCTTGGTGAATAGCCAGGTATGGCATGCTTTAAAAATTCTTGTGGCACCCAGGCTGAAAAATCACTGACCTAGAGGGTTATTCATGCTACGTGAAATAAGTCCGACAGAGAAAGACAAATACCACTCCATTTCATTTATATGTGGGATTTAAAAAAAACTAAAACAAGTGAGCGAACAAAAAACAACAAAAAGAGACTCACAGAAACAAAAAGCCAAGTGCATTTGCGGGGCGAGGGGAGTGGGGGCTGGGGGGGGGGCGCGGGGTGGTCAGTGGGAGCGGGCAGCAGCGGCCGGGCAGGTGGCACTGCACCCAGCGGGGGCGAGCGGGGGCGCGCGCAGCTGCCCGGGGAGTCTCCCTGGCGCACCCCTGAGTGAACACGATGGCCCTGTCTGCTACCTACACGGACACACAACTTTAAAACAGGTTCATCGAGTACAAGTGGACTGAAGCAGTCAGTTACTCCAAAAACCCAGGACAGTCTGTCCGGACGCTGGGATGTTCATCAAAAGGAAACTTACTGAAGACACGTAAGGGCCTGCACCAGTACACTGAGCGCCCGGGTCACAAGGTCCTCCCGGGACTCTCACCTCCGCCCCGTCCTCCCCCCGCCCCGCCGCTCCCCTCCGCAGCTCCGCAGGGAGATGCGTGGGGTGGAGTGGGGGGGAGCTGGAGGTGGGGGGGTCTGGCCGTGGGGGAGATGGAGCTCCCATCCCCTGACAGCCAGCTCGCCTGCAGCCCCAGCAGGACGACCCGGCCCGGAAGGCGCGTTTGCACTGGCCTCCCTCCTCCCTCTCCTCCTCCTCCCCCTCCTCCTCCCCCTCCTCCTCCTCCCCCTCCCCATCCCCCCCCTCTACCCTCTCCTCCTATTTCCCCTCC
>JAAGEH010000018.1:23913863-24253208 GCA_011751065.1 Lasiurus cinereus | reverse complement strand
CCTCCCCCTCCCCCTCCTCCCCCTCCTGCAAACAGAGGGCTCGCTGGATCCCGTTGGTGCCGCGCTCCCTGCGCTGCGCGGTTGGCCGTGGGCTCAGCCGCGGTCCCTTTGGAGCCCCCGGCGGCCGCTTTCTCCGGCCGGTCCTTCCCTCCGCGAGCGCTTTCCCAGGGCGCGTCCCCGGGCCTGGCCGCGGCCTGAATGGCAGGAAGCGGGCCAGGCGCTCTCTCTCTCTCCCGCTCGCAGTTCCTAGAGAGCCGGGAGCCGGGAGCCTGGGACGGGGTCGGGCGGCCTCTGCCCTCCGCCCCGCCGGCCGCCTCCCGCGGGCGCGCGCCAACCCTGCCGCCTCGGCTCTGCGGCCGCCTCGGGCCCCCCGCGCCCCCCGGGCCAGGGGCCCCGCACCCGCTCAGTTTCAGAAAGAGGGGCGCAGCGGTGGTTGGAGAGGGAACCAGGGTCCCCCGCCCAGGCTCCCCTTCCTGCCAGGCCTTTGTCCGGGCGCCGAGGCCCCCCAGGGGCCCGAAAGAGGCACTGCGGCCCGCTCTCCTCTCCCGTCCTCCTCCTCCAAGGCGCCGGCTGCTGGGCTGCTGCTGCTGGGCTCCCCGGGGAGGCTCAGCGGGAGGCTAAGTGGACGTTGTCTCTCTGCGGAGACTCGGCAGCACATGCACCAAAGGAAAGAGTGCGGGTCCCCGCGCTGGGTCCCTCCCATCTCGCTTTAGCCAAACGTGCCAACACCGTTTCCACCACCCGGCTTTTCACACTTCCATGCCCATCGCAAGTCTTTGACCTTTGAGTGAGCTTCACAGGAAGATAAAAAGCTGTAAAGGCCGAGCCAAAGGAAAGAACAGGGCACTGGGCCCTGAGCCAGAGGTGGGAGTGAGCGCGCAGAAAGCCTAGAGTTAACAGGGCAGATATTCTGTCTCCCACCTGCTGATGACTTTATGCTTGACCACCCCAAGTCTTCATCCAGCCTTCAATCTTGTTTTAAAAGGGTCATCGGGGCTCCAAAACCTGCCCTGCCGGTGCCCCCAACCTACTCGGTGGCCCGCCGTGAACCTCTGAGAATCCAGACATCTCTCCAGAGCCAGTAGGCCAGGAATTCCCAGCCCCACCCACATGACATCCAGAGGGGGACCACAGTGACAGTGTCTAGTCAATACCCCTAATCTGGGCTTCCTCGCAGCATGGCAGCCTGAGGAAGGCAGGATGCTTATGTAGAAGCGGCTGGTTTCAGGAGCAAGTAGTCCAGTAAACCAGCCAGAAATACCCCCGCCCTTCGGCCTTGCCTTGAAAGTTCCATAGCATCACTATGCTATTCTCTGTTGGACCAGACAGTCAGAAAAGCTTGCCCTGTTTCAGGGAGGGGGAGAGGGCAACATAGGCCCCAGGGCTTGCCCAGAGTGTTTAAAACGATTTGTGGTGCCCAGCCGGCCTGGCACAGCAGTTGAGCGGCAACCTATGAACCAGGAGGTCACAGTTGGATTGGGGTTAGGGCACATGCCTGGGTTGCAGGCTCTCTCCCCAGTGTAGGGCCTGCAGGAGGCAGCTGATCAATGATTCTCTCTCATCATTAATACTTCCCTCTCCCTCTCTTTCTCTCTCTCCCTCTCTTTCTCTCTCTCCCTCTCTGTAATCCTTTAATATATTAAAAAGATTTGTCACTGTATTAAGCAATAATTGATCCCCTTTTTTTGTTTTTGTCCCTGTGTCTTTTCCAGTTCTTCTGATTGGTCTATCTTGAGCTTCTATCTTCCACACTTCAAATAAAGGTGTTTTCCGTTTGGAAATGTTAGCAGGTGAAGTAGCTGGGCTCCAAAGATGGCCCTCTCACAATATCCTGATCTTCTGTGATACTGCCCCTCCCACACTGAAGCTGGGCTGGCCCTGGGGAGGAAGTGCTTTTCAAGATTAACACAAAAAGCCTCGCCACTTCTACCTGGGTTTTGATAATGTCCGTTCTGGGGAAAGTTAGCCACCACATAGGAAGTCCAAGCTAGTCACATGGAGAAGCCTCATAGAGAATGCAAAGCGCTTAACCAGGCCCGAGACCTCGGCCAGCCTAGCCCGGGCAGGAAGCCATGGTGGATGTCTAACGGAAAGGGGGAGCATTCAGATGACTCCGGCCCAGCCGCCTTCTGCCTGCAACTGCATTTGGGACTAAGCAAGAACCACCTCGCTGAGCCTAGTCAACCCTCAGAATCTTGAGAGATAATAATAAATCGTTACTTTAAGCCACTAAGTTCGAGATAGCTTGTCATGCAGCAGTAGATAACCAGAACACCAAGTCTTATGAATCCCACCTCAGAATACTTCCCAAATAAGGTCTTTTAAAACAGGTCTTTAACATTATATATTCACTGAGGCAAAGCTTCCTCTCTGCTATCTGAGCAAGAGCTCATTCCTTTAAGGAAATTCTTCCTGGTGGTGATATAAGATATGCTCCCAAGCAATTATAAAATAAAGGTCAGTACAGAAAAATTGCCATGAGAATCCAGAAAAGAGAATTATTCCACCAGGATAATTATTCCACCAGGGCCTGAAGAGGCAGTGGTAGTGACTTGGATCCTGATGCCAAGTGACTGTTTGTGGCTCCGTTTTGTAGAAGCAGGAGCTACTAAAGGCTTCTGAGCAGAATCGTGGTGTGATAAAAATTATGTCTTAAGAAAACTAGCCTAACAGTGATATACAATGAGTGGCCAGATTATTATGATCTCTGAATGCATAATAATCTGGCCACTTCAGTGTATATCCTATATAATATAAGGCTAATATGCAAATTGTCACCTCAACCAGGAGTTCGACCAGCAGGCAGGCTGGCCAACCACCCATGTCCCCTCCCCCTGGTGAACTGGCCGGATCCTACCCATACACAAATTCATGTACCAGGCAACTAATATATATATGGTACACACACACACACACACTGAGTGGCAAGATTATTATGCATTCAGAGATCATAATAATCTGGCCACTCAGTATACAAAGTCAATTGCATTTGGGAGACAACAGACAGGGTGGTCAGTGAAGGTAGTCAGAGACCAAAAGAAACTTACCATGACAATGCAGGGGAGAAGAGCAGACCCTCACCCAGGCCTATGGCAGTGAGCATAGTGTAGAGAGCGTAGCCTTTGGGGACATTGCAGAGGTTGATCCCTGAAACATCACTTGTATCACATTCATGTAATGATATGATTATGATACCAATTCTCCCATTTCTTGAATAAGTGAAAACAAAATAAATAATTCCACAACTCTTGCTTTTGAAGGAATGTGATTTTTAAAATAAAGCACCTTTAAAATATACTTTATGTTCTGGGGGTTAGGGGGATCTAAATTAAATCCATAGCTATAAATATGTGTGACCAGAGATTACTCTTTTAAACATTTCTAGCCAATTTTAATGTATTCCTGTTGATTTACAATTTTTGTCATTTATCCAACACTCTGGGGTGTTTTAAAAAGGTGGGGAAAAAAAGCCTTCGAAATGTATTGTTTTTTTTATTTTTTTAGGGCATCATTAGGAATTTTTAAACCATTCTTGGGATGGTGCAGTTGCTCCAAACATTTTTAAAGTATGCGCTCCCTCTAGTGGCAAAAATAGTCTATACCTCTTGATCAAATCTGCACATTGTATTTGATATTTAATTAATTTCGGTGAGTAAAGTTTAACTTCCTCTAGACTGAATTTGCACTTTAAAATTTTTCTTTGCTTTGAATTTGATCAGCTCTATAATGTTCATGGTGAATTTCAACATCTCTTATTGCTATAATTTGTAATGATCAGTTTTCAATAGTGTGTTAATATTGAGTCTCAGACCATACCCAAACTCAATTATCACCTAATTAATGTGCAAGCTAACTTACTATAAATGTTCCAAGGAAGTGAGGTCATCATTTATCACTCTATAAAATGTCCTCCTTGATGAGCCTATATCCTCTTAAAACTAATTCAAGTTGAAACTATTCCAAAAATGTGTATTTCCCATCTGAATCCCATCATTTCCTATGGGGAGAGTCACCCTCAGCAGATGCCACTGAAGTCACTTCTCCACTCTGGGACAGTGTCAGGGCACTGCCTGGGGTTGGAGGAGTGAAGAAAAAGATAACTACTGACTGCCTACTATGTCTCAGACATTAGGTTTTCCATCTGCTCTCTTATTTGAAGTCATAAGGAGATGTCTTTCTATTTGCTTCTATTCAACAAAAATTTTTATAAACTCTTACAACTTATAATAAGGCACAGAAGTAAAGCAGACACCTTCTTTGCTTTTAAGATGCGTAGGCCGAGGGAGGGGACCCCAAGGAAACAGGAGTGTAGCTGACTGGCCAGGTGGAAGCTTAAGTACTGGAAGAACTCCCAGCAGCGGCTCTTCACCCCAACTGCAGGGGGCGGTGGGGAGCAGCAAGGAAGACTTGCTTTCTCAGAAGAGGGAATCCTAAATTGAATCTTGAATGATGATGCTGAGGAGTCAGCCAGGCAGAAGGACAGTATGAATCATAAAGAGGGCATGAGTTCATGCTGGCTGGCTCTAGGGAAGAGGGTGAATGAGTGATATTCCCATTCTTGCCCTAGTCGATTTGATTCAGTGGATAGAGTGTCAGCCTGTGGACTGAAGGGTTCCAGGTTAAATTCCTGTCAAGGGCATATACATGGGTGACAGGCTCGATCCCATGCACATGGCAGTTGATCAGTGATTCTCTTTCACCATTGATGTTTTTCTCTCCCTCTTCCCTTTCCGTCTCTGACATCAATAAAAATATATAAAGAAAATAAAAGAATAAACCAGTGACTGCATAAATAAGTGGAATAACAAATTGATGGTTTTCTCTCTCCTTCGTCCTCTTCTATCTTCTCCTCCCCTCTCTCTCTCTCAAAAATAAATCAATAAAAATTATCCAAATAAACATGATTTTGTGTACACATCTCTGCACTGTGAATCTTATAAACACTGTGTGAGAACCACTGAACTGAACTATGAGCCCAAAGTTAGAGCTTATATTGCAAACGCCTGGGTGTTCAATCCATTTTGCCTTTAAGATAGCTGTCAAATTCCTAACAATTAACAGTAGAGAATTCTAAATATTCTTTCTTGTTGCATAATTTATTCCATTCGGCATTAACATGAACCCTCTTTAAGTTAGCATATTATTTTATTCAGTGTTCTAACTCAACACTTCTGCTTTAGGACAGATGCATTGCTGTTATTGTAAGTGTCAAGCCAGATATTATACAGGACCATAACTTGCACATTATCTATCCTAGTAGATGCTCAATAAATGTTTGCTGGATTTAAATCAGAATTTTGTTTCATTAGCCCATGTTCATGTATTCTATGAAAAGTTGTAGAAAAGATTTTGTCCACCTTATTTTTATCTTCCTAGTTGACATTTTAAGGGTGGTTCCCCTGCATAGCTATCAATTTTATAACCTAGGCCATGTACTTTCTTCTTTTCTCAGCAGAGTTGGATACACTTGGGGTTTCTGAAGTGAGCCTTTAGTTAAATAGGCACATGATGGAATTCAGTTGTGAATCTTCAGGACACCTATAGACTGACCAATATTGGTAAATATGTCTGATGATATATAACAGAAAAGGTAGGGAATCTATCGCTATAGCTGGGTTTTAGTCCTGCACCACGAACCTGGAACCCACAAAGCAACACTCAGCTTCCCCCAAGAGGAACATAGACCCTACCAACACCCCTGAGCAACAGCCTACCAAATCGCAGCCCACGCTGGCAAGACCCTATCACACAAAATTCAGTCCACAGCCCAGCCCAGAAACAGTCACTGTGGGTGCTGGGTAATGATGTCACATAGCAATGTCTGGCTTCCTCTTCCTAGTTATGACTAGCCTCCTTGTGGTTTCTTCAGCCCAGGAACACAATTTGTGTTATAGCCAGGTGCAAACATTTTATACTTTAACCAAATGTCTTTGAAAAGTTTTCCCATGCCTCATCTCATTTGATCCTCACAGAAGTCCTGGAGTAGGTGCATAGGAGACTCAGTGGAATCCTATTTCCTCCCCCCACCCCCACCCCCAGAAAATGGAGATTTAGAAAGCTTAGAAATTTGACCCAACTGAAAAGAAGTACCAAAATGGTGGACCTTAAAAATGACTTCTGGTTTTCTTACTGCACAGAATATTGTCAAACACTGATCCAGTTACATATTTTACCCTTTGTCCTCCCTGTGTGATCTACAATAATGATCTGCTTCATGTTGATATTTACTGCTGTGTTGTTGACAATTACCTGTAAGAGAAGTTGAGGTGCTTCACTGGGCTGGAAACAGTTTAGTTACATCAGAAAGCAGGTCTAATTAAGCAAATTTATTCTATATCTATAAAAGGCTAACTTGACTTGCACATGCACGACACATATAAAGCTCTTACTGGTGCCAATCGCACACGTGTTTCAATCTGTGATTGTCAATCTTGAATTTGGTTGATGCTTCTATTATAAAAAAAGGGCAAATAGCGATATTAAAAAATTCTAATTAATTTTCTTTCAATGTGCACGAATCCGTGCACCGGGCCACTAGTTGTTAATAAAAGTTGATACAGTTTAAGTTATCCAGTGTTCTAAGTTATCTGTTCTAATTAAGAATATCTGACAACACCAAAACCAGTTTGGCTCAGTGGATAGAGCATCGGTCTGTGGACTGAAAGGTCCCAGGTTCGATTCCGGTAAAGGGCATGTATCTTGGTTGTGGGCCCATCCCCAGTAGGGAGTGTGCAGGAGGTGGCTGATCGATGTCTCTCTCTCATCGATGTTTCTAACTCTCTATCCCTCTTCCTTCCTCTCTGTAAAAAATCAATAAAATATATATTTTTTAAAAGAATATCTGACAACTAATTAATAAGGAAAACAGTTTTTAGGCATTTTTATATAAATATTTTATTTCAATACATTGAAATATAACAGAAAAGGCAGGGAATCTAATGCTCTAACTGGGTTTTAGGATGGCACCAGAAAAACAAGAGCCTATTTTTATTGAAAAGAAAGATATTAATATATTTTTCTCATTCTTTGTACAAACCAGAAAAAGATTGATAAAGTATAGACTTAAAAAATTTATCCAGTAAGATAGTTATTTAATGACGAGAGGCGTGCATGAAACTCATGCATGAGGGGTGGAGGGGTTGGGGGGGGTGTCCTTCAGGCCAGCCTGCTCCCTCTCCAATCTGGGACCCCTTGAGGGATGTCTGACTGCCCGTTTAAGCCCAATCCAGCCTAAATGGGCAGTTGGACATCCCTCTCACAATCCAGGACTGCTGGCTCCCAACTGCTCTCCTGCCTGCCTTCCTGATTGCCCTAACTGCTTCTGCTTGCCAGCCTGATCACCCCCTAATCATTCCCCTGCCAGATGCCTAACTGCTCCCCTGGCAGCCTGTTTGGCCCTAACTGCCCTCCTGTGCAGGCCTGGTCCTCCCTAACTGCCCTCCCCTGTAGCCTGGTCCCCCCTAACTGCCCTTCCCTGTAGGCCTGGTCGCCTCCAATTTCCCTCCTCTGCCAGCCTGGTCAGCCATAAGTACCCTCCCTGCAGGCTTGATGGTTCCCAACTGCTCTTCCTTGCAGGCCTGTTCCTTCCCAACTGCCCTTCCCTGGTGGCCATCTTGTGGCAGCCATCTTTGACCACATGGGGGCAGCCATCTTGTGTTGGAGTGACAGCCGATTTGTATATTACTCTTTTATTAGATAGAATAGAGGCCTGGTGCAAGGGTGGGGGCCAGCTGGTTTGCCCTGAAGTGTGTCCCAGATCAGGATGAGGGTTCCCTTGGGGTGTGGAGTGGCCTGGGCGAGGGTCCTGTGATGGTTTGCAGGCCAACCACACCCTCTTGTGACCCAAGCAGAGGCCCTGATATCTGAGATTTATTTATCTTCTATAATTGAAACTTTGTAGCCTTGAGGGGAGGCCTAGGCTGGCCATGATGTGCAGAAAAGTGGGCTTCCTCCATTACTGGGTCAACCCGCACCTCCTGCTTGCTCTGTGGCTGCAGTCATCTTGGTTGGGTTAATTTGCATACTCACTCCTGATTAGCTAGTGGGAATGGCTTGTGGGTATAGTGGAGTGATGGTTAATTTAAATATTACTCTTTTATTAGATAGGATATGGTTGTAATAAGATTTTTATATCTTTCATATATTTGTCAGCCACTTGATTTCTTTTTTTGTACAGAGCTTATTCTGGTCTGCTGGTCATCTGGCCTATTGATTTATACTAGTATTTAATGCTCTGGATAGTGGGGTTCTGTTTTTTAGTTACATGTGTTCTAAACATATATCTCCACTTTGGATGCACAGGTGAACAACGCCACAGCCAGTATTGTTGTTGTTATTATTATGACTCTAGTCTTATCTTTCACTTCCTATTTAATCTGTGAACAAATCCCTCAACATAAAATCTGATCTCCTCCTTGGCCTAGATGTTTATATCTTGATTGAAAATACATATAACCATGTGTCTCCATGCTCATTCTTCTGCACCTCAGACCTTTGACCAAGTGTATATTCAGAAGTAAGTTAAATATGTGGGAAATACACTCGTCATTCATGTTATCCAATATCATGAGTATTTGTTCCTAGACACCTGATATTGAAAACACATAGTATTACTAAAATAATAAAGAGTTGGTATAGCTATACTAATCTAAGCTTTCTAATTATACTGATGAAGGTGAGGGGAATAGGCTGGCATAGATTTTATACAATTTCTGCATCACACAAACCATAATTCAGTGTGTTCATATAAAATATAAATACTGTTTCCTCTAGGACAGTGTGGCTCAGTGGATTGAGCCTGATCCCATGCACTATGAGGTCACTGGTTCTATTCCCCATCAGGGCACATGCCAGAGTTAGGAGCTCATCCAGTAGTCAGCGTGCAGGAGGCAGCTAATCAATGCCTCTCTCACTGATGTTTCTAGCTCTCCCTCTCCCTTCTTCTCTCTCTAAAAAAACAGTCAATTATAGAAAACATTAAAGATACTGTTTTCTCCCATAAGGTTCTCAATTCTGCAGAGAAGAACACCTTTGTGAAGTACGTTAGTTGACACAGTGAGTGGCCTTGCATTCTGGAGGAGAAATTACACAAGAACGTCACAGCTTCCAGAAGTGAAAGTTCTCTGGAGTCACACATCACAACCGAGGAGGAATCCCAGAGCCGCAGCACACAGGGTAGCAGCAGTGAGTCACCTGAGTGAGTCCCTGGGTCCTTCCAGTGACTCCCTGCTGCAGCCAGGCCAATTGAGATGGGGTGGCAAAAGACAGGAAAAAAACTAGACCTACAATTAGCAGGTAGCTGGCCAATGTTCTAAGGAGAAAGTAAATACCTTAGAAAATACTTGCCTAGGATGCTCTTTCTTAGAATGATATTCAGGGTTGTTAAATATATCCTGCTGTTAGAAAAATTAAAATTTTATGTTTCTCTTATTAATAAAAAAAAAAGAAGAAAAGTAGTGGTCTAAAGAAGAGGTATCAAGTATAAAAATGAAAAACAGAAAAAGTCAAGAACCATATACGATTTCACTCATATGTGGGATATTAAACCGAAACTCATAGACATGGATAACAGTATGGTGTTTACCTGAGCAAAGGGTAAAGGGAGTCATATATATGATGTTGAAAGGAGATTTGACTTAGGGTGGTAAACACAATGCAATATACAGATCATGTATGATAGAACTGTACACTTGAACCTATCTGATTTTATTAATTGTCACTCCAATAAATTTAATAAAAAAAGAACTCAAACAACAGTACACGTTCTTTCCAATATTTACATTGAATTTCTTTCATCATCCCAAATGCAACCTTATGAACTTGAGGTGATGAGTCCTTAGGTCTGTACATGGCCCTGTGTGCTCTCTCTGCTGGGCAGGAAAATATTTGAAAGCACACTTTGTGGGTAACTCAATAGATACTGATTGAATTAATGCTTATGAAATGAAACCATCAGCTCTGCTGTTAATATCATCCTTATTTCAATTCACTGACCTTTACCATCTTAATACTTTGTTAAAGCCATCTATGCAAAGTTGGCAGAAATTGAAGTGCTATAGTAAACTAGAGTTAATAATAGTCTCCACATGCATACATTTTTTTATTTCCATAAAATTTTTAACATCAAATCCTAAAGTGTTTTAGAAAGAAACACTGTTGCATCTTTTCTTATGGGAAAAATAAAATAGAATGCAATTTAAAAAATCACCAATATGAAATTAGTACATAAATTAGAGTAATTGCTAAAACAGCATATTATGCAGTTTTTAAAATTATAATGCAGTTCTGTTAGAACCCTATCTTTGGAAAACATTTTATTTTAAAAAGCAGTTTAAATATGTATAGTAAATAGCTTTTTTGGTAAAAATATGTATGGGTATAATATGTGTAAAAGTATGTATGATAGCTGGAACCAGTTTGGCTCAGTGGATAGAGCGTTGGCCTGCGGACTGAGGGGTCCTGGGTTCGATTCCGGTCGGGGGCATGTACCTTGGTTTTGGGCACATCCCCGGCAGGGGGCATGCAGGAGGCGGCTGATCGATGTCTCTCTCTCATCGATGTTTCTAACTATCATCTCTCTCCCTTCCTCTCTGTAAAAAATCAATAAAATATATTTTTTAAAAAAGTATGTATGGTACAGAATAAAGAAAATCAAATTGAATTTTTTTTCTGAAAATCAGTCAATAAAATTAACACATAAGTCGACCATTATAAATGTATAATTCAAAGGGAATGTTCATACCAGCACAGTATGTTTTGCATATAGTGAGCACTTAATAAACACAATGGGGCAAAAGTAGGTTTACAGTTGTTTGTATGGAAAATAAAACATTAATAAATAATAATACAAGAGGTAAGAGCTGAGAGAAAGGGGAAAGGAGAGGAAATGGAAGATATCTGCAATACTATCAACAATAAAAATATATTAAAAATAAATAATATAAGAATAAACTCTGCTTTTTGTACTCACAGTTGTAAACCTACTTTTGTCCCATCCTATATATTTATTGATAGATTCTAGGTAAATTTATTTTAAATATGAGAACTTTTGCTAAACCAACATATTCAAACATGAGAAATCTCATTTGTTGAGACAAAAAATACAATAAAAATAAGTACAAAATACAGATGCCAGTATGAACTGTAAGATATAATAATTTGATTTTCATCATTAACTTTCTGATCAGAAACATGTGGAAGCATCTTATGGACCTGCTAAATTTTTTTATTCACTTGGGTAGAAGATTGGCTAAAACTTAGTCATCATATTAACAACAACAAAAAAGAATCACCACCCACTATAATCCTATTTTTGCACTCCAAAAACACGTTTATATTGATGCAAAAGGAATGCAAAAAAATTATCATAGGTTTTTGTTTTCTGAAGAGTGATAAGCTTCATTTTTCTAAAAAGATCAAAGGATGAGAAATCTGTATTGAAATTTCCTTTCTAAAAGAAAGTAAACCTTGGCTCCAAGTTCATTTTCCAAATCAGGAAGCAGAAAAGTTTTTTAGGAAAGCATTGAACTTGAGTAGAAAAAAACATTTTCCACTGGTTAATTATTTTTATAATTTGGTTCTAAAAACATCAGCACTATATATATATATATTTCAAAAAAAAAAAAGATTTCAGAGTCTAATGTAATCAGTAATGCAGTCACTTAAAAAGCATGTGGAAATTGCAGAGCTAAATAGCGGACATGTATTTATTACACTTGGTCCTGCCCATACTCTGGGGAGAGCTAAATGTGTGTATAGTACTCTTTTGTCTCCTCTTAGAAACCTCGCTAGAGCTCTGTTATGAATTATATTGTTTAAATATGTGCACACAATTTCGGGAGAGTTATTCCCAAGTCATTTTCAAACTGAACACATGTTGCATCTGTTTTCTGTTTGTGAATACTGAATGCTTGGCACTTTAATTGGGATATTTTTCTTGGGAATGAAATAATTTCAAATATTCACTTAATCAAAACATCAGTTTCCTTTTCCACTTTCCGTAGTGGATTGTTGGTAGGTTTCCCAGACCCGGTCTCCTGTGCGTGGGGTGGGGAAGAGGGACCTGCGCCCTGGTGAGTGGGAGGGAGCAGAGGGAAAGCAGGCCAGACCAGGGCCATGGCTCCGCCCTTGTCCACATCCTCAGCCTTGTCACTTTCACCTGGCTTGAGGGCTCATGAGATTCAAGTACTCTTGAAGGTTTTAACTGCTTCACCTTCTTCTGATAATTTATACTCTTTTTTTCTTCTTTGCAAATTGAAATGGAAGCAGAAAATGTTTTGGCCATAAGCTAAGGAAACTTCACAGCCCCCTGCCAGATCAAATCAGAAGCTAGGGGGTCCTGGTTTGGGGTATATATGTGTTTAAGAGAAATCAACCTGACAGCCGGGTATATAGTGTGAAGCAGGGCGACTGCAGCAGAAAGAGATTGAAGGGACAGAAGACAAACGAGACATGCTGTCGCCCGGGGGAGGTGAGAAGGTCACTGCAGTGGGATGGAAAGAAAACATGTGCTACTGGCCAGAGCATGGGCTTCAGGGTCAGAAAGTACTGTTGGAATCAGGCATGAACTCCGTGAGCAAAAAGGTCCCCATCTTCCCTAAACCTGTTTCATTACTTAGAAAACAGATGTGAAATTAGCTTACATAATTCCTGTACAGATCAAATTAAGTTTTTATAATAGAAGCTCCACGTTAATATATGATTTTAAGTGGACACATTAGAAAGATACGAAGGAAGAAACAATAAATGCCAGTGGATTAAACACAGGAAATGAAAAAGGTATTCCAGTATACAAAGGTATCTATCTAGCCCATTGACACACATTTCTCTAACTTACTGACCAAAGAACACGTTATCTCCCCATGGCGTGCCGCCCCCCCAGCCGCCCGCCTCCACAGAAATAATTTATACCACAGCATGCTGGTGTAGGTAACCAGGAATGAGGTTAACTTGACTTACATCAGGCATTAGAAGTGCCAGAGACAAGTCTCCAGTTTTGGCCTTTAGTTCACTTTCTTCCCTTCCTTAACCTTCTCTTTCTGGGGATGGGTGGTGGTGGTGGGGGGGGGGCAGGTCCAAAAGATTGCTAGGCACCGCAGGCAGACCAAGGCAGGGCCTCAAAGTGGGCTATTAGTATCAGAGCAGGTGGAGGGGGCATCCATCCAATCGGGGAGCAATGTGACATTTGGAGTCAGTGTGAGCAGGGTCAGGGGATGTTCCCTCAGAAGTGAGCTGGGCAATCCTCTCCTCCCCAAGGGATTAACTGAAGCCACTGGCTGGCCCTCACTGAGGATGGGCTGGGCAGGCGGGTCCAAGATGGCCTTCCCTCATGTGCCTGGTGCCTTGGGGGTGAGGATAGTGGCTGGAAGACTGGGCTCAGCTGGGACTGTCAACTCAAGCACCTACACGAGCCTCTCCAGCAGGGCAGTTACAGTTAGTCAGACTGCCTGCATGCCACTGGGTTCCCCCAAAGTGCGTGTCCAAGAACTCAAAGAAGAAACGGAAAGGTCTTTGTATGACGCAGCCTCAAAAGCCATGTAGTGTCAGTGCTATATTCTCTCCTTGAAGCAGTAATAAACCCCTACATCCAAGGGGAGACAACATAGATACTGCCCCTGGTTGGGAGGGGTTGTCAAGAATTTACAGACAGTTTTTGTATTTTTTTAAAATATATTTTATTGACTTTTTACAGAGAGGAAGGGAAAGGGATAGAAAGTCAGAAACATCGATGAGAGAGATACATTGATCAGCCGCCTCCTGCACACCCCACAGTGGAGATGTGCCCGCAAGCGAGGTACATGCCCCCAACCAGAATCGAACCTGGGACCTTTCAGTTCGCATGCCGACGCTCTATCCACTGAGCCAAACCGGTCTCGGCTACAGGCAGTTTTTAAAAATGCCATGTCTCCCTAATCGATCTCACTGCTTGCATTCCTGTCTGCTTATTCACCTCACTGCAGCCAGAATAATCGTTTTAAAATGTGAATCATGCCACGCTTCAACCTGCGCAGGGGCTTTAACTTTTCCCAGAATATCATTGGATGGCCTTTCTAGCTCCATCTGGCACCTCTCTCTTACTCTCTGTGCCCCAGCTGCACTTCTCCAGTTTCTTGAATGCACTGAGCTCCTCGCACCTCCGGACACTTGACATGCTGCTCCCTGGGCCTGGAGTGTGGGACACCCAGCTCCTGTCCTCCTTACAGCTCGGTGAAGTCACTTCCTCAGGCAGGCCTTCCTGACACGGCTCTCCCGTCAACCCCTCCCCCTCCCCAATGCCCCAGTCCAACTTCATTTCCTCGATATCCTCTTCAGCCACTCCTTCTGTTCCTTTACTAGTATATGGCACTCACACCACTGGAACTCTACACTGGTCAACCTGTTTGCTGGTTTAACATCTGTCTCCTTCAGTAGGTTAGAAGAAAGCAGATTAAGTCTGGGGGCAATGCTGTGAACACCACAATAAACGCATCCTTTAGGAGAGGGCCTAACACAAAATAAACATGTAACAGCACCTCTTAGAGACATCAACCAGTCTTCTCACTTTTGCCTACAATCAGCGTTGCAGTTTTCATCCATGCCTCCCTTAGAAGCCTGCCTGGAGTTCTGGGAAAGAGGAGTTTCAGGCACTAAGCTCATATCTCATTTTTTCTCATTATATCTATCTGAAATTGGTATTGTCCTCATTTTATTTATTCCATTATTCTATTATTATTTTTGCTAATCCTCTCCTGAGGACATTTTCCCATTGATTTTTAGAGAGAGCGTTAAGGGAGGAGGAGAGGCAGAAATATCAATGTTATCGACACATCGATTGGTTGCCTCCCGCGTGCACTCTTGACTGGCAGGGCTGGGATTGAGTTTGGTACATGCCCTTATCTGGAATTGAATCCAGAAACCTTCAGTGCCTGGGCTGACACTCTAACCTCTGGGTCAAACCTCTAGGGGAAGTATTGTCTCCATTTTAGAGATGAGGAAACTGAGGCTTGGAGATTTAGGAAACTTGTCCAAGGTCACAGATGGTGACTGGGGGAGCCCAGTTTCAGAGGCCTTTATACTACTGCATATAGCTTCATTAACCATAGGGAGACACAATTTGCCTCCGTGTCATCTGGCTTCAGCAAGTATTCTAAAGCAACTTTTGTTGTCCAGTTCCCTCCGTTACCTACCGCAATGATCAACAAGTTCATTCTAGTGTTCATTCCCCAAGACTAGACAGGTTCCTTCCTTTAACCTTCACTCAAACTCAATGTTCCTACAGACACAGGAATCTGTATTAGTTACTAGCAAAGGGTCAAAAGGCTATAAAGAAGAAACCAACTAGTGGTGATAGTGGCTGAGAGATAATAGTCATACAGAAAGTAAGAACAGATTTGCTTTTAGGGAATGGAGGGCAAATGACTTGAGTCTAGCCAACTTGAGTCCACAAAGAGAATAGTTGATGATTTACTCTTCCATCACACAGCCAACACCAGAGTCCTTTGGAAAGAGGAACAGTCCGTTATCTGTTTATCGCCTCTCAGCTCCAGATTCATCCTGCATTGCCAGCACTGCAGCATTAGTTGAATCTTTTAGCTATTTGTGATACTAAGCTCTGTCAGTAGAAGGTGCTGGAGGAGGCAAGGGCTTCTCTTCGCTGGTCCTGGTGTGATCTCTGCAGGTCCTTGCAGCTTCTCCAGCAGCTGACTTACATCACCAGTCAGATCTCCAGCACTTGGCTTTGTAGAGCACGAGGGTCAGCAGCCAGTTTTCCCACCCCTGCTCAAGCAGCTTCATAGCAGAATTCCTCTCACTGACACTTTCCCGTGACTAGCATTCCCTAGTACCTTAGCCCCTTTCTGGCAAGGTCCACCCAGGCGATACCCCAGTGACTCTCTGCCATCCAGGGAGCAATCAATGTGCCCTGACCAGAGTCTGGATTTGTCTTGGGTGGGGGTGTTTTTTTGGGATCTCTCTCAGCCCTAGGGGTCACACCTGCTCTCTCCTCTCTCTCTTCCCTCCCCTCCCCCCATCTCTAGCATTCTATTTTTTTTACTAGGCAACACCTCATTACTCCAATCCCGTTACAATAAGTGATTATATTAAACTTTTCATGCTCCATTAGTGTGGTTTCTTTCTCCTGATTGGACTCTGACACAGGGAAACTCTGGTCTCTGTAAACTATTATTGCAATAGCAATTTTTGGCATAATGAACTGATTTAAGCTTAAAAAATGAACCTCTCTGGGTAATGTTTAGATATGAGGAAAGGTTGACATTGAAAGAGAATTTCTAATGAATATATCATATTTGACAACCAAGAAATATATCGCATACCTATTATTATGCATGAAGACACAAAGGCACACGTGGTTTGGGACTGGAAAGATCTTGCAGCACAGGGGCAGGGCAGCAACAGCATTTTTTCCCCAATGTCAGCTGCGATTAATCTTAGTGGTAATCTATGTTGAGAAAGATTTTTAGACCTGAAAGCAATGATCAAGTTGTGATATCTACCCCAGGTAAAAGTGGAAAAGCATGGTTATTTGCCAGCTGTTACCTAATGAGTTTTACAGATTAGTGAACTAAGGCAGAGGTTTAAATGACTTGGCCAAAGCAGACCTATAATGTGAGGGCTGGGGCTAGCTTCATATTTATGACCTCCAGTGCACTGCTCTTATCTTTGGCTTCTCTAAGTGGTGATGGTGTTTTGAGGTCACTTAAGCAGCACAGACAGGTTTAAGAAGGGGTCACTTACCTTACCAATTAGGGCCCAGGGTGCAGAATATGGACAATCAGAGTTATTTATCCTAACTCTAGAAATAGGTTGGCAGAAGAGTTGTTTAAGAAAGCCTAGTGTATTGCCATTTACTTAAAGATATATCAGAACTTAATTTTGGTTTCAAACAGATTTCAAGATGGCATTCACCATCAAAAGGGAACAGCATGGAAACTAGTCAGAAGCCTGTTACCTGTAAACATGAAACTACACAAATAAATGTGTCTGAAAAGAATATTTGTAAAAATAATTCAGCACAAGATGCATTTAATTGATATGGAGGATGATCGCTAATAAGTTTGGATTGTAGAGAAAATCTTTTTCTGGAAAACATCGTACGTCTATTTCAGGTAGATCCAATGAGAATTAGAAACTCAGCTCATGTAGCCCATGTAAACCATTCAGAATATAACTTCTAAACTACTACAGACTCTTGCAGCTGGCAGGCCACTCTCTACCACCAGAGGACACAAGGGTGACCTCAGGCATGTCAAGCTCGCCTAGAATTTAGTAACAGGCAACACAAGTTCAAACCCTGTTAGGCTGCAGAATAAGGAGATTTTTGAAGAACCTATCTCACCTAACGACATAGTCTACGTGCAATTTTAAAAGCCAGAGGAGAAATCTTGCCTCTTTAAATCACTTTATTGGTTGCCAGACATGATAACCTTGTGTTGGTATTTGCTAAGTAGAAGCATTTTGATGTTTTCTCTTTTAACTTAGAAACTGTCTTTCTATACTTGCCTATTTATTAAAAATTTACCTGTACATCAGCCTATTAAGCAAGTGACTGGAGATCACCCTTAAAATATTAGTTTCTGAAGAGATAAAAACAGGTAAAAAGTTAGGTAATACATAAGAAAATCTGGAAACTTCTGATTTATCAATGGACTAAAAATTTACAACTCAAAAGTGATTAGAATCTTACATTTCAATTCATAACTTCATTCAACTCATTCCTAAACACACATACTACTGGGCACAAGAGGGACCTGGCAAAAAATTGTGCCTATTCAAAACTCTATTAATTTTATTTTAGAAATAATTAATTTATACATAACTTCTCAACTTTTAAATGTTCTTAAATTATTAAACAAGAGAAAATAACAGAATCTAATCAAGTAATCTACTCTCCCTGATAATTTTTTCCACCAGAATAAAATTTGTTAATATTTATTACTATGCTACAAAGTGTTAAAATTTAAAAGGTCAAAGAGGTTGGGTTATGAAACAAGAACCCAACTCCCCTGAATATTAACTTCAATACACTAAGCTATTTTCCTAGAAATAAATTTCGATTCTCCTTTTTTGTTATGTATATATTAAATTATTCCACCCCCCAGCTAAAGTAGAAAATCATTCTGGTTCTAATACTCATTTCCATTCTACTTTTGACTATAAAATCACAAGAACTATTTACTACCAGGTACACTACTGTGTTTTATGCATGTAAAGTTCATAAATTAGTTATAATTGTTCTACTTAAAGAAAAACCCAAGCCCTGCCTGTGTGGCTCTGGGGTTGAGCATCAACCTATGAACCAGGTGGTCACAGTTCAATTCCAGGTCAGAGCACATTCCCGGGTTTCAGCCCTCCTCCCAGTAGGGGAGATGCAGGAGGCAGCCAAATGATTATTAGCTTTGATGTTTCTATCTCTGCCTTTCCTATCCTCTATCTGAAATCAATAAAAAGAAAAACCTAAATCAGTACTCCAAATTGTAGTTTAATTCAAGTATTATTAAATCCAATATTGCATTCAAAAGAACTTGTTATACGTGTTACTTATAAAGTCACCAAGTGAATTGAGGGCGGGGGGAAAGAATAATAGAAAAATATTTAAACTATGGAATATCTGCCATCTTGTGGTGGAGTGGAGAAATGCAGCAATTGTTGAGCAGCTTCTAGTACTATAGCCCTTCTAAACATTAGATCTTCACATTAACATTGCTCCCCATGTAAATAGCCAATAACAATATAATAGTCTTGTGTTTTTTTCTATAATCCATTCACTATCATTTTGCTTGACAGATTATCTTCAAATAAATTGCAATGGCATCAAGATCCCCCTAAATTTGCCAAATCTTTAGTGTCCTTGCCAAAATTAGTTCTCAAATGATTGCCTCTCTCTCCGTCATAACCTAGTACTTTGATATTAGTAGGCAATAAAAGGTTCAAATGCAATCCATTTGATGTCTAAAGAGCACCTGAAGGTTTAATTCCTCCCTGTACCATTTTGGCCTCATTACCTCCCTTTACCTAATATTAGAACCACTTCTACCACAACAGCTGCTAACATTTACTGAGCATTAACTAACTCAATCCTCACAACAATCCTTTGAGGTAAGGACTATTATCCTTTTCCTCATTCTATATAATAAAAGCCTAATATGCAAATCAACAGAACCGCAGAATGACCAGCAGAAGACTGGTGGCTATGATGCACACTGACCACCAGGGGCAGATGCTGCTCCCAGCGTGCAGGCCCCAGAGAAGCCAAGGCAGGTGCCAACGGGCTCCTTCCCATCACCCTACCAGTCGCCCTGCAGAACAGGTGACTGGCAGCAGCAGTGGAGGGTCGGGGCGGTGAGCTGGTGGCACCAGGCCAGCCAAGGTGGGTGCCAGCTGGAGGCCCCACAGATCAGCCCCGATTGCCAGCCAGGCCTAGGGACCCTAGGCATGCACTGGGCCTCTAGTTTTAAATAAGAAGCAACTGAGGCACAGAGAAGTTAGTACCTTGCACAAGATTATGGGGAAGAAAAGGGGATCTTAAGCCATTAAAACTTGTGATAGCATACAAAGAAAAGTTTTTATTTTACCCATCTCATTTGTACCACAATATAAATAAGAAATGTCATGATGTCATGAATCCCAGATACCAGAGAAGCTCCAGTAGTATTTCCACTGAAGCCATAAAACCAGAAGATACAGGCCAGTTATTTCAATGCAAGAACTTCAAAGAATCTCTTAGCGACAGAATGCTAGTAACTTTGGCTAAGACTATTTGGATATAACCAGCAATAACCCATGCCATGAAGAAAAATTATGGACAACACAGAATCTTTATTAAAAAAGGACTACCCTCCGCCCGAGTTGAAATCTTAGAAAGTATATTAGCAAAACCAATGGAAACAGACACTGGGGCATGGGAATGGTTGGGGGGTTGTCAATCGGGAAAAGAGAAACATATGTAAAACTTTAGACAACAAAAACAAATAAATAACAGCAACAGTTGACAGCTACTTTACCCCGACTGGAGCACAAATCTTTCAGATGATTTATATAACCTTGTCTTTGGTATTGGGACTTTTAGCCACAAGGCAAGTCTTCCTTCTTATAAGAAATTATACTGTCACTGCTGTACCAGTAACATTGACCTGAATATATATTTGCGTCATCTCAACACCTAATTTGAGACAAGGAAAAGAAAGCTGTAAGGTTGTATAAAATTTCCATCCTTTTGAACAGAAATTGTGTGCTTTCATTTTTTATTACAACTTTTGTATATTCATATGGTCCAGCATGCAAATCCTTATGATAGCCAATACTCTGATGGTATCAGATTCATGATCATCTTTCCTACATGTTACTTATAGATTATTTTTTTCTTTACACAAAAGGTAATGTCATGTCTCACATCTTCTTTGCTTTTTTTCCACTTGATAGTGAAGATTTCATATATTATCCTCATACTTAGGCCTGTAATCCTTTATAAATATTCATCTATCCTTGTTTGAACATTGTCTTTTTTCAACAATGTTGCATTAATTCTGAAATTCACTTTGCAAATGAAGTTATGTTGAACTTTCCAAAATGAAATTTTGAATCAATTATTTGTAACTTTGATATAGAATGTCAAATTAAGCTCAAGGGGTTATACTGACTTATGTACCCTATTAAAATGACAATTTTGCCGAGACCGGTTTGGCTCAGTGGATAGAGCGTCGGCCTGCGGACTGAAAGGTCCCAGGTTAGAGTCCGGTCGGGGGCATGTACCTTGCTTGCGGGCACATCTCCAGTGTGGGGCGTGCAGGAGGCAGCTGATCCGATGTCTCTTTCTCATCGATGTTTCTGACTTTCTTTCCCTCTCCCTTCCTGTCTGTAAAAAAAATCAATAAATTTTAAAAAGACAATTTTTTATAACTCTTAACATAGATTTTAGAAAGGTTAAAAAAATTAAAAAGATCTTCATGGCTCTTAATTTGCTAAGGTTAAACATCTTTTCATATTTAAGAACTATTCATATTAACTGTTCACATCCTTTATGCTAAACAAACCAAAAAACCCACCTCTCTACAATCTTTGACAGTTTGAATTGTGAGAAGTTGCAGTCCTATATACTTACCACCCCATTTAATTTTTCTTAATGAAGTTTGTTTGCCTATAGAATTTTAATCAAATCTATTCTAGTTTGGGTTCCTAGTATTTAAGGTTTTATTTTCCCTTTCCGATTAATCTGATATTTCTGGTGTAAGTCATCCCCCTCTGCCCCCATCTGGCTACCCATTATCCCATCACTTAAGAAATAATCTTTTTTCCCTCACCAATATGAAATACTTTTATCCAGTGTGAATTTCCAAGTGTGCTAGAGTATTATATATACTGCTACATTGATTTCATTATATACCAGCACCATCGTTTTACACTTTTACTTCTGGAAATTGTTATTGCTATTGAAAAGGGTGTCTAATTTGTTCTTCCAAGGTATCTTCTGGTTATATTACTGGCTTCTGTGTATTATCCATGTTAACTCACCTGGCTGAATTTGCTCATTTCAGACTCTTGAGGCTTTAGTTTTATATAAATGCTCCTATTAGTAAACAGAACTTGATGTGCCAGAGGTTCCTTATAATGGATCATTAATCAACGATACTTGTTCAACACAGGGGAAATCACAATATAAAATGTAGAGCAAGTTACAGATGTGCACATAAGACACCAAGTTTCACAAACATGACAGTCACTTAAGGACTATGTCGCATAATTCTAATGCCATAAGGCTAGCATGCTGACAGATATGCAACAAGAGGAAAAACGTAAGATATGCACAAGTTTCAGAATACTGGTTGCTTCAAGAGTGGGAGGGGTATTAAATAGCAAAGTGCATAAAGAATGCTTCAACTCCTTCTGTATAATTTATTTAAAGAACTTAAAGCAAACACACCCAAAGTGTTAACAGGTTAAATCCAGGTGGGTGAATGGTTGTTCATTACAAAATTCCAGCAGCTTTTGTGAATGCCTAAAATATCTGTCAAACACATGGCTTTTAGATAAACATTCTTGACCTGTCTTCTGGAGTTCTGCAATTTTTCTCTCAAAAGAATTAATTTGGACATGGCCAAAGAGATTTCACTAATCTTGTCAAATTCCCAAAATGTTTTCTCCTTTGTACACCTTACAAAGAAATTACCTCATTTGTTTCCTACCACTAAATGTGGACCGAGTGCAGGCATTTTCCCATTATGTTCAGTTGCATATCCCAAATCTTAAAATGGATACCCAGTCAACACAAGTCAAAAGATAAATTATTTTAAAGTATTTCCTTTATTTGGAAACCTGGGTGTTAACAGTGGAACCTGGATGCCATGTAAATTCAGAAAACACACCAGGTTTTGTCAAAATAGCAGGTTTTAGATAATCTTAATGTAAATATAGGAAGGTCCTGATCAAACACAATCACGTAATTCCTTATTTACTTGGTCTATACTGGGGGTTGGCTGAATCTATATGTGAGCTACAATAGTTTCTTCTGTTTATTGATTTCTTGTTTCAATTCAGAATTTCCATTTCCAATTTTAGGGAGTCTTTGATTCAGCTCAAAGATAATGCCTATATCTCAAATGTGTAGAATAGCTTGTACTACTAATTTGAGATAAATTACTACAATGAGATGTCAATCTTCATCAATATGGATTGGCCAATCTAAATAAGACAAGATAGTAGAACTCCCATTGCATTAAAATAATCACTACTATAAATATCTTTCCTGAAGAAATAGTAAGTGGATGTCTTTGAAGTTGTAATCAGCATCTTTCACCTCTGATGAGTCTTTAAGATATTTTCCCATTGATTTTTAGAGTACAAGATAGGGAAAGACAGAAACATCTATGTGAGAGAAACACATTGATTATTTGCCTCTTGCACGTGCCCCAACCAGGGCCTGGGCTGGGGAGGATCTGCAACTGAGAAGCCCTTGACCAGAACTGAACTCTGACCCTTCAGTCCATAGGCCAACACTCTTATCTACTGAGCCAAATCGGCTTGGGCTAATGTGTTCTAATTCTAAAAAAAAAATGGTTATATCATTCTCCTATGAAAAAGAATTTCATGTTATAATAAATAGACAAAAGACAATCCAAGTAAAATTTTTTAATAAAGATAATTACAAAAGATGGAAAAAATCAGCTCAGAAAGGCCAATTACTTCTTTAATAGATCAGTTTTTGACATAATAACTCACATCAATTTTAAATACTATCACATAAAGCATGGTGGAGAAAAGAAATTTTGCTTCATAATTAGAAACTCACACTAAAACTTGCCAATAACAAAAAAACCAAAGAAAAAGCCATTTTGAAAATAAATACAGTCCATGCCAAAGTAGTATAAAATGAAGCCAGAAGTCTTCAAAAAGAAAACACTTTTCTTGCCAATATTTTCTTATTTTTTAATGTTTTCTGATATTGGAGACTTTCAAATTCAAGGGTTGCTGAGCTGTTCTGATTTGGCTCTGTTAAA
The DNA here is from genome assembly GCA_011751065.1 of Lasiurus cinereus. NCBI lineage: Eukaryota > Metazoa > Chordata > Mammalia > Chiroptera > Vespertilionidae > Lasiurus > Lasiurus cinereus. The sequence goes on along the minus strand of JAAGEH010000018.1, from coordinate 24,229,722 downwards.
AGAGGCAACATGAAAGATTAAAAATGGCACAGTCTCATTTTAAATACACTGACCTATCTATCGGTCAGGTCCTGTACGCTCATTCCAAATTACATGTAAGCTGGTAATAATGCCCTCCATGTTTTTTGGAGTACTGACTGCCTTAATCTTTCTAGTGATCTTACAAGCTTTCCCAAGTTATCCTATAAAGGTTAGCACAAAATTACATGTGGCCAAGCATTTAAATAAGCTTTCTGATCATCTAAATCTCCATTATGTTTTTTAAAAAACTGTTTTCTTAAATTTATCCATCTCACAATAGTAAAAAAGATCACATATATAAAAATAAGCACCATGAAAGATCATTAGTGCCCATATAAAAATTAATAGCAAAAAAGGTATTCATCTATAATAATAAAAGCATAATATGGTAATCAGACTGAAAGCTGGGGTTTCGGGGGAAGCTCAGGTCCCAGGTGCCAGAGGGAAGCTAGTGCTGGCACGGAGGGAAGGAAGGCCTCCTACTCTTGCATGAATTTCATGCATTGGGCTTCTAGTAAATTATATAAAAGAATACAAATTGATTCAGTTACAATATTAATTAGTACTGATCTTTGTGACCTTTTTAAGGCAAACTACTCAATGACAGATGAGCAGCTAAGCAGATGACATAAATGATGATTAAGATAGCACATGATGTCTTATGAACCAATACAGATAAAATTCAGAGCATCTCACACAACTTACTGATATTCTCAGGCTCAGTTCAGTACTTTTTAAAAGAATTCATACCCAAGTAAATGTGTTTATTGTTTATATAGCATATAAAAATTACTAGTTAAGAAATATAATTTACCCTTTGGTATCTGTTTTTTCACCACTATTATCCTTGGATTTATCTTCTTCCTTAACATCTATAAACAAAAATTAGAAGAGATTAAAACCTATTTTGAAATATAAAACACTTTAAAGTATACCTTATTTAAAATATAAAAAGCTGTCATATATATATATACAGGGTGTCCCAAAAAAATGTATAGACTTCACAGCTGATAGCTCAATTGATGTTTCTTTCTTTTCAGATTTAACCCACTGGAAAGAATAAATTTTCAAAGTGTGTATACATTTTGGGGGGACACCTTGTATATTACTATTAATTCAATAACTGAATAAGCTTTGTGTTAGGTTCTGTGCTAAATGACATAGATTCAGAGTATCACAGTCCTTGTTCTTCTGGAAGTTTTGTTTCTGTGGGATCACAGTATTACAGCTGGATTATGTGCTGTGAAGAAATTAAGCCAAGAGACATGAGCACAATACTGGAAGATCGGAAAAGATAACAGGAAGTGCCATTTGAAAGTTTCCGTAAGAATAGCTTTGGGTGAAAAGGAGAAAGTATTTTGAACAGAGGGAAAACTTAACAGAACTTTGAGAAAAGAAGGAAATAGCAGATCGGCGAAAAAAAAAGGAAAGACCAGTATCATTGGAATATTGTTAAAAGGGGCGAGAATTAGAGAAGAGGAGCCCAAAGACAAAGCAGAGGCTAAATCCTATTTATACCATTAGTTTTTAATCCTCAGTTTTCTATGGTAATATTTCATCTGCAGGGTGAGGGATTTTTTTTTTAATTTTTTTTTTACAGAGAAGAAGGGAGGGGGATAATTAGAAACAATGATTATGTGCCTCCTGCACTCCCCACTGGAAATAGAGCCCTCAATGAAGGTCCATGCCCTTGATTGGAATTGCAAGGCCCTTTAAAAATCTTAAAAAAAAAAAGTTAAAAAAAATTTTCAATTAATATTAGCAACGTAAATAGAGAGGAGGTAAAAAACTGTAAGATTAACCTATTAGCAGGCCATTAAGCCAAATCAAAAGGTACTCTCATTTTTAGCTAACAGCAATGAAAGACAAACATTCTAGTGTACCCACTTTCCCATTTGGAAGGAAAAAAAAAAACAAAGAAAAAAAGGTCTGAAAATGAGAATAAACACCAAAAACAGGACAGACAAGAAGACCTACTACTAACCAAGAAAAAAAAAAAAAAAGAAAAGAAAAAGAAAAAAATAACACAAAGAAGAATCCTACAGCTAAAGTCTAAGTCCTCCTTATTTCAATCATAACTCTAATTTCTGGATGTCAATCAGTACAGAAGAGCAGAATGAGCCATTCACTGTATCACTTCAATACACTGGAAGGTTAAAATTATAATATGGTAGAGAACAGTAGCCTATAGAGAGTAAATCCATAAAAAGAACAGAACTAGATGTGCCAAGATGTGCTATGAATTCTAACTCTACTGAAAAAGAAAGAAAACCTAGCAAAACTTCAATGTGATATATATATAAGATAAGGATGCTAGACCAGTATCTGAATCAGTTTTCCACATGCTACAGTGTCAAAATTAACAGGCCAGCTAAAACTCATTACTTGTATAGGGGTATCAGTTATCCATTCAGGAAATGCACCAAGTGCTGAAAATACAGATATTTAAGATAATGCGTTCCCCTGGTCATAAGCAGTTCAATCTAGCAGGGGAATTATGTAAAATCCTGTACTGAGTACTAAATTATGATGTGTTAAATAAAATGACTAAGGTATGTATAAGTGCTCTAGGAACTCAGATAAAAGACAACAGATTCTCCTAGCAAATTCAGTGCCCCAAAGCATCTATTTTCTCAAAAGAGAAACTGACAGGGCAAAGTAGTATCTCCTCCCCAAGCCAGCTCCTCAATCCCTTCCCATCTTTCCCCAGTTTATTTTTTCTTCAAACATTTTTTGAAAAAGTCTATTCTCCAAGCTTTTCCAAAATGACCCAACTGGTCTAAGGATAATGTAACTTCTTGGTTTCATTTCCAGCACATGAACTTTAGGGAATTAAAAATTATTTTAAATGTCAGCTTTGCTAACAACCTTTAAAGGGATCTATAATCACCCTATGATAAGCCCATGCCAACTAAGAGAAGGTAATAAGGTTTCCTATATTATAAAAGCAAATGTGACTAATAACAGAGAGCTTTAAATAAAAGATAGTTAAGAGCTAAGCACCACTTGCCTGGGTAAAAACGTCACCTACCTAGGACCCCCTACCTCCAATATTTGTGTAAATGACTACTCCAGGATCTCATAAAAACTGCACTGCCGCTTACTTTTAAAAAGTTACAATTTTATTATTTTAAAAAAATATATATTTTTATTGATTTCAGAGAGGAAGGAAGAGGGAGAGAGAAAGAGAGAAAGAGAGATCAATGATGAGAGAGAATCACTGACTGGCTGCCTCCTGCATTGCCCATACTGGGGATCGAGCCCACAACCCTGGCTTTTGCCTGACCGGGAATCGAACTATGACCTCCTGGCTCACAGGTTGACACACTCAACCACTGAGCTGTGCAGGCTGGGCTAAAAAGTTACAATTTAAAAAATCATTTACCAAAACAATAAATCTCACCAGCTTTTTTGTCTTCTGTTTCCTTCTTGTCTTCCTCAATTCTAGCTTTCTTTGCTCCTTTCTTATGATCAGCCACATTTCTACGACCTCCTTCTCCTTCATCCTCTGAATCTGAGAATTCTTCATCACAAGCTATCCGTTTGTCTGATGCTCGAACTGATATATAAAAATTAAAAACAAAGTTTTGATAAAAGTAGTCATAGATTTTTTTTCACTGTCACAGCGTACTTTGTACAAACATATTAACCGGTCACTACATTTAAAAGTATAGGATAAGAAATAATAATTTTAAGGTTAGAACTTAATGCATGGTTTGCTAAATAGTAAAAATTTAGCTTTGATCTAGGAAGAAATATGAAAAACATTTGGGAAATCTCAAAAAATATTTTGGAAGGAAAACATGTTCTAATAGGAGGTGAGGATGATGTCATTTAAAAAAGTAAACTTTTATTTCAGAGCTGAGAGGGAAAGCAAATAAAATAAAAATGCCATCAATACCAAATACATCAATGTCTATACCAACAGCATACCATTAGGCTATACTAGTGGTTGGCAAACAGTGGCTTGCGAACCACATGTGACTCTTTGGCCCCTTGAGTGTGGCTCTTCCACAAAATACCATGTGCGGGCCACATACTATGCAATTGAAACTTCATGGCCCATGTGCAGAAGTCGGTTTTCGGCCTGCGCAAGTCTATTTTGAAGAAGTGGCGTTAGAATACTCAAGGGGCCAAAGAGCCGCATGTGGCTCACGAGCTGCAGTTTGCCGACCACTGGGCTATGCAACTGAAAATTGTATCAAGTGGATGAGACTATAGAATCAAACAGAAGTACTTCAGGTCATTCAACTCACTCTACTTTAAGTACTTTATTTTCTAATTCATTCCTAAGTATACATAAATGGATAGTTTGTAGAAACTTCTGGTCATATGCAGAGATGGGCAAAAGTAGGTTTATAGTTATTCACATGGAAAATAATACAATTAACATGGATAGAACTGGAGAGCATTATGCTAATTGAAATAAGCCAGTCAATGAAAGATAAATACATACCACATGATCTCACTGATTTGTGGAATATAAAGAACATTACAAACTGTTGAACGAAAATACACAGAAGCAAAGAAGCTTTGAACAGATTGTTAAACCACAGCAGGAAGGCAAGGGGAGAGTTTGGGGCAGGGAGGTAAGAGATCAACCGAAGGACTTGTGTGCATGCATATAAAGCGCAACCAATAGACACAAGACACTGGTGAAGGGAGGAGGAGAGGGCAAGTGCAGAGGCGGAGGGGAGGAGAGACCAGGAGGAGGTCAATGGGGGAAAAAAAGGAAACTATTTGTAACACCTTAAAAAATAAAATATGTATATGTAAATAAAAACAAACAAAATAAGAATACTCTTTTACATATTCAATAGTAAACCTACTTTTGCCCACTCCTGCATATTTCTATATATATAAAAGCCTAAGCGACCGTTATGACCAAAACAACTGATTGGTCAGTTGCTATGATGTACACTGACCACCAGGAGGCCGACACTCAATGCAGGAATGCCCCCCCTGGTGGTCAGTGTGCTCCTACAGCCAAACTCCCATGGCCAGCCTACCTCCTGTGGTCCCTCTCTCCCCTATCCAGAAGCCAGCAGATCCCCAGTCTCTGGCCAGCCTCAACTGGGATTGGGCATGATGGCCCGGATAGGCCCTGAATGTCGGCCAGGCTTAGGGACCCCATCCGTGCATAAATTTCATGCACCAGGCTTCTAACAGTCATATAAATTGAAATCACTGACACTCAAATCAGTTTTTGAGACATATGGAAGTTAAACTATTTAAGATTAAAAATGGAAGAGAGGCAAAAATAATAGTGTGCTAATGAAACATGATCATTGTGTCCTTGAGCTACTAAAACCTTCAGTTTGTAGTGTTATTTTAATAAATCAGGAAAATGTAACAGAATACACATCAAAGCATTATCTTACTAGAAATTCTCTTGTCTGGGTCTTCTCCATCTTCGTCTCCACTATCTTCATGAACAGCATCTTCTGGAATAGCTTGCATTTGGACGCCAGGTGCATGAGGCAACATGCGTAAATTTTCAAATAAGCGCTGTCTAAATTATACACGCAAAGCTATTAGACACAATTCATTCTCTTTCAAGTTCCTTTCAAATGTTGATACACATTAAGCAAAAAACCTCACCTTTTATTCAACTTAAACCTCTGAATTAAAATAAATTCATTGAGCACCAATACTTTACATATTATGAACCCATTCAATCTTCAAAATTTACAATATAAGTATTATTTCATCCCCATATTTCATTGGTAAGAAAATATAAGCACAAAGCTTGCCAAATGTCACAGATCTAGAGAACACAAACCCAGGCCTATGTACTCTAATGTCTATGAAAATATTTTACTTCACTTTCATGTAAAGCCAAGAGTATAAACTTTACTTTTTGCAAACTAAAAACTAATAGAAAATTAAAATATTTTTGAGCTATGAAGCCCACATATTTACCATTATGTTTAAAAATTAAAGAAATCAATAACCTTAAGATTTCAAATGCTTTTGAAAAAGACAAAGGAAATATCTTATGTGTACAGCTAAAATACCCTATTGCACTTAGCCTTCTAAAAGGTTCCTGAAGTTATATCAAACATTTACCAAAACAAGTCAATGAAGTCTTACTTTATCTTTTCCATATATTCTGGAGTGTTCTGGTTTGTCATATTTGAAGGGCTAATATGCAGTTTGAAGTCTGGTCCAAAATACTCAAAATAATCATTATATGGCAATTCTATTAAAAAGAATGAAATAAAATTACATATTAAAACCTGTTTTCACACATATCCATACACAAAATTCCAGATTCACCTTGAGAAATATTTCCAAAGAAAATGTTTAAAAGTGAATGCAAAGTGAATTCATTAATTGACTGCTCTTTTATTTACATAGTTTTGGAATCTATTCACCCACCCATTTATTTCTACATATTCACAGCTCATCCAATAAAAATATAATAAAAATATTTACCATTAGGAATCTCACAATCAAGGGCAACTGCAGTCTCATATGTCCAACAGCGAGCAACATTACGAATTGTGTATCCACCTCCCCCAAGCATCAGCAATGGTAAATTGAAAGTTTTTACAACTTCTACACATTTAGCATGACCTAAGACAAAGAGATTTGGGCAACAATAAGTCTGCATTGTTATAGTTTGAAAAATAAAATTTAAAAAAAGATAACAATTTTAAAAAACCAAAATGGCATTTCTAAATACTTTAAAAACAAATACTATGTAAAAATTTCATGAAATTTGTCTTAAATTTCTTAAATAAAAAAATAAAGAACAAAACAAAACTTTTTTTTAAATCAAAACACCTTTCAAAATAATATACAAAACACAGTTAAGACATAAATGGCTAGCTTAGCAAGTGTTCCTGATAGAAAAGTCAAATATACAACTATATTAAGATCAAAATATAAATACAACACATTTTTATTAAATAGGAAGATATGTGATATGAAGATGTTTTATTCATGTGTAGTCACACAAGGGAAAAGAAATCAAGTAACAATGAAACATTATGCACAATGAAAGGCTATCCAACCAAGTTTAACTGTAGGCTATCTTTAGGTAGCAGTATTATACTTTTCTTAACTTATTGAAGATTATAAAATTAATACCTATTACTATTAAAAACAAGTTCAATAATTTTCTATGTGTGGAAACTCAAATACAAAGTAAACCTAATAAAAAACCAAAATATTTCCTTTGGATAAATGTTATAATTTAATAATCAATAACGTTACCAGTAATTTCTTAGAATATCACCACTCAGACACTTAAGTCAATATTTTAAAAAAGAAAAAAATCTTTTATTTACAGAAGAAAGCCAAGCCTCTTAAAGAATTTAGGAAAAAAATTAAAAACTACAAAAAAAGCCACATAAAGCTCCATCATCCAAAGGTATTTAAAAAATATATTCCCTTTCAATTCCCTCTCAATCAGTTTTTTAAAGTTTAGTGATCTTATAACTGTATATTGTGAACATTCTCAATTAAGTATTTTTCAATAGTTGTACTATATGGTTCATAACTCATTTTTTATTATTGCTACTAGAAAAACATAGCATTCTTATATTAGACTAGAGGCCCAGTGCACAAATTCGTGCATGAGTGGGGTCCCTCAGCCTGGCTGGTGATTGGAACCAATTAGGGCCCTTGCCCAGTCCTAATCAGGACTGTAGGATTTGCCAGCTGAGGGGAGGGGCCATGGAAGGTTGGCTTTTATATATATAAAGACTGTTTGGGTGTTTTATAATAAAACAGAAAGTTAACTTACAGACTTCCAAGTAAAGATAGCTGGATAGACAAAAAAATTCACTTTACTTATATCTCAAAACCTGATAAAAAGGACTATAAAGGGATTTTCTAAAATGGCTAAATTCCACAAAAATAAGATTGAGACAAAATAGACATTAACACTGTAAAGGCAGGAAGGAAATGAAGAAGAGATAACTGATTTAGCAGACCTGAAAATCTGAATAGAGGATGGCAGCAGAGAAAATTATAATCAAGTTTAAGATTTGGGATGACAAATCTCCACTTATATGCTTTATACAACTAAAATGCTATCAATCAGTTAAAATATATAGATTTATCATTGTAAGAGTAAAATGCTGCAGTTTATAAATAGGAAAGCTATTGTTTTTAAGAATGAAAGCTTTGAGAACTTTCAAAGTGTTAAGATAAAAAATTGACAGTTATATATCTTAAGAGTGCATTAGGTAGGTCATTTTTGGGCAATCATATGCATTTTGAGGCAAAAGATCATTATCAACATATGAAGTTAAAATATGAAACTTGCTATCTGGCCACTGTTAACCTACCAAGAAAAGCGGCAATTAATTTCATAGTTCAACCTAAAAAAGTAGAATAGATTATATTATAATTCTAATGTTGCCTTATATAATAACAATCATGACATTAAATAAAAAAGCCTTTAATATCTGCACTTATTTAATTCCAATTAGGCCAATAGTCATTCTGGAAAAAATTCTATTTGAGAATTCTTCACATCTATGAGAGAATTCAAAGAAAAACATCAACTTGTTACCTTAAAACTCACAAGGAAAACAATTCCAAAATTATGTACAATATCCATGATGAATTACTACTGATCTACACATAATACATTAAATAAAATTTCAAATTTATTTTTATTCCTTAGAAGTCCATCCCATAATGGTCATTTTTCTTTACTTTGGTGTAGACCTATGGTTGGCAAACTGTGGCTCATGAGCCACATTTGGCTCTTTGGCCCCTTAAGTGTGGCTCTTCCACAAAATACCACAGTCTGGCCAAGTCTATTTTGAAGTGGCATTAGAAGAAGTTTATGGCTCTCAAAAGAAATTTCAATTGTTGTACTGTTCATATTTAGCTCTGTTGACTAATAAGTTTGCCGACCACTGGTCTAGACTTCTATCTTATGTTGATATCAACACTTGGTCAAATATAAGTGTCGACATAATCTCCTTATCTCCCACATGACTTTTTTCAGGTAGCCACCTGAAAATGTGCCCCACCAAAATGAGACACACAATTAAGAGGAAACAGCAACCAGGAGAGCCAATTCAACAGAGAAGCAAAGAACAGCTTACTTTCTACCAGGTCTAGAGAGGAGACTCATCCAAACAGGACCAAATGAGAAGGCTGTTCTTCAAGGTTAAACTGATAGGAAATGATAGGATACTTGATGCATTTGAACATATGAAACTACTTAGATACTGATCATTTAGTAATATGTAAAGAGAAAATTTAAAAAATAAATAAAGACAAAATTAAGGAAATGAAAAACTGAAAAAAGCAAGTTATGCAATAAAGAAAAATAGATAAGCTGAAATGTACTTTAGTGATATTGATGATGCAGTAAACAGTGACTACCATACCAAAGTTCTGTTATAAATGCCAGAGTAAAAATGAAGCTATTAGAAGGGTGTGTGCATATTAAGGATAAAGTGTGAAAAGGAACTGAATCCCTCTTTTCAAAATAAAAAGTGAATACACAAGGCTAAAATAAAAAATCTAAAGTAGCAAAGTTTGCATGTTTTTTAAAGATACACACACCAAAAGAATCAACCAAAAAACAATGAAAATAGCTTCCCTGGTTGAGATTGCAACAAATTCTATAAAACTATTAGTGTATGACTGTATACATAAACTTGACAAAATGAAAAGGACCTAAAGAAGACTGTTGGAAACCGCCCACTGTCCTCACTATGGACAAAGGTATGGACAAAGAACCCGGAAGGCTGGTCAACCTTGAAGCTCTGAAAGGTCAGAGCCAACCACCCACTGTCTAGTTGAGATAATGATAGCTAAAGCAATCTCCACTTTTTAATCTTATATAAATCCTTGTTGATTGGCTATTACTGGAATTGCCTGCCTAGAGCTATGGTGGATCCCATAGTCTTAATAAAAGGGATCACTAGGCTGGAGCAGAGTGGAGTCCTTCCCCTTGAGTTGGGTTCCCGCCTGGCCCCCAAAATACTTCCAAATTTATACTTTCTAGTCTCTTATTTGTGTTCGGTCTCCTCCAGAGCCCGAACCCTGAACCTGAACCTTAAACCATGCGGGACGTGAAAGGGGTTCACTACAAACTGGAACCCAAACGTGGCACACTACACAAGACCTTACTGAAATAAGAGTAATTGTAGTTAGAAAAACCAATTTCAAACAAACACATAGATAATTTTCTGTAAGTATCACCCTTTAAATTGCTTACCTTTGACTGTCAGATTGAAGCAACCAAGTCTATCACCAGATAGCGAGTCTGCACCACACTGTAACACCACAGCACTAGGTTGATACATCTCCATCACTTTTGAGATGATCTATGTACAAAATAACAAATGTTATTATTTCTAAAAAGATTTTCAAATTCATTTTGAGTTTGAAAACAGTAATACTTACAGGCTTAAATATTTGCCCATAAGATTCATCATCTATACCATCTCTCATTGGAAAATTGACAGCATAATATTTGCCTTTTCCTGCACCAATATCCTAAAATAGAGAGTTAGACAGATGTTAGGAAATGCTTCATAATAAAAAATTTGACAGATTTTTTTAAATTAAAATATTTTAAGAGATTAAACGATCAGGTAACAAAAAGCATTTCTGAATTCATCATATGGTTGAGAAAGAAAATGCAGAATAGAATAAAGGCATATTTTAACATTAATAGATTGCTAATAAAGCTGAAAAGAACAATTCCAACAAATCTGTAATGATTATTTTGGGGAATTTAACATAAGCAGTTAAAGGCAATATTAAGTTACATATTATAATTAACCCAAAAAATTCATCATAAACAGAATATGTAAGAAATTTTTATGAGTAAAATTACAGAAGATATATTCTGAGCCAAAGAACCCTGTCTCTGTAATACAGATTCTTCTTATGGCTCACAATCCGGCAGACTTCATTGGTATTTTAATAGCCTCAGAATAAAGCATCAAAATCTCTACTTTAATTGCGTTTGAAATAAAATTTTTCTATTTGTTCAATAAGTGCATTCTAGGCACTTAATACCTCCCAAAAGAAAAGAAGCAAAGGAGAGAAGCTGATGTCTAGATCCCAGCTATATACACACTATACGTATACACATACACATACATACTTACATATGTATATGTATATATACAGGTATATATGGACATATTCCTAAAAGAAATGGGATAGGGGACATTTCTACAAAATAGTGCTTTAACAACACCAAATGATTGGAAATGACTGATTTTTATATATTTTAAATTATGTCTCAATAAATATGAATCTTTAGGGTTATTAACACCTGTACGTACAAGTTCTTCCCTTATCTCTCATGGAAAGATCCTGCACTAAAAACACAGCTGGAATATACTGACAATAAGTACAAGTTGATTAGTAGTTTGATCACTCTAGGCAGGCAACTCAGAGTTGCTGCCTTTGTTGGACCAAGCTTATCCCTTTCATTTCTTTCACCACTGCTCCTTTTCACCCCTTTATTTTAATTCTCCTATCAAGAAACTACTAATCTGATAAATGCAAGCAGGGTTTTAACAATGATCTAAGTAAGTTCAGAGTAGCCTTTTCTGATTTACAATGAACTGTCAGGTAGAAAAGGGAATGTTCATTAAAATAACATCCAAAGACACACGGAAGTTTCACAAAAATCCAAATACAACCACACATAAAATGTAATGATTGATTTTAGTTTCCTTACAAAATTCCTCATATCCAAAAGGAAAAAATTACAAAGGTCTTTCATATAGTGGGTATAAAATCTTAGTGAGGAAGAGATATTCAAAGTCATTCTCAAATATTTTTAAAACATGCATTCTCCAACAGCTTTAATCAGAATACCAACAAAAAGAAAACAGAGACCTCCATTTGCCATTCCTGAGATTAATTAGGATTATATTACAAAACCACTATTCTTCCTTAAGCTTAACATTGAAAAGGCTTGAATTTCTACTGGGATGCAATGACTGCAGACAAATGAATTCTACTGGTTTAGAGCAATGGTTCTCAAATGTTAGTGTGCAGAGTAACCTCGAGACCCGAGAAGATGTGCTTTTAAGAAGTCCCCAGCGGATGCTAATTTTACCAGTTTAAAGGATCATACTTTGAGAACCATTGGGTCTATAAAATCACACCAAGTGGGGAAAGGCACAGAAGTAGCTAACTGGCATGTAACTAAAAATATAAATTTGTAATTTTAAAAATCACATAATTTAAAATGAAATACACTGATTTCCTACCTACTTTTAAGTAAAAAAAGGTTTCACAACTCTTACTGAAAAAGCATCAACTTGTAGTCAAATAGTAAAAAGCTACACATTTGAATAGTTTAAGGCCACATTAACCCTTTGGTTGGCTAATGATATATCGATTTGAAAAATAATTTTAACAGTTTAAAATTATTGTTGAATGCTACACTAAATCTCCCGTATAATCCAGGCTGAATGACAAAGTTGTTTACATTTCTGAATTAAACTTCAATAGGCATGTGTGAACTCTAGTGAAGTAAAAAATTTCAAGAAGTTTGTAGAAACAAGATTTGATCATTGGCTTTCATGAAATATGAGTGTACCAGATATACAATAGAAATAAATTAACTTAATGTAATAGGCCGGATAAGCTACGGTATTTTCTCTTCTGACAAATGCCAAAAGACTAAGAAAAATAGATTAAAATTAGACCTAGCAACCTTTCTAATCAATACCAAAGTGTACTACCAATAGGTTCTGAATATTCAAAATGAACCTCAAGAAAACTGCTTCATGCTTTGCCGATGTTCAAAAATAGCTATTCAACAACAACAAAAAAGTTGGGCAAAGGAAAGTAAAACTAAATTCTAGATGTTATAGCATATAAAATGACTCAACTCTGACTCAGGAAAATATTAGTTCAGGTACAGGCTTAATAGCCTCTCATATTTATCCAGACAGAATTCAGTCATACCCTCAAGTCTCCTGTTCCAGGAAAGTATTCCCCGTATTTATGGAATGATACAGTCATTACACGATCTGTTGTATAAAAAGCTTCTTCAACACCATCACCGTGATGGATATCAATATCAATATATAAGACTCTCTGGTGATACCTGCAAAGAAAGCCGTGACTAAGTTATTTAAAGGTTTTAAGATGGGAAGAACCACCCTGGATTTAGAAAGCCTATTTCTGAGCGCTTAAATGTCAGAATGCTTAATCCGATTTCTTACTTTAATTCTAGTCTAAGAGACCATTCAAACACCTATACTTACAATATGAGCCTCAGACCTTTAAATCCACCTTTTAGGTCCAATGTAAGTGAGAAAATGTACTTGCTGTGGAATCTGTCCTATTCTATGAGCTTAAAAACCATAGTAAATACACATTTCTTTTTATTAATAACTAAAGAATATATCATATTTAAGATTGTTACTTTAAAGCATCTCTCTAGTAAATATTCAATCTTATAAAATAGGGTTTGAGAAGGCCTGGGGCAGGGGCAGGAGAAGGAGCCTGTCAATAGGGAATAAAGAAGGGAACATCTATAATACTTCCATCAATAAATTTTTTATAAAAATATATTTTTATTGATTTCAGAGAGGGAGAGGAAATGAGAGAAACATCAATGATGAAAGAGAATCAGATTGGCTGCCTCCTGCACGGCCCCTATTAGGGATTGAGCCCGAAACCTAGGCAAGTACCCTTGACTGGAATTGAACCTGAGACCTTTCAGTCCACAGGCCAATGCTCTATCCACTGACCCAAATCAACTAGGGCAAGTTTTTTTGTTTGTTTTTAAAGTTTGCCAATCTATGGGCCACAGTCCAAATTTGGCCAATGGCCTCTTTCTAACAGCCTTTGAGATAAAAGTTTTTAAAAATAGTTTTTCTGCCTGGCCTGCATGATCAACCTATGAACCAGGAGGTCATGATTTGATTGCTAGTCAGGGTACATGCCTAGGTTTTCGGTTCGATCCCCAGTTGGGGGAGAGGTGGAGGGAGGGGACATACAGGAGACAGCCAATCAATAATTCTCGCTTATCATTGATGTTTCTATCTCTCTCTCTTCCTTTCTGAATCAATAAAAACATATTAAATAGAAAAATAAAAATAAAAAAACAAGGTAAGGATTTCAAGTGGTTTCCTGGGCTCTTGATTAGTCAACTGACACTGCCCAGTTGTTTATTTGGGGAGTCAAACTTTAAGTGACTGAAAAAATCAGCCTCTATAAATAGTATGCATAGAGCAGTAGTCGGCAAACCACAGCTCGCGAGCCAAACGCAGCTCTTTGGCCCCTTGAGTGTGGCTCTTCCACAAAATACCACGGCTTGGGCAAGTCTATTTTGAAGAAGTGGCGTTAGAAGATATTTAAGTTTAAAAAATTTGGCTCTCAAAAGAAAATTTCAATTGTTGTACTGTTCATATTTGGCTCTGTTGCCAACGAGTGGCATAGAAAAACTACAAGCAATATATTCAAAGGTGAGAAAACACTAATTCACTACAATTTTAAGTGGAATCTACTAAGACATGTTACAATGAATGGTAGTTAAAAAAAATTTAACTTTGTAACTCCAAATTCACATATACCTTTATAAACACCTCTTTCAAGCTGTAGTAAGGATAACTTTAACACTAACTCCTTTAGCAACTTAAGGGCAATAATACGCATTTTTAGAGGACAGTTCTACAAATAGCTATGCAGTTATCTACATTTAATTCAATAAGAAACCAAATTTTCTTTAACACAGATTTTTAATATTTTCCATCACAAGTTAAAAGATGCAAAATGTTAGAACATAAACTTCCAGAGTCCATGTCATTTTTCGTTAGTTGAAACTGTATGTAACTCAAATCTAAATTGGCAAACTACGTTTAGTATTTTTTTAAAGGGGTAATAATTGGGAATTTTAGACATCTACATGCATTTCTCATACTTAAAAATCCAACGGTTGGACAAATTTTTTATTTCTACAATAGTCCATAATAAATCCATTGAAAATTCACCACTAACCATGTTCACGTGATTATTACTTTTTAAAAATATATATATTTTATTGATTTCTTACAGAGAGGAAGGGAGAGGGATAGAGTGTTAGAAACATTGATGAGAGACATCGATAAGCTGCTTCCTGCACGTCCCCCACTGGAGGTGGGCCCAAAACCAAGGTACATGCCCTTGACCGGAATCAAACCTGGGACCTTTCAGTCTGCAGACACTCTATCCACTGAGCCAAACTGGTTTCGGCGATAATTACTTTAATGTTGTTTTTAAAAAACGAAAGATTTTTATTGTTTTAATTAAAATATTTTTTCATAGGAAAAATACAAACACAAATGAACTTACTTTAGTAATTCAAGGATGGCAAGCACTATATCATTAACATAACAGAATCCTGATGCTTCTGATTTCTTAGCATGATGTAATCCTCCAGCCCAATTAACAGCCATATCAGTTTGTTGTCGGTTTAACTTCACAGCTCCAGCTAAGAAACAAGACAGGATAAAAACTTAAAACGTTTAAAATTTAAAATTAGCAAAACTAGACAAAAGCCCTATAAGAAAGAGTATGCCATGGGTAAGCCAAGAGTATCCTACCTAATAAGAGAATAATATGCAAATTGACAATCACTCCTACACACAAGACAACCACGCCCATTTGGATACAAGATGGCTGTCACAAGGTGGCTGGCAGGGGAGGGTAGTTGGGGGGACCAGGCCTGTTGGGGAGGGCAATTAGAGGCAATTGGGCCAGCAAGGGAGCAATTAGGCGTCGAACAGGCTGTCCAGGGAGTGGTTAGGGGGTGATCAGGCTGGCAGACAAAAGCATTTAGGTCAATCAGGCAGGCAGGCAGGTGAGTGGTTGGGAGCCAGCAGTCCTGGATTGTGAGAGGGATCCCAGATTGGAAAAGGTTCAGGCTAGGCTAAGTGACACCCCTCCACCCATGTACAAATTTTATGCACAGGGCCTCTAGTAAAATCATAAAAGACAAGAGTGATTGCTTAGTACTCTAAAAATTAGCAATTTCTCCTTAGATAAATAAATTATTTCCTTACAGCTTTGATCTGATTAAATAAGAGCATATATGGAAAGCGGTGGTAACAGTGGTAGTTATAACACAATGGTAGCTTGAAGAGAGGAAGGAAAAAGAAGTCTGCAAGTGAAAATGAAATGGCAATAAGAAAATAAAAAGTAAAATAAAAAGCTGGAGTCATTATGATCATAGAACATGGAGGGCTTTTGATTTAAACAAATAACCTGTAAGATACATACCATGTTTAAATCAACTTTAAGTCTGACTAAATGAGGACACTTACCAACAGAGCCTCCAGTTGAGAGCTGACAAAACTCAAAGAGCCCATCAAACACTGGACAATCTTCTCCAACATTAACTGTCAAAGATTGAGAAGATTTCATTAATTTCAACCCATTCTGTGAATTACTAAAAGCCTTTTCTTACAAAAACCATTTTCTACAAATATTTTATTTGATGCAATCATAAAACATACACATATCATAGTAGTGACATAAAGTTTATAATTTAAAAATATAACTTATTATTTTATCCAATACTAGTGACATAGTGCATGGATTCGTGCACATTGAAAGGGAATTAATGAGAAGGTGGCTGGTGGGTTAGGACTGGGCAAGATGGGCCAGACATGCCCTGGAGCCAACCCTCCCATAGTTGGACACCTGGACTGTGAGAGGGCGTAGGCTGGGCTGAAGGATGCCCCCCACCCCAACTGCATGAATTTTGTGCACCAGACCTCTAGTAAATAACCATTTTAGATCAGGAAAAATAGCTATATAATAAAACCCCAATAAGCAAACTGACCGAATGGCAGCATGACCAGTTGGTATGATGTGCACTGACCACCAGGGGGCAGACCCTCAATGCAGGAGCTGCCCCCTGGCGGTCAGTGTGCTCCCACAGGAGGAGTGCCACTCAGCCAGAAGCCAGGCTCATGGCTAACGAGCACAGCAGCAGTGGTGGAAAGTTCTCCTCCCTCCACTGCAGGAGGGCAATGAGGAGTGAGGGGTCTTGGACGGCAAAGGGGATGTCTTACTGTCAGCATAGGCCTGATCCCCAGGGGGAGTGAGCCTAAGCCAGCAGGCGGTCATCTCCCAAGGGGTCCCAGACTCTGAGAGGGCACAGGCTGGGCTAAGGGACACTCCCCTACCAGTGCACAATTTTCATGCACTAGGACTCTAGTGTAATTATAAGCTTCGAAATACGCATTTTAACCAATCAATATTAATATATACTTTTAACAAGAAACGTACATCTCTGCATCTGTTTACTATACTCAGACATGTTATCTGGTCTTATTGAACGTAGAAATTTGATGTACTCATCACTGTGGTATTTTGTCATTTCTTCAGCAGTGGCTTTATGGGGCCTCTGTGAAATAAAATAAATGTTAGAATTGTGGAATTACAACTGGTTATATCAGAATTATCAAACACAAAATATACAATTTCACCTCTCAAAAGAATTAGATATTCCAAAATAAATTAAATTCAAAAGCAAATATATGCAGATTTTAGGAAAACAATCCAAACCAAAGCTAATTCATACTCCTTTAAAAAGCATTAGACAGGTCTAACATAAACTAAGTCTTAATCACTCCTTTTATTTTAATGGAAATGGGTCAACCCTTAGAATCAAATCCATGCTCATAACCACTATTTTCCTTCATAAACCTGCTCTGTATCCACTGATTTTATCAATGACCTCCCAAAATGAGACTCATTCTACCTTTTAAGTCTTTGCTGACAATCTCTCTTCCTTTTTCTAACCAAATCATCCTTATTCGGAAGAGCTTTTTAATTTATGACATACTTCTTCCACAAGGCTTTCTGATTGAAAGTCTCATCCAACTCCTCCTTTTCTCTAAATGTCTACCAAGCATATCCAAAGAAAATAACTCACACATATTCCATATTATTGTTAACTGCTTCCCCAAATAGATAAAAAATTTGTTGTCTTGTATATGTTTATATACACTTCCATCTTTATCTATAAAAACATTTAAACAGTTCTTATATCTTATGTTATTTGGTACTCTGCTTGTACCAAATAACATAAGGGTTCGCACACAAATAAATATTGTAGGATTTGATTTCCTCTGTAATTCTTTTTTAACAGCCTCAAATCAACTCTTCAGTAGCATAGACAAATCAACAATTGTTTTCAAAAATTTGTAGTATGATGAATGGAATTGTACTCCGTAAATACAAAAACCTGGGATAGGGGAAACTTTTTAAAAATGTTGATGGGCCCTATCTGATTTGGCTTAGTGGATAGAGTGTTGGCCAGCAGACAAAAGGGTTCCTAATTTGATTCTGGTCAAGGACACATACCCAGGTTTCGGGTTTGATCCCTAGTAGAGGGGCATGGTGTGCAGGAGGCAGCCCATCAGTGATTCACACTCATCATTGATGTTTCTCTCTCCTCCCTTCCTCTATGTGAATAAAAAATATATAAAAAAAAAAGTTGATGAAGACGGAGGCATAGGTGAACATCTAAAGTGCTGCCTCGCACAATTTCAAAACTACAACTAAAAGACAGAACAGACATCATCCAGAACCACAGGAAAGTTGGCTGAGTGGAAATTCTACAACTAGAAGGAAAGAGAGGGGCTCACGGAGACTCAGAAGAGCTGTAAAAAGCTAAGGTACAGAGACCCACCCGTGGAGAAAACAGGGGGCAGAGTGCCTGGCTGGCTTCCTCTAGCGGGAGGGAGATGGAAACTCCCAACTGCTCTGAACCCCATATCCAAGTGCATTGAAACCCAGTTCCGGGCAAGACTCATACAGCGGAGTCTAGACTGTTGTGAAAAAGGGAGAAGTGCACGGAAACTTAGGGGAGCCTCGAAAAGGCAGAGGTCTGGAGGCATGCACACCACTGCGTGTAGAGAGGATGGAATGCTGATTGTGCTGCTGGCACATCTAGCGGGAGGGAGACAGAACCTCCCAACTGTGCTGCACTGCACTTCCGAATGCACTAAATCCGTTTCAGGTGAGATCCTAGGGACCCAGACTCATACAGGTCCCCGGAGCGCACGGGAACCGGAAAGCCAGAGGTCTGGAGGCGCGTGCGCACAGAGAGGGCTGTAGCGATTACCCAGGGACACTTGAGACCCAGGGTCCGTGTGGGGTGGGGCTGACTGGAAGCCAAAACTGTCTGCTCAGCCCTGAGACTCCATCCCATCCAGGCTCAGCAGAGAGGCTTTTGCAATTTTGTATGTCTTGTATCATAAGGCTGACTCCAGCACAGAAAGTTCTCCTGACATAGTGAAAATGCGGAGACAAAGAAAGAGATCACAAACGAAAGAAATGGAGGAAAACAAACGACTGGATATAAAGTTCAAAACCACAGTTATAAGGTTTTTCAAGAACTTCCTAGAAAAGATGGATAAATTTAGCGAGACCCAAGAGGAGATGAAAAAGGACCAACTAGAAATTAAACATACACTGACTGAAATAAAACATGTTATACAGAGACCTAACAGCAGACTAGAGGAAGGCAAAAGTCAAATAAAAAGAAGCAGAAAATACCCAAATGGAAAAGCAAAAACAAATACAAAACAAAACAAAACAAAACAAAAAACCCAAAATGTGAAGATAGTGTAAGGAACTTCTGGGACAAATTCAAGTTACCAACAGCAGAATTACGAGGATGCCAGAAGAGAGAGAGCAAGATAATGAAAACCTATTTGAAGAAATAATGACTGAAAACTTCCCCCACCTGGTAAAAGAAATAGACTTACAAATCCAGGAAGCACAGATAACTCCAAACAAAAGGAATCCAAAGAGGACCACACCAAGACACATCATAATTAAAATTCCAAGAGCAAAAGACAAAGAGAGAATATTAAAAGCAGCAAGAGAAAAAAGTTAATTACCTATAGGGAAGCACCCATACAATTATCAGTTGATTTCTCAACAGAAACTATGCAGGCCAGAGGGGGTGGCAAGAAATACAGTGGTACCTCGGGATATGAGTTTAATTTGTTCTGTAACCTTGAGGCGTGGGAAACTATGAGACGCTGGAGTCGCGGTAAACTGGTGGGTTGTGTGCAGCCGGCCAATCCGCGCGATTACTCCTATCTCAAATGTTGCTCGTATTTCAAAGCAAAAATTGCTTGCTCGACAGCTTGTATCTCAAAAATCTCGTATGTTAGGGCACTCATATCTCGAGGTACCACTGTATTCAAAATGATGAAGAGCAAGAACCTACAACCAAGATTACTCTACCCAGCAAAGCTATCATTCAGAATTGAAGGGCAGATAAAGAGCTTCACAGATAAGAAAAAGCTAAAGGAGTTCATCACCACCAAATCAGTATTATATGAAATGCTGAAATATACACTTTAAGAAGAGGAAGAAGAAGAAAAAAGTAAAGATAAAAATTATGAACAACAAATACATATTTATCAACAAGTGAATCTAAAAATCAAGTGAATTAAACATCTAATAAACAGAATAAACTGGTGAATATAATAGAATCAGGGGCATAAAAAGGGAGTGGACTGACAATTATCGGGGGGAAAAGGGTGAGGGGGATGCAGGGAGAGACTGGACAAAAATCATATACCTATGGATGAGGACAATGAGGGGGGAGAGGAAGAGCAGAGGGAGGGATGGGGCAGGGTGGAGGTGAGTTATGGGGGGGAAAAGGAGGAACAAATGTAATAATTTGAACAATAAAGGTTTATTAAATAAAAAATAAATAAAATAAAATAATAATTAAAAAAAGTTGATGGAAGAGAGAAAAATGAGACTATAGATCCCACACTCAGTTTTCTCTATTAAATAAAACAAAATCAAGTTTCCATTTTCTTCTAGACCTTTTCATCTGCTAAATGTCCTTCACCAAGGAGAATAATAGTAGTTGAAAAAAAAAAACACACACACAAAAGTGGTGAATATTTACCAAACGTATACTCACATATATTTCCATTTTTCTATATAAGCCATAATTTAGCAGCAAGTTATGGGTCATGCGGATTCTATGAGGTTTCATAGGATGTCCTTGTCCATAGTAATAGTTTCCAATATCACCTAAAACACAAGAGATAAAATGATTAATATAAACAGCACACTCACCACTAAGAAGGTATTTACCTCCTAAACAAGTTTTACTGAAATTCCTAAATAGTAATATTAGATGTTGCAACTTTCAAACTGAGAAAACCAGGATACTATTATGCACACTTTTATATGCTGACAACTCCACTAATACATTATTTATAGATTAAAGCAAGCAAACTTTTCTGATTTAGTTTAATAAAATTTTGCATTTAGTATTAGCCCAAATGAAATGCGCTTTTACTCACAAACATAATTTTGATCCTTAAAGTGATACCTGCATTTAGTATTCATTTTTAAATTCAAATGCTTAAGGTAAACCCTCTGGTATGATTTTAAACGTTTCCAGCAAATATGTATTATTTCTTGCATGGTTCACTGGTATTTCAGAAATTCCCTATAGTTAGTATCAGGGCAACTAAAATGTTTTATACCCATATCAGTCTGTAAGGGAAATTTTGGTAACTTAAATATGGATCAAATAAAAGTTTTGCTGTGGGAGAAACCAAGATGACGGCACAGGTGAACACCTAAACTACTGCCTCACACAATTTCAAAACTACAGCTAAAAAACAGAACGGATTATCATCCAGAACCACAGGAAAGCTGGCTGAGTGGAAATTCTAAAACTAGAAGAAAAGATAGGGGCTCACGGACACTCAGAGGAGCTGCAAAAAGCTGAGGTACGGAGACACGTGCATGGAGAGGACAGGCAGCGGATTGCCTGGCTGGCTTCCTTTAGCGGGAGGGAGACGGAAACTCCCAATTGCACTGAACTCCAGTTCCAGGCAAGACTCACATGGGGGTAGTCTGAACTGTTGTGAAAAGCGAGGAGTGCATGGAAACTTAGGGGAGCTGCAAAAGGCAGAGGCCTGGAGGCGAGTGCTCACAGAGAGGACTGACTATTGATTGTGCCGCTGGCTTTCTCTAGCGTGAGGAAGACAGAACCTCCCAAGAATGCTGAACTCCAGTTCCAACTGCACTGAAGCCCAGTTTAGATGAGATTCTGGGGACCCAGACTCATACGGGTCCCTGGAGTGCATGGAAACTCAGGGGAGCCGCGAAAGGCAAAGGGCTAGAAGCACACACATCTGCGTGCAGAAAGGGCTGCAGCGATTACTGCAGGACACAGACACAGACCCAGGGGCCCTCACAGCGCAGGGCTGACGGGAAGCCAAGGCTGTCTGCTCAGCCCTGAGACTCCGCCCCATCCAAGTTGAACACAGAGGCTTTTGCAATTTTGCAAGTCTTGTCTCATAAGATTGACTTCAGCACAGAAGTTCTTCTGGCATAGACACAGCTGATCCTCACAGCCAATTGACCTGAAGGTCAATTCACAAGAACAATCAAAACTTAACTACAACAAGGCTGTACACATAGTCCATAAAGAGGTGCACCAAGAGTGTCCACCTCAGGTAACTGGGGAGGTGGAGCTACTGGGCCATATAGGACACCTAGCACACAAAGCTACTCTACCAACACAGGAAAGCAGCGAAAATACAATGACAAAGGAACATCACAAACGAAAGAAATGGAGGAAAACAAACAACTGGATACAGAGTTCAAAACCACGGTAATAAGGTTTTTCAAGAATTCCCTAGAAAAAAAATCGATAAATGTAACATGACATTCAAGGATATGAAAAAGGACCAACTAGAAATTAAACATATTACTGACCGAAATAAAAAATATTATACAGAGACTGAACAGCAGACTAGAGAAATGCAAGAATCAAGTCAAAGATTTGAAATACAAAGAAGCAAAAAACACTCAACTGGAAAAGCAAAAAGAAAAAATAATCCAAAAATTGGAAGATAGTGAAAGGAGCCTTTGGGACAACTTTAAGCATACCAACATCAGAATTATGGGGGTGCCAGAAGAAGAGCGAGATCAAGATACTCAAAACCTATTTGAAGAAATAATAACAGAAAACTTCCTCCTCCTGGTGAAAGAAATAGACTTACAAGTCCAGGAAGTGCACAGAAACCCAAACAAAAGGAATCCAAAGAGGACCACATCAAGATACATCATAATTAAAATGCCAAGAGCAAAAGACAAAGAGAGAATATGAAAAGCAGCAAGAGAAAAAACAATTAATTACCTACAAGGGAGCACCCATATGATTGTCAGCTCTCAACAGAAACTATTCAGGCCAGAAGGGAGTGGCAAGAAATATTCAAAGTGATGAATAGCAAGAACTTATAACCAAGACTACTCTACCTGGCAAAGCTATCATTCAGAATTGAAGGGCAGATAAAGAGCTTCACAGATAAGAAAAAGCTAAAGGAGTTCATCACCACCCAACCAGTATTATATGAAATGCTGAAAGGTACTCTTTAAAAAGAGAAAGAAGAAGAAAAAGATAAAGATAAAAATTAGGAACAACAAATACATATCTATCAACAAGTGAATCTAAAAATCAAATGAATAAATAAATAATCAAGTGAATTAAAAATCTAATGAACAGAATAAACTGGTGAATATAAGAGAATAAGGGGTATAGAAAGGGAGTGGACTGCCAATTATCAGGGGGAAAGAGGAGGGGGGTGTGGGAAGAGACTAGACAAAAATCATACACCTATGGATGAGGACAAATGTGGAGAGGGGTAAGGACAGAGAGTGGGATGGAAACCAGGTGGAGGGGAGCTATGGGGAGCAGGGGAAGAGGAACAATTGTAATAATCTGAACAATAAAGACTTTTTGAATTAAAAAAATTTTTTGCTCTGAAGATATACTCATGACATATTTCAAGATAATAAGGGTATTTTGTCTTATTCTTCTCCATTGAAATTACCATTCTTATGCTATCTTTTTATTTTATTTTATTTTTTCATGGTATCTTTTTATAACATCTTAAAACTTATGCATAGATTTATTTTTAAATAAACAAGAAAACCACATATTCATCTACAAAATTCCAATGAAATCAATACTTCAGGTAAAGCTCTAATGTTTCTGTAATAAAGTTTGAAGGAAACTTCATATATACCTATACTATTTTTCTAATGTAACAAACATTTTAAATTTTTACTTGAGAGAGAGAGAGAAGAAGAAACATTGATTTGTTCTTCCACTTACTTTTGCATTCACTGGTTGATTCTTTTATATGCCCTGACCAGGGACTGAAGCACAATCTTGATGCACTAGACCAATACTCTAACCACCTGAGCTACCCAGCCAGAGCTGAAATGGACATCTATACTGATAAAAGGGTAATATGCCAATTGGCCAGGATGCCCTCACATTAACGACTGAACAGCAGGCTGCGTGGAGCAATGAGGCCAGCAAGGATGACCAAACAACTGAACAACAGGCTGCATGGAGCGACTAGGCTGGCAGGGGGGGCAGTTGGGGCAAACAGGCTGGTGATGGGGGTTAGGGAGGTCAGTATGGGTCAACTAGGCCAGCAGAGGGGGACAACCAGCTTGGCAGGCAGAGTCAATTAGGGGTGATCGAGCAGGCAGATGAGCCAGTGGTTCCGGATAGTGAGAGGGATGTCCTACTGCAGGTTTAGGGGATTGGCCCTAAACTGGCAGTCAGATATACCCTGAGGGGTCCCCGATTGCAGAGGGTGCAGGCTGGGCTGAGTGGGACCTTGCCTCCCATCCCCCGGGTGCATGAATTTTATGCACTAGGCCTCTAGTTTTTTTGTAATTGCCTTTATAAGAAATTTACTTTTAGCAGTAATTCTAGTTTTAAATAAAGCAACTCCAAAAGTTTGTTAGGACAGCCAACCTGATTTTCATGGCTTAAAGTCATTCATTTCAACATGGGTTTACAT
Source organism: Lasiurus cinereus (assembly GCA_011751065.1). NCBI lineage: Eukaryota > Metazoa > Chordata > Mammalia > Chiroptera > Vespertilionidae > Lasiurus > Lasiurus cinereus. Next base: position 24,204,877 of record JAAGEH010000018.1, on the reverse strand, counting down.
AATTCAAAACTAAGAATAAATAATGTCACTTACTCATCTTCAGGATCAAAAATATCTTTCAAAATCCTGCCTAAACACACACCTGTTTATTGGAAACAGAACTCAAAAAATGGTTATTTATCTCTTTCATATATTTGATAGCAGTCCAGGATGAATGTTCACTGTTTTTAGTATATTTGTGTCTAATAACATGACTACTTGATTTTATTGCTGTCACACCTCTAATTTACCTAATCCTTCAGTTTCTAAACAAGCCCTCTTCTGAAAACAATTCATATATACACCATCATAAGGAAAGCCATCTTTCTCGAAGCAGGTGCTGACAACAAAAATAAAACAATATAGACAACTAGCAAAGCAGGGCAATGTGGGTATGAAATGCCTTTGCATTTAACACAATCCACCTTCCAAGAAAAGCTCTTGTCCTATAAGGTGGCAATACACATAGTATATTGAAATCAGCCTGATCTCAATGAAACTTAAATACGATATACAAGTTAATGCAAGGAAAGTATTTCTAAGTTACTGTCACCACCAATGATGATCACGAGAGAAGAATAAAGGAACTCTAGTCTCCACATAAATTCCACCTGTATCTGTTAAAGGATTACTAATGTGAAATGTTTCTAACATTACTATATCTTAAGATTATGGACATAACGAAAATCCAATAAAAAGTCACCAATAATCGTATAATGGGAAAGAGCCCAATAATCTGTACAGAAGGTATAATATGGTTGCAATTTTTCAGCAAGAGTATTTAAAAAAAAAATAATGGTGGCAGCAGTAATTAGCATTTAACTAACGAATTATTTTTCAGTCCACCAAGGACAAACTTACTGATTTTAGAGAGCAAAGAAAGGGGAAATGAGAAACCTTGTTTGGTTGCCATCCCGTAGTGCCCTGACTGGTGATTGAGCCCATAATCCTTCGGTGCACAGGATAAGGCTCCAACCAACAGTTAGCATTTATTGAGTATGCTTAGTAGGAGGCAATATTCTACACACTTCACATGTACTATTTGTTAATGTTGTCAACTCTATGATGTAGTAATTATTAATACCGTTCCTATTTTATAGCAATGAAGGGGGTGAGCTGCAGACAAATCATGTAATATTGCCAGGTCACAAAGCTAGCAAGTAGAGAAGCAAGAGTCACACTTAGGCACTAATCTTAAGTAAAAGCTACTAGGAGAGCAGTGACACTTGTGTCACTAGAAAGAAATGATAGGGAAAAAAACCTAACACAAAAAGGACATATGTCGAATACAAGATTTTAAAAGAAAGTATCTTTCTAATCCATCAAAGTAACTTATTTTGTCACTAATAGGGTCCTGAAATTATGAATGTACATAGCTTTCAATAAATTTCTCTGCTATAATTTATGGCCTCCACTCCCACCAGACTATGTACACTACCCTAAAGGACACATGTCCATAAGAGCAGCTACACAACAGATAATTGCCATTTGGTTTACTAAGAATTGTTCCAAAATGTAAAGTGTTATAAAGGAAGCATCTCCAACTTTTTCCTGCTTAAAATCCCATATCTCAAAATTCTCTAGATGGCTGCTTTGTAGCCATTCACTTTTTTTTAAATTAAATCTTTATTATTCAGATTATTACATTTGTTTCTCTTTTTTCCCCTCCATAGCACCCCTCCACCCAGCTCCCACCCCTCCCTCTGCCCTTAGCTCCCTCCCATTGATCTCATCCATAGGTGTATGATTTTTGTCCAGTTTCTCCCTGTACACCCCTCACCCCTTCCCCCCTGAGAATTATCAGTCCACTCCCTTTCTGTGCTGTTGATTCTATTATATTCACCAGTTTATTCTGTCGATCAAATTTTTAATTCACTTAATTTTTAGATTCACTTGTTGATAGATATGTATTTGTTGTTCATAATTTTTTGTCTTTTACCTTTTTCTTCTTCCTCTTCTAAAAGAGTACCTTTCAGCATTTCATATAATACTGGTTTGGAGTTGACGAACTCCTTTAGCTTTTTCTTATCTGTGAAGCTCTTTATCTGCCCTTCAATTCTGAATGTTAGCTTTGCTGGATAGATTATTCTTGGTTGTAGGTTCTTGCTGTTCATCACGAATATTTCTTGCCACTCCCGTCTGGCCTGCATCGCTTCTGTTGAGAAATCAGCTGACAGTCGTATGGGTGCTCCCTTGTAGGTAATAAACTGTTTTTCTCTTGCTGCTTTTAATATTCTCTCTTTCTCTTTTGCTCTTGGTATTTTAATTATGATGTGTCTTGGTGTGGTCCTCTTTGGATTCCTTTTATATGGGGTTCTGTGTGCTTCCTGGACTTGTAAGTCTATTTCTTTTACCAGATGTGGGAAGTTTTCAGTCATTATTTCTTTAAATAGATTTTCAGTATCTTGCTCTCTCTCTTCTTCTTTTTTTTAAAAAATATATTTTATTGATTTTCTACAGAGAGGAAGGGAGAGAGATAGAAAGTCAGAAACATCGATGAGAGAGAGAGACATCGATCAGCCGCCTCCTGCACGCCCCACAGTGGAGATGTGCCTGCAAGCAAGGCACATGCCCCCGACCGGAATCGAACCCGGGACCTTTCAGTCCGCAAGCCGACGCTCCATCCACTGAGCCAAACCGGTCTTGGCATTGCTCTCTCTCTTCTTCTGGCACCCCCACAATTCTAATGTTGGTACGCTTAAAGCTGTCCCAGAGTCTCCTTACATTATGTTCACATTTTTGGATTCTTTTCTCTTCTTGCTTTTCCAGTTGAATGTTGTCTGCTTCTTTATATTTCAAATTTTTTACTTGATTCTTGCCTTTCTCTAGTCTGCTGTTAGGACTCTGTATAATATTTTTTATTTCAGTCAGTGTATGTTTAATTTCTATTTGGTCCTTTATCATCTTTAGTTGGCTCTTTTCCATCTCTAGTATGTCCTTTTTCATCTCCTCTTGGCTCTTGCTAAATTTGTCCATCTTTTCTATCATATTCTTGAAAAACCTTATAAGCGTGGTTTTATCATATTCTTGAAAAACCGTATAAGCGTGGAAACAACTCTACATCCAGTTGTTTTTTTTCCTCCATTTCTTTTGTTTGTGATCCCTTCCCTTGTCTCGGCCTTTTCACTATGCCGGGGAAACTTCTGTGTTGGATTCAGCTTTATGATGCCAGAGGCAAAGCTGCAGAAGCCTCTGTTGAGCTTGGGAGGGGTGGAGTCTCAGGGCTTAAGGGACCGCCTTGCCTTCCAGTCGGTCCCGCCCTCCACAGCCCCTGAGTCTCACGTGACTGGGTAATCGCTGGAGAGGTCCTTGTGCGCGTGCGCACCCGCAATGCCTCTAACCGCTGCCTTTCCAGCTCCCCTGTGCACTAGGACCACACGAGTCTAGGTCCCCAGGGTTTTGCCTGAAACAGGGTCTTAGTGGAGTCAGAAGTGGCACAGTTGGGAGGGTCTGTCTCCCGCCAACTCTCGAAAGCCAGCGGCACAATCAGCAATCTGTCCTGCGCGCAGCACCGTGCGCGTGCGAGACCAGACCTGATCTTCTGCGACTCCCCTAAATTTCCGTGCACCTCTCCCTTTTCACAGTCCAAACTCCCCCCGTATGAGTTTCGGCTGGATCTAGGGTTTAGTGTCGTAAAATAAGGGGTTCAATGCCGTTGGGAGTCTCCGTTTCCCTCCCGCCAGAGAAAGCCATCCAGGTTCTCCGGCACCCACTCTCTCAGCTTGCGCGTCTCAGTACCTCGGCTTTTTGCAGCTCCTCTGGGTCTCTGTGAGCCCCTCTCTTTCCTTCTAGCTGTAGAACTTACACTCCGCCAGCTTTCCTGTGTTTCTGGATGATGTCCGTTCTGTCTTTTAGTTGTAGTTTTGAAATTGTTGTGCGAGGCAGCAGTGTAGGTGTTTACCTATGCCGCCATCTTGGATTCTCGCCATTCACTTTTTAATAAAGACAAATGTCTTAGTTTTATGAACCTATGGCTTTCAGTCAGCTTATTTAAATGGTCAGTAATGTAATTTGGGCATTTTATTTACTTCGTGTATTTAATGTTTTTTAAATTATTCCTTATCCAAGGATATTTTTTTCATTAATTTTTAGAAAGAGGGGAGGGGGGAAAAAGAGAAAGAGAAACCTCTATTAGTTGCCTCCTACATGGGTGCACTGACCATGGCCCAGGATCGACAGAGCCTGTATCAAGGCACATGCCCTTGACTGGAATAGAACCCAGGACCCTTCAGTACTAGTACTAATTTGGGCATTTTTAAATGTTATCCTGATTTTCATGAAAATAATCAAAAACACTTTACCAGCTCAGCTGGTGCTGCTCTGTGGTTGGTGTTGACTTATGAACCAGGAGGTCATGGTTCAGTTCCAGGTTAAGACACATGCCCTGATTGTGGGCTCAATCCTCAGTATAGGGGGCGTGCAAAAGGCAGCCAATCAATGATTCTCATCACTCTCTCCCTCTCCCTTTCTGAAATCAATAATATATTAAAACACACATATATACACACACACAGAAACCCACCCCTCTATCAATGAAGTAAATTATCCAGAAAAATCAGCTCAAGGTGGCTTCTTGAATACAACAAACTTTGTTACTGTGAAGAAGTTACCACAAAGAATTAGTTATCTGAATTTTAGAAATCACTAAATTTTAGAAATCACTCTCTTCAAGAAGTTATCAGTATGAAAGTGGCTATTAAGCTCTACAATCTCTTATCCAAGTCCTTGGGACTAGATGTATTTCAGATTTTTTTCAGGTTTTTAAATGTAATGTGTTACATCTGCCATTACTTATGTGATGTGCTGGAATCTGGGTAGTATTCTATAATCAAACTTTAATATTTCTGCAAAAATTTTGTAAATCTTCACAATAAATGGCGTAAAGATCACAAATATTAATTCAGGTTAAGCTTTTGATTCCAAATGAGTCCCCTCCTCCCATTTTCAGATCATTTTGGATTTCAGGAGTGTAAAATATCCCTTTACCCCTAAAGAAAAGCTGACTAAAAAAATGATTCAAGAAAAATATTTTAAAAAGCTACTATATTGTTTTTGCTTTCCACAACTACTTAGTCCACTAGCACCTTTAACACACTGGTCACTCCTTCTTGAAACACTGAGTCTTTAGTTTTACTGAGTACCACTTTCCTGGATTCCACCCCTACCCAGTCATTCCATATTCAAATATCAGGGTATCACCCGTTCATTTATTCACTTAATTAATCAAGAGCCTACCATGTGCCAGGTATTATTCTGGGTACTTGGATAAATCAGTGAACAAGAGTGCTGGCTGCCCTAAATTGTCTTCTCTCAGGAATGAATCACTTACTGCTCAATCTAGAAACTTTTATTCTCTATTCTGTACCACCACTGCCCAATTCCTACCCCATTACCAATACATCAACAAGTTTTATTGTTTTTACTCACCAAACCTTCCTTTAATATGTGTCCATGTCTGTCAGCTGCAACCATTGTATTTTACTAGAGCCCAATGCAAGAAATTCGTGCAAGGTAGGCCTTAGCACCCAGCTGCCTCGTGGCCCTGCCCCCCATCCGTACCTGCCTTGGCTTGGTGCTGCTCATGTCCACCACCACACATCCCCAGAGCACTCCCTCTCCCCCACCCCCGGATTCCCTGCAGAGGGTGGTCCGGGCCTCCCTCTACAGGATGAACGTGGGGCTATGGCAGGGTCCCTCAACCAATCACATCATACCCGCCTTGGCTGGCCTGGTGCCAGTGTGTGACATAGCATGGTCTGCTGTTTGGTAGATTTGCATATTACGCTTTTATTAAATCTACCATAGAGGTAGACCAACATGTGCTAATTCTTGCTTTCAGTCTTACATTCTACCACTATTATCCTTTCTCCACTTCAAGAGTTCTCTCTTAAAAACCTTCAATGGCTGAAACCAGATTGGCTCAGTGGATAGAACGTCAGCCTGCGGACTGAAAGGTCCCAGGTTTGATTCCGGTCAGGGGCATGTACCTTGGTTGTGGGCACATCTCCAGTAGGAGGTGTGCAGGAGGCAGCTGATCGATGTCTCTCTCTCATCAATGTTTCTGACTCTGTCCCTCTCCCTTCCTCTCTGTAAAAAAATCAATAAAATATATTAAAAAAACAAAAGAATAAAAACTTCAGTGGCTTTCTGAATCTCTTACGACAGTCTTGTGTAGTCTAGCCCTTTACTACCTGCCCCTGGTGGTCAGTGCGCATCATAGCAACCAGCTGTTCCACGGATTGGTAATTTGCATATTAGGGTTTTATTGGTTTCCTTTACTACCTAGCCTGGCACCCCATGGTTCCCCTATGTCTTCCTCTTGAGCTCTTTTTGGTTAAATGCACCAGGTTCTTTCTAACTACCAGGCCAGGGCAGTTTGCAATGTCTTATGTAGAAAAAAACTTATGGCTAGCCCATTCTCTTTCTTCAGGTCTTACCTTGTCTGGTTACCCTATAAAGGTGTCTTCTCTTACCATCTAACATACACTCTTTTTTTTTCCTTCTTAAGACTCAAATAATCTTTTGTTTACCTGGTACCTAGTAGAGACTTTAGCCCCCTTGATATTTCTGAACCCCAAACTGATTCCATAAACAAGTATAAACCAACTGCTACTAAAATAGAGAAGTAAGACTTATAAACCAGGATAAACATACTTATACCTACTTTTTAATCTGGTCTCATCCATGTTTCAATACTATTATGATTGCTACACCTCCCTCCTCCCTAATTCCAACTGTTTCCTTTAAGGACTTGTTAATAGAAGCATTTCAAGTTTTGTTAAAGAAAAAGAATTACTAAAAAAAATTCTTTTTTCTGGTAGCAAAGGAAATCTTTCTTTTTGTAGCAGTGAAAAGAGGCCCACTCTTGTGTCAACAAGGGGGGAAAAATCTTTAGGCACGAGCTGTTAACCTCTCCTGGTACAATAAGCTAGTCAAAGTGGAAAAGGATAAGGGTGGACTGAGGTGAACAGGGATATCAATCTACTTTTATCATAACAAAATGTCCCTCATCCTACTTGTCTGTAACTCGTGGTAGTAAGAATTAGAATGTTTTATGAACGTGATCTCTATATAAAAACATAAGGAATTAAACATTTAATCACCAATAATTTAAAACTCCTTTACTTTAAAAAACTTAGATGGTGGAAGTATAGGCATAAGCAAAACAGACTCTGATATCATGAAACTTTTATTCATGAAGGAAGACAAGTTAGGAGGTACTAGTGACAGGGAGAAAACCAATATTGGGATTAAGGTAAAAGGGGAAAGCCTCTCTGGTAAGATGAAATTTGAATAAAGTGAATGGTAAAGAATATCAGGGGGAAGAGGACCCAAACATGGGAACATCTCAGTCTTATTTTAAGTGTTATGTTCTACTATGGTTAAATAATGATGTGTAATTAAGACCACTGGTATGTATGAACTTCTGCTGTAATTCACCCAGCACAATCCGATTTACTCCCAGAAAAAGGGTTACCTATTTTATGGATAATAAAGATTTATACTAGAGCTAAGAACCCAAGCAACTGTATTAAAGGATATCTAGCAAAATACTTTGGCACTATCATTATAAGTAAAAGTCTAGGAAAACAGACCAATTATATAAATCATGTATACAGCTGACTCTTGAACAATGGGAAGGTAGGTGGTTAGGGACATGGAACTCCTCCCTTTTGCAGTGGAGAATCTTCCTGTAACTTATGATGCCCCCTAAAGTTAGCTATAGTATTCCCTTGGTATCTTGCAGGAGATTGATTCCAAGATTTCCTCAAATGCCCCCCTGCCAAATGAACAGCAAAATCCACAGAAACTCAAGTGCCTTATATAAAACTAGAGGCCCAGTGCACGACATTCGTGCACTGGGGAAGGGGGATCCTCTCAGAGTTCAGGACCCCTCCGGGGATGTCTGCCTGCCAGCTCAGGCCCACTCCATGCTATAGCTGCTGCGCTCACCAGCCAGAAGCTGGGCTCAATGCTCCTTAGCGTGAGCCAGCTTCTGGCTGAGCAGCACTCCCCCTGTGGTAGCACTGACCACCAGGAGGCAGCTCCTGCATTGAGCATCTGCCCCCTGGTGGTCAGTGCACATCATAGTAACCAACCATTAAACCCTAATTTGCACATTAGAGTTTAACTATATAGGATGACAGAGCCTGGCTGATGTAGCTCGGTGGTTGAGCATCAACCCATGAACCAGGTTACGATTCAATGTCAGGCTACATGCCAGAGTTGTAGGTTCGAGCCAAGCCCCAGTAAGGGGCATGCAGGAAGCAGCAGATCAATGATTCCCCACCACTGTTGCTTCTATCCCTCTCTGAAATCAATAAAAATCATAAAATAAAGTAAGATGACATAGAACAATGCATATAGTGGTTTTCTGTACCCATGGATTTCCAACTGTGGACTGAAAATACCTTTTTTGATCAGTGGTTAGTTGAATCCACAGATATGGAGTACTGAGTATATTTATTGCTCCATTGGTTAATCAGTTCCTATGTATCTCTCTCATATCAATGTTTCTCTCCCTCCCTGCCCCCTCCTTTCTACTCTCTCTGAAAAGTAATGGAAAAAATATCCTCCTGGTGAGGGTTAAAAAAGAAAAAAGTCTGTATATAAGTGGATCTGTACAGTTCAAAGTTCAATTGTATATGTATCCCTATTATATCGAGTACATAGTAAAATAGGCACTTAATGTAATTGGTATCAAGTTTAAGTCAACACAAAGATTTTCTAAATTAAGGTTTAAAAATAGACTGTAATCATGGTCTAAACACAGCTTGGTTTGCTAATTATATTTAAGAACAGAAACCACATCATTTAAAGCCAGAAGGAAACTCAGTGACTGAATCTATATCTTTTTACAGATTACTGATAATCTTGGAGTATATACAACAAGATGATCAAGTTTTAGAAATGATGTTTTTGGAAACTTTGGAGCTATGAGAAAGGAGAATTAAGAACTTCTCTTTTAATTCCCAACGGTTAAAAGATAGCTCATTCATCAATGCCTTGAAGTTTACTTGGAACCAGCATTCCAATGATCTAAGGGAATAGTACTGACAACATACTATAAAATATACTAAGAAAAATGTCTTTAGAAGTCCCCTTCACTTGTGGACAAACATTCTGTCTGTGTCACCAAGAGTGTGCCCTAATGGTCCCAGTAAAACTGATGGAAGGATTCCTGTGGTTATAGAATTTGCTACCCCCCTCTTTTTTTTTTTAAACCTTTCTTCCATTTTCTGTACCAATAAATTAAAACCAGTTAACTCAGGCTAACAGATTACTCAAGCCCTATGTCTACTGATACTACCCATTCGCAATCTAATCCATGTTGTAAATACCTTCTAGTCACAGAATTCTGTGGCACAAAAGCTACCTTACTTGCATCCTTTCTTCACAATTACACACACACACACACACACACACACACACAGCCCCCACTATTGCTACCTTTATATGAAAGCTTTCGGAACTGTGCAAAGCTTAGCATACTATCACATGCCCATAATTAGCACGATACCAATTCAATTTAATAATCTCTGCAAAATATTGTATTAGCCTTTCTGCCACAAAAATCCAAAGAATATTTCAAGTGTAAGCAAATACAAATTCCATTGTAAAAATGAACCAAGAGAGAACCATATGACCAAAAACAGATTAGCTAACCAGAAATTTCCAAACATCCAATTATACAGCTGTTGGCCATCAGGTAAAGCAGCTGAATAGTCAGCAATAAAGTACTGATTAAGTCAGAACCGTGAGACTTAAATTATTTCCACTCTTCCATTCCACCTATCAAGCCTGCATCCCACTCTTGGGACCAGTGCTTGCTCCCATTTCCTCAACAGAGGCTCAACATAAATGGGTCTAGGAACCTACAGCTGTTCATAAAACTGCTACTTAAGTGTTCCTCCTGGTTCTGCAGTTCAAGCCTGGTGACAAGAATCAGGCAACAGCAACAGCTACAGAAAGAGCCTTAGCACCAGCTCCCCCATACTTTTAAAACCATTCTCCTTTACCCTAAGCTCTGACAAGAACAAATCTCTGAATCTTAGAAACAATACCGTTTTAAAAAGTAACTTACACATATGATTATTTACTTTCAAATTTGAGCAGGGAATGCAAGGCCAGGATTTTGCCAGTGACCCCAACTATGCATTAATTCTTAAAGAACAAATTTTAAGAAACTTTAATAGTTGATGTTAAAACGAAAATGAAATCCCATCTCCACTCCTTCACGATGGCATAATTTCAAACTAATTTGTATTACACAGATATACAGTATTCTCAAAAAAATGCTTTTAAAACAGGCCTGTTACTCTTTAGTATTAGTTACACTAAATATCAGACTATTTAGATTTCTTCTGCAAGATTTTAGATTTTTTTCCCCCCCACAGATGACACAGGTGGTGATTTTATACAAAACAGGCATTAAAAGATTTCATCCTGGCTAATTCAGAAGACACAGTATGCCCATTGCCAAATTAAAGTCAGATTTATTCTCACCTAGCTAGTCGTCCTCTAAGGGCCTTTCCACCTCTATAAAAACGCTGTGCTTCCTAATTCACCAAATGGAGGAAAACAGCTTCCAGAATGTGCACTGCTTCATACAAATCAGATAGGACTCTCAGGTCGTTAAGCCTAGGTTCTTTGTTTAAATCTGCTAAACAGGTTGACTGCTCCACACCATTTAGGATAGTGTAGGCTGGCTCAGAAAACAAGGACTCCAGAGAGGTTACCAGGACTGCTCAAATTGCAAACGAGACGAAACATCCTGAAATTAAAATCGGGTGGCTCTACACTTCGGGTATGCACAGCGAGCCCCTGCACCCCCCGATTCCTCAGCGCCTCCTGCACTAACTACCCCAAGCCTCCCTACACCGGGGCTCCCCACCGCTCAGAAACGCGCTCCCGAGCAAGGTGCCAAGCACACGCTCTCCTCCACGTCCAGGGCCGGGTGGTATGACTTCCTGGCGGAACAAAGAGCCACAAAGAAGTGGGTGGTAACCGCCTCGCAGAGGGGCAAGCCGGGACCCATCCGGTCGCATCCACAGCGGCCCCCAGGAACGGCCCCCCCTTCCCCTCCCTCCCACCTCCCACGCCCCCGCCATAACAAACCCGGCTAACACCAGAAAAAACCCTCCTTTTTTTTTTTTTTTTTTTAATCCAGGAAGTGAAACGTTTGCATTTGAATACCGAGAAAGTGGCGCTCAAAGGGCCGGCGAACAAAAGGGAGGGGACGGAGCCCACGCACAACACACCGGGCGGCGCGGGTCCCCGCCCTCAGGACCGACCTCGCCGCACCGACCGACCCGGGTGGAGGGGTCCGGGCTGCGCCTGAGGCGGAGGAGATAAGACGCTCAGACCGGCCGGAGACGGGGAGGGAGCCAGCCGGGATGGGGGGGAGGAGGGAGAGGGGCGGAGAGGACGGGAGGGGCGGAGCTCCCGCGGCCGCCGGGCTTTGTGTGGAGCCCGGGCCCGGGTAGGTGTTCGGAGCAGGGGGTAGCGGGTGGCTGCAGGAGGCTCAAGCAGGGCACCCCCAAACCTCCGCCGCTCCCACGGGTGGCGGGCGTGAGCGATGCTGCCAGAGAGGGCCGTCCGCTCCGCCGCCGCCGCCAAGCCAAGTAGGCCGCCCGGAATGCACTGCCGGAGCGGGTCCGGGGGCAGTGGGGCGTCTCCCGGCTCCCGTCGCCGGGCCCCCTGCAGCAGCTCACGGCACCGGGGCTCCCACGGAAGCGTCGGGGCCGGAACGGGTTCAGATGCGGACGAGCGCCGATCCCTCCTCCTCCTCCTCCTCCCCACCCCTCAGCTCGGTGCCACCGCCACGGCGGCCTGCAGCCCGGCCCCCGGCCCTGCCCGCCCGCGCGCCCTGCCGGCCTCTCACCATCGTAGTAGTAGCAGACTTTCTTCTTGCCGCCTCCCTGACTGTACGCCATGGGCTCCCCGGCCGCCGCCGCCGCCGCCGGGCTCCTCCTCCTGCTGCTGCTGTCGCCGCCGCCCCGGCTCCGCGGGGAGAGAAAAGGGCTGGGGCTTAGGTGGGGGGCGGCCCTCTCGCGGGGCCGGCCGGGCCCGAGGGAGGAGAGGCGAGGGCGCCGGAAGGGCTCGGTACGGCCGGGCTGAGGGGGGCCGGGAGCGCGGAACCGGGGAGGCCGCGGCGCCAACTCGCGACACTGGGGAGGGGGAAGGGGGGCAAACCACCTCCGGAGGCGAAGGGGAGGTAGGAGGAGTCCACTGTGGGCTTCCACGGGGAAGGGAGGGGCCCGACTGGAGAAAAAGGTCCTTCAGTCTTCAAGTGCGAGGCCTTCTAAATGATGAACAACTTGAAGAAGGACGGGGCAAATATAGTCTTCGAATGAGAAAAAAAAAAAAAAGCAGGCTTTCGCTTTTCACGTAGATGAAAAGGGGCGTTGAGTGGATGGATGTCCTCCCCTTCAGATCTTCGCACAGTGGTTGCGCCTATCTCGAGCATGCGCAGTCGGGGGGCTTTCCCCAACTGAAGCCCGGGCCGCCCAGACCCCGTCCTCGCAGCCCCCTGCTTTCCCCGCCCCCACGGTCGCGAAGCTCCCGCCGGAACCGACCACGTGCCGCCCGCCGGCCCGGGTGGGACCGCTTTGGCACGCCTTCCGGCGGCACCCACTTACCCGCCAGGCGACGAGCCGGGGCCCTTCTGTGCCAGTGCGCCTCGATCTTCTCATTTCTTCATTATTCCTTCTTTATCTTTCCTCCAGTCCTTGCTCCGAGGTTCTGAGGTCCCGTTTAAGTGACATCACAGACGTGGAGGAGCGGGGTGTCCCGCCTGGATTTGAATGGGCACTCGTGGAACGCATTTATGCGCCAGGCACGGGCCTAAGTATGTGCTTTTAATCATGTGTTTCACTGATAACCTAGTTATAATAGTTAGCCCCTTTACTCATGTGAGACTTGCAACAGCTCTGAGACGTCTGATTGCTACTCCTTCTTTATAAACCGGGATTGAGGGTCCTGGTCCTCTCCACTGTTGATGGTCTGGGGTTTGAATTCAGTCTTTCTCCAAAACCCACACACACCCACCCTGCATTCAGGTCCCGAACTCTGCTGGGCCATGGAAGACCAGAGCAGGGAGCTAAGAGAAAAAGATGTTCAAGCTCATGGAAGGTGTGAATTAACCGTGTTCAAGTCAACGTTTGTCACAAGCACCTACATTAAGCCACCCACCGTGTAAGTAGGTGGTGGGCGGCTGACAGTCTTGAGTGGAGCACGCTTATTCCAACTGTATCATTCACAAGTTTCTCCAAATACACATTACCGTACACCCTGTCCCACCCCAATTGCAAAGAAAAAAGCCTTGTTGAAGCAGGAACCACTTGGAGTCATTTGGATATAAAAATATCCCCTTTATTTTGCTGTTTGACTTCAAAATCCCTAAGGTGGTTATACTTAAAAGAGCAATTTCCCCCCAAGAAATTGAGGATAAGTAAATCCTGGATAATCCTTTATTCCCCTCCCTCCAAGTCTGTATTTTTAACAAGCTCCTCAGGTAACTGATGCAGTTGGTATAGAAGCCACAGTGTGAGAAACATCGGCTTAGAGGTAAGAGTTAATTACATGATATTGACTTATTTATTTTTGCCACTATAGAACACTTAAAAAAAAAAATCAAACAGTATTTCAGAGCAGACCCTGCCCCAACCTTCTACACAATCAATTTCTACTCCAAAGATAACTTCTTACCTTTTAGCTATCTCTTCTGAGATTTATTTTCATATTTCTTAGTAACATCCTTATACAGTACTTGTGTGTGTGTGTGTGTTTGTGTTTTTTTTTGTTTTTTTTTTGGCATCTGGGAGTTCTTGATTTTTTACAGTTTGGTCTATTGTTTTACTACTTCCTATAAGAAATCAACTCAACTATATATTTATACTCTAATACCCTCTCATAAACATATTATTTTTTATCTTCCATCCCTCAATATATTGATATCACCTTTCTTATATAAATCACAATTCATTATGTTATGACTGTGTACCAATTATTCATAATTGATAAACTAGCAATAATAATGCATTTCCTTTTTTATTGAAGTTAGCCATTGCCTCCTTTTCTATGCTTTCTTTTTTCTTCTATCCAGTCCCAAATCACCTTGGTATATTCTGAGAACAGAATTAAGTTAAATTTAGTAGAAACTGATTTTTTCTCAGAGTTAACATAGTGAGGTCTGAAAATGAGACTTCAGGAAACTGCCTTGCTTCTACCCCCTCTCCCTCCTCCTCTCCTCAAGTCTGTTTTGTGGGTCCCTTATGTGGTGGTTGTACCCATTTAGCTCAACACTTGCCCAGTTACAGTTGCCCACAGCTTCTCATTAGAATAGAGTTTCAGGAGAGGAGGGACCAGGTCTGTCTTGCACATGATTGTATACAGTACCTATGACGGGACAAGTCACCTAAACATTTTACAATCTGATTTGCCTTATCTGTAAAATGGGGCCATATTACTTACAGAATAAGTTCTCATGAATATTAAGTTAACTCAAATAAGAAAATAAGTATGGAATCGTTTTTGAGCAATAAAGAACTATGTGAATATATTATTATGATGAATCTGTTATAGTAATAACAATTATTAATATTATTACTATTTTCATCACTTAGCCTTGAATTTGTGAGAACAACTTAGACACATTTTGATTGGTTGAGGAACTTATTATTTTGTTTATTATTTAGCACTTGTAAATCAACAGAAATAAATTATCCTTCGAAACTGGCTTTGGAGGAGTTTAATCCAGTGATAAGAGCAGGCCATGAGAATTATGTACCTGAACATCTATAATGAGTTTTAGATAATCAAAGGTAAACGTAGAATCAGTTACTGAAACCTATTGACAAGCTTCACACTTCACTTACTGTTTTCAAACTTGTCTCTACCAAACTTTTTTACCATTAGAAAAAAAGGAAGTTTTAGATAGTAATATTGAAGAAAGCAGGTTGAGAGCATGGTTCATTCATAGAATGCTTAATTGAGGATTGTCTTGATTCTTAAACTATTTTTCTTTAGTTCCTGCTCTGTCTATATGAACTTATTTTTCCAGTTATGAGATTATTCAGTTAAATGATCTGTTAAGCATAAATGGGTTATTTAGAAATAGGACTCGAGTCACGCACCATTTAACAATGGGGATATGTTCTAAGAAATGGGACATTAGGCAATTTCATGGTTATGGAAACATCATAGAATGCACATACACAAAAGTAGATGGATACATATATAGTGTACTATACACCTAGGCTAGCTATATGGTGTAGCCTATTGTTCCATGCATGTACAGCATGTTACCGTATAAAACAACACATGTAAAGCACAAGAGACAGATGTGGCAAACATGAGATGTAAGAAACTGTTGCCAGTGTAACATGTATACTGTTTTCTAGCAAATATTTTTTCACAAGTAGGAAGAATACACCCTCTAAGGGCTAAAAGTGTACTATAGTAAATACATTAACCAGTAACATAATTATATATTATCATTAACCAGTATTCTGAACTGTATATAATTTATGTGCTATACTTTTATATGACTGGCACAAAATAGTTTTTTTTTTTTACACCAGCATCATCACAAATGTGTGAGTAATGAATTGTACTATGATGTCACTAGATGATAGGAATTTGTCAGCTCCATTCAACCAAGGATATACTTTTTATTGATTTCAGAGAGAGGAAGGGGGAAAGAGAAACATCGATGTGAGAAACAGCCATTAGTTGCCACCGTATACACCTTAACCAGGGATTGAACCTGCAACCTAGGTATGTGTCCTGACTAGGAATCAAACTTGTGACCTTTCTGATGTACAGGATGGTGCTTCAATCAACTGAGCCCCCTGGCCAGGGCTGCTCCATTATAATCTTAAGGGACCCCTGTCGTATAAGTAGGTCATTGCTGACCAAAATGTTATGTGGTGCATGGCTATTTGGACACCAGTTGCCTCAGCTTATGCAAAAATTAAGCCCTGCTACCAACTGCTGCAGGTAGTTTAATTTTTAGTTGTTAAACAGAATTAAATAAGCTTGTTTCTACTCTAAAGAAATTTAAATTTCTTAGTGTTAAATTCTACATAGCAGTTATACAACATAATACAGAAATTAATACAGAATGTAATACAGAAGCATAGTGATGAGATTGTATGGTCAACTGGGACTTAAGTGACCTTCCACTTTACTGCCTGTTAATGAGGAAGAATTGGGAAGGTATTTGCAGGCTAAATACTGGAAAGCTGGTTTAATGATAGACACCAGAACAGTGTACTGGTGGTTGTAACTTTTTTCCAAGTGGCAAGACTTCCTCACGATGTTGGTGAGGTGCTGTCAACCTGTGCTCCCAGACTTAGGTCAGTCCCATTAGGAAGTCCTAACCATTGTAATCAACACTTTCTTTCTAGAGACATCCTATTCACTCCCATGACTGTACTTCTTGTATGGAAACCAGGCATTAAATTTTCCACTTCCAAAATCACACTAACTTACACCTTGTTGTTGTCATAAAAGGCTTTCAAGTGTTTAAGGAACCACCAATAGATCACAAAGCCCTCTGATAACTGGAAATCTCTCTGAAATAGGGTCACGCATAATTACTCAGAGGAACTCCCCGGAGGGATAACTAATTCATTTATGTGCACTCCGAAAAGATGGAGTCCACCTCCATTCACAGGTCTGAGTTGTTGCAGATGATAGAATTGCCCTAAATGGCAGATTCTGAACCATCCCTAATATATCCAGCTGTACTTGGATTAATGCCTCGAAACCAAGGAGAAAGGTCAAATCCAAGCTTTAAGGAGAAAGCCAGTGGCTTTCTAAGGTAGACCCTGATGGATTATGGGATTTCAGGAATCTGGGGGGACATGATTGAAGTCAATACTGCAGATTGACCTCATTCTGCTGCTTGGCTATTGTTGTTAGTGCCTTAAATGCCCCATGAGACAAATGGAATGAAGCTCTGTTAGATTCCTCAGAGTCGTCAACGGAGTCATATTTCCACATGAACATTTAAGTTCTGCCAAGAACGTGTGGAGTAGATTGTTTGAAGAGGAAGGTCTGTCGTGCCTTGAGTGTTCCTACACATTCTTGCTGAATATGCTAGATCGTGAGGTTTCTCTGTCAACTGACACTGAGCAGTTTCTGTAGCTAGTCACGTAGACAGCTAAGTAGGTCAAGGTGACCATACCATGACTGTCATGTAATTGTCTGCTCTTAGGGTAAGGTAAACTGGCTTGTTCACTGCTTGCTGGAGAAGTCTGACCCCTTGGTCCCAGATTTCTCTTGTAGTGCAACCCACTCTGTGTGTAGGTGTCATCTTTGTCCATTACATATTCCCGGTGGGACTTGGGAGCAAGAGGAACTGACACAAATATGTTCATATTCATTCCTCTTGCTGTGCTGTGAGCAATAAAGTACTTTGTCTCTGACTCAGAGTCTCGAGACTTCAGCCAGAGTCCATGAAACTAGCACATTAACTTAAACTAGCTTGTAAGAAGGGATAAAGATCTGAAATGCTTCATGGTTTATCACAACAGAGTTCCAAAGCATTATCAGCAATGAGAAATATGTCCTTGTACTGTGAACCCATAGAGATTGTACTTCCATCTCTGGGTAAATCCTAGGTTGTTCTTCATGATCATAGGGGATAAATGCAAAAATTCCTAAGAAACTGCATACCAGTTTTGGACAGGTTTTACTGGAAAACTCCATCAGATTAGTAGTAGAGAAAAATGTACATGCTCTTATCTCATTTGTGCTGATTTTTTTTTTCATAATCCTCACCTGAGGATATTTTTTTCCGTTGATTTTTTAAAAATATATTTTATTGATTTTTTACAGAGAGGAAGGGAGAGAGATAGAAAGTCAGAAACATTGATGAGAGAGAAATCAATCAGCTGCCTCCTGCATGCCCCACAGTGGAGATGTGCCCGCAAGCAAGGTACGTGTCCCTGACGGGAATCGAACCTGGGACCCTTCAGTCCACAGGCTGACGCTCTATCCACTGAGCCAAACGGGTCTCGGCTTTTTCCATTGATTTTTAAAGAGAGTGGGAGGGAGAGGGAGAGACAGAGAGAAACACCAATGTGAGAGAGACACATTGATTGGTTGCTTCCCACATACCCTGACCAGGGCTGGGAACCTGCAACTGAGGTTTGTCCCTTGACCGGAATGGAAACCGGGACCCTTTGGTCCTCAATGCAACACTCTATCCACTGAGCTAAACTGGCTAGGGCTGACAACCCCGCTTTAATTTAATAACTGCATTAAAGGCCCTATCTCCAAATAAAATCATATCAGGGGTGCTGGGGATGAGGCCTCCATATATTAGTTTTATGGGGACATAATTCAGCCCATCACAGGAGGAAACATTATTTGTTTTCAGATTTGAGGTATCTGATGTTAATGTACACAAGTCTTATTTTGTCCTAAGATTAATCCAAGCTCTGTAACATTAAAATAGGCCCATCTATGCTGTTATCTTACGTAATAAAGGAGAAACATGAAAATTGATCATGGCTAAGCCCACAGCCAATCAGAGTGAGTATGCAAATTAACCCAACAAAGATAGAGGTTAATTTGCATATGCAGGCATGGAACGGCCAATGGCCGGGAGGGGCATGATGCCTGCTATGAGAGGAAGAGGGGCAGCAGAGGGAGTTATTGGAGTGGTGCTCTGGACAGAAGTGAGGACTTGCTGGCTCCCTGGCGGGCTGGGAGCAGGGACTTGCCAACTTTCAGGAGGCTGGGAGTGAAGCCAGGGGAAGGAAGGCTATTCTTGCATGAATATCATGCAATGGGCCTCTAATATTTTATAAAATACTAGAAGTCCAGTGTACAAAATTGGTGCATGGAGGAGGTGTGTCCCTCAGCCTAGCCTGCTTTCTCTCCAATCTGGGACCTTTTGAGGGATATCATCCTCACAATCCAGGACTGCTGGCTTCCAAGCACTTTCCTGCCTGATTGCCCCTGCCAGCCTGATCGATGTCTAACTGCTCCCTTGTCAGCCTGATTGCCCCTAACTGTCTTCCCCTGCAGGTCTGGTCCCCCCCTCAACAGCCCACCCCTACAGGCCTTGTCTCTCCCAACTGCTCTCTCCTGCAGGCCTGGTCGTTCCCAGTTGTCCTCCCCTGCAGGCCCAGTTGTCCCTAACTGCTCTCTCCTGCAGATTTGGTCCCCCCCAACTGCCTTTTCCTGCAGGCCTTGTCCCCCCTGACTGCCCTCCCCTGCAGGCCTGGTCTCCCCCAACTGCCCTCCCTTTCAGACCTGGGTCCCCCACAACTGTTCTCCTCTGCTGGCCCAGTCACCCCCAACTGCCCTCCCTTGCAGGCCTGGTCTCCCCCAACTGCCCTCCCCTGCTGGCCATTTTGTGGTGGCCATCTTGTGTTTTGGAGTCATGGTCAATTTTCATATTACCTCTTTATTATATAGGAGGATATCACCAAACTTTCCTTAAAACTTCCTACCTTGGATAGGGTTCTTGGTTGCCAATTCTGGTTACCATAAGCATAAAAGGAATGTATTAGAAGGGAATAGAGAGCTGACAGAATTGATTGGAAAGCAAAAAGTGGAGCAGGCTTGAAAAATAAACAGGGATCAACCAATTTAAGACAAGTAAGACACAGCTAAATATTTTTATGTGAGGGATTTGGTTACAGTGATTCTTCCTCAAGGGAATTAGAAACTGTTATTGCTAGTACACCACTCCCAGATCCAGACCTTGGAGTCAGCTGCCATTGTCATACCCAGTGACACACATTGCCCATTCCTGCTCTGTGTATTCACTTCAGAATAAAAGTCCTGGCCAGGAGCATCCAATAAACAGTTCTTAGGTCATGTACATCAGTTTGGAATTAATAGAAGGAATTAATAGAAGGAAGTATCTGGCCTTTTGGGTGGGAGATGGGAGCTTGACTTCCATAAAAATGCACCAATGATACTGCCCCCAAATAAGTAGAGGGTAAAAGTGCTGGTCAGCCAAAAAATGTACACCTTTGATATTTGCTGCTGCTGCTGCTTCTTCCTCTTCCTCCTCCTCCTCCTCCCCCTCCTCTTCTTTTTCTTCCTCCTCCTCTTCTTCTTCTTCTTCTTCTTCTTTTCTTCTTCTTCTTTCTTCTTCTTCTCCTCCTCCTCCTCTTCCTCCTCCTCCTAACCTGAGGATATTTTTTCCATTGATTTTTAGAAAGAATGAAAGGGAGGGGGAGAGACAGACAGAAACATTGATGTGAAAAAGACAAATCGATTGGCTGCCTCCTGCACATGCCCCTGCCCTGATGGGCTAGAGATGAAGCATGCAACCGAGGTATGTGCCTTTGATGAATCAAACCAGCAACACTTCAGTTCTCAGGCCCATCCACTGAGCAAAATTGGCTAGGGCTGATAATTGCTTCTTGATACAAATGGCTGATAATTCTGATGGCTTTCTCTTATACTGCAAGGCTTATCTTTATTTTCATAAAATAACTACTATTTATCTCATAGACATCAGATTCTACTTATGTTATGTGATGGTTAATTTTATGTATCAACTTGGCTGGGCCTCAAGGTGCCCAGATATTTGGTTACACATTTTCCAAAGTATTTCTGTGAAGGTATTTCTAGATGGAATTTAACATTTGAATTAGTAGATTGAGTAAAGCAGATTGCCCTTCCTAATATAGATGGGCCTTATTCAACCAGTTGAAGGCCTGAATAGAATAAAGAACTGACCTCTTCCTGAGCAAAAGGGAAGTCTGCCATCAGATGGCCTTCAGACCTTCACTGCAGTGTTGACACTTGGTGGGTGTCCAGCCTTGTGGCCTTTAGACTTGAAGGACATCAGTAATTCCCTGGGTTTCTAGCCTAATGACCCACCCTGATTTTGGATATGACCACTTTGCAATTGCAAGAGCTAGTTTCTCAAAATCTTTCTATAAATAAACACATTTATTCAGTGTCTCTGAACTGTATTCATATAGTCGTGTTAATAAGGATGGATACTCTGTCACTGAAGAATAAATTGAGAGCTACATAGCTAAAATTTGGTGCACTACAGCTCTCCTATGTTAAAACTTCTGTACATTTTCATTGTTGAAAGTATTACACAGATCCTTCTTTTCCCCCCATAACCCTCTTTCAGCCGGCTCGCGTCCCTTTCCTCCCCCCACAGGAACTCACCACCCCATTATCTGTGTCCACGGGTTATACATATATGCGTGCAAGTTCATTGGTTGATCTCTTCCTACCCACCCTCCCCTGCCTTCCCTCAAAACTTACTTCAAACTATTATAGGATACCATAGAAACTAAGGAAGAAAATAACTGAATAGCTAATTCATGTATTTTGCTGAATTTCCTTTTACACTGTATTTCCAAGTAATTTAAAAGTACTTAGAATAGGCAATAAAGATTTTTGCTATTCCAAATGGAAAATTATTCAGTATCTTTATACTGAATAAAGATACTCATTTTAGAATTTAGCTTAGCTCATTTTATTCTATTAGACAAAACTTTTCATTAAATTACTTCTTTTATTACTCACTGCTTTCCATTACATTACTTGCATGCATTCATTGATTAAGTAGAATTGAAGCAGGGTTAATTATTAATCTTTCTTTTATTTCTTCATTTAATTGTTATTCTACTAAAACTTTGGAATAACAGGAAATGCCTAATATTGTAGATTTCCTAAAAGTTAATTTGCAAATTGAACTTTGGTACATTAAAATTAAATTTTAAATCATTTAGAGAATAACCTTGATAGACTTTTTTGATTATGAAAGTGCTTGCCCTAGTGCTTACTTGGTGCCTAGCAAAATTCTAATGAATTTTTCTTCCTTCCTTTTCCTTCCTCCTTCCTTTCTTTTTCTATTTTTCTTTTGGAAGTGTCTATACTTTCAAAAATTCATTATTTTGCTGAAACATAAATATAATCATAGAATGGTTACTATAATGTGAGTTTTTATGGATTTTATTACTTTTAATCCCTACCTATTTGGAATGTATGCTTGTAGGGAGAAAATGTTGAGCCTTATATGTGATAAAAGTATTCTGTTTTTCAAATTAAAATATGTTTAATGACAACTTATAACTGATTAATGTTCGCATTTAAATGTTTGACAAAAGAACTGTGCTATTGATAATTGATAACATACAGGCATTGGGAGTACAGTGATTCTCTCTTGACAGCACAGACACTTCCGTCTCATACAGATACTACCTTACGATCTCTGAAACAGGTGGTTAGAGTGTCATCCCGATATGCCAAGGTTGTGAGTTCGATCCCTGGTCAGGGCACATACAAGAATCAACCAATGAATGCATTAAGTGGAATAACAAATCTCTCTCTTTCTCTCTCTCTGTTCTTCTCTCTCCCCTCTCTCCCTCTCTTCTTTCCTTCCTCTCTAAACTCAATAAAATTAAAATTAAAAAATAAAACTATATACCACTTTAAATTTGCCTTTCTACTCTCAATAACCTATAATAATAAAAGTGTAATATGCTAATTCAACCAGACGTCCTTCCCGAGGACCTTCTTGACAAAGCCATGGCTGTAAGGGAAGCTTCCGGGTGCCAGTGGGAAGCCAGTGCTAGCAGCCAGGGGAAGAAAGGCCTACTCTTGCATGAATTTCTTGCATTGGCCTCTAGTTTCTATATAAATAAATGCAAAAACATTCCATGAATAAGATAAGATTTGTTTAAACAAACATCTATTAGATTTTCAAAAATCTTTGGCTTTTATAAAATAGTGTATTCTTTAGATATTTGTGCACTTTTTTAATATTTACCTTAAAGAGTTTTTGATACATAATTTTCTGTTTAGGTCCATTATAATTATAAAACTGTCTTTTTGAACATAGGGGGAAATTGTAGCTACAGTTTTTGTCTGTCTACCTCCTCTTTTCTTCTTTCTTCTAGTTCTTGGGGTAAACTGTATCCTGTAACATCCTACTCTCCCCCTTTACCCTGGGCTATGACCTTGGAAGGGTTGTAAATTACGTACATGGCTTTCTTCCTTCCCTCCCAGGCATGTGTTTGTGATCCAAACTGAACCAGTATTCCCCCAGACATTGCTGCTAGTGCAAATTGAAAGACATATTCTATCTCAGCGTTTTCTCTGGCCTTAAGGAGAAGGCTGTTGGTAGAGAGAACAACTGAGGAATATAAAGGGAAGTAGAAAAATGATGGATAATGGAAGGAAGGAAGGAAGGAAGGAAGGAAGGAAGGAAGGAAGGAGGAAAGAAAGGAAGGGAGGGAGGGAGGGAGGAGAAAGAAGGAAAGGAAAGAAAGAAGGAAGAAAGAAAGAATAAGGGAAGAAAACATTTGAGCCTCTGTATCTAACCATGTCTGAGAGTTAGACCTACTATCCTTAGGACTCCCCAGTTATCTGAACCAATAAATGACCATTTTTGGCTTAAACTAGTTGATTTGGATCTCTGTCATTTATAACCAAAATAGCCTTGATAGTACATAAAGCATTATTTACAAAACTAATAAAAATTCTTGTCAATATATTATTTTAGTAGCTACAAACAATTTATTTCCTGTCATATGGTCCACTATTTTAAAAGCATAGAATTTCTGCTCTCAAGATTGCATGATTTATCACTAACCTCTACCTACCTAAACATCTAACTTTGTAGGAATACTGAACTTCAAGATAACATGATTTTTTCCAGAGACTAAAATTGGATTAGATATCGAAAAAGTTGGTATGTTTTTACATTTCAAAATGTTTATTTTATAATATTCTTTTAAATGTTTCTGAGTGCAATGAAAATAGCGTTTCAATTATAAAAACTCAATTTATGCTCAGCCAGCGTGGCTTAGTGATTGAGTGTCGACCTGTGAACCAGGAGGCCAGGGTTCAATTCCTGGTTAGGGCACATGCTTGAGTTGCTGGCTTGATCCCCAGTGTGGGGCATGCAGGAGGCAGCCGATCAATGATTCTCATCATTGATGTTTCTA
Source organism: Lasiurus cinereus (assembly GCA_011751065.1). Taxonomy (NCBI): domain Eukaryota; kingdom Metazoa; phylum Chordata; class Mammalia; order Chiroptera; family Vespertilionidae; genus Lasiurus; species Lasiurus cinereus. The sequence continues at coordinate 24,180,947 of JAAGEH010000018.1, read as the reverse complement.
TCCTTCTCTCTGAAATCAATGAAAATATTTTTAAAAACTCAATTTAGTCATAGCTTTTCAAGAACATATATTATGCAAAAAGACTGTTATGTAAGTTTGCTTTGAAGTTGCACTTTTCCTTTTCATGAGAACTTGACCAGTATTCTCATCATCTAAACATTTGCATAGTTTTTCACACAACTGTTGTACAGGGCTAAGAAAGTGTGATTGGCATCACCTCGTAAACTTAACATACACAAACTGTTACATCTCTTACTTTTCCCCCCTTTCTAATTTGAAGACTTACATGCCTTATTTAGTAGGAAGCACAATGTCACCACCTTAACATCTGTCCTCCAAAATTGCCCAACACCTGGGAGATGACTGATTTCAGAGGTTAATCCTAGCACTAGAGAAGGTACTGAAATCTGCAGTAGCTCTTTATTGCCACAAGATGTCAGAGAAGGAAGAGCTTGCACAGTCTGACTGACTACCCATCCTCAGTTAAACGGACATCCTTGCTGGTCTACTGTACAGAAAAGTAATTCACTGTCTAGAATCTGTGACATCCCTATGTGATTCTCATTCCCCGAGTGTCTTTCCCCCGATTGTCTCTTTCCCCCAAAATACAGCTTATGAGAGTTGCTGAATTCACAGACCCTTCTAGGAGCAAGCACTGCCTGTGCCCAAACTTGCTGTATCCCATGAACTCTTAGGTCCTTCTCTTCTTTTAGCGGGTTGGAGAGAGCTTTATATTTTCATAAGATTTTAAACTGTCAGAATAGTTGCAAGGATAGTATAAGAAACTTCTGTATACCGTCCCCACATTTGCCAATTGTTATATACACATTTTTTTTTCTGAACCATTTACAAGTAGACATTGCTTCACGTAACCAGAATAGAGTTATCAAAATTAGGAGACATAATATTTATAAATACTATCTATTCCAAAGTCAATATTAACATTTCTAAAACTTACCATATTTTATAGTTAATTCCCTCCAGTTAAGAGCAAATCCAGGATTATGTGTGACATTTAGCTGTGATGTCTGTTTAATCTACTTCAATCTTGAATAGTTTTTCAGTCTTTGTCTTTCTTGAGCTAGTCATTCTGGAAGAGTACAACCTAGTTATTTTATAGAATGTCATTTTTCTTTATGTTAATATGATGTTTCTCATTATTAAATTGCATTGTTTGTTGTTGAAATACCACTGAAGTGAGGCTGTATCTTTTGTACGGCATCATATCAGGAGACACATGATATTTATTTTTCCCAATTAGTGGTCAAATTAACTGGTTTGTTAACTTGGTTAAGGTGGTATCCACCAGGTATTGCCACTGCCATTTTTGTTTTTTCCCTTGTAAATACAGTGGTAAGTTATTTGTGGGGGGTACTTTGAGGTCCTCCATATGCTTGCTTAGTGTTTCTCACAGTATAATGGCTAGATTCTAAGAATGATCATATCAAGAAAACAAAGTAGAAGAACTTGATATTTTATGATCTTGCCTCAGAAGTTCCAATTATAGAAATTGCACCCCAAATTCAAGGCTGGGGAACATAGAACTCACTACTCAATGGGAGGAACATCAAGGATGCATTTCAGAAAAACATTAAGGATTGACAGTGTTGGCAGCCATTTTTTGAAAGAGTCTGTTGACCATACTAGGCAACACCATGCCTACTGAACCAGCCCTTTTTTCCCAGCAGTATCACCCTTCCCATTGTGTCTAATCATAGGCCTCTGTGAACCCTATTAAGATTAGAGTTCTCACCCTAGTTGGTTTGGCTCAGTGGATAGAACATTGGCCTGTGGATTGAAGGATTACAGGTTTGATTTTGATCAAGGGCACATGCTTGGGTTGTGGATTCAATCCCCAATAGGAGCATGCAGGAGGCAACGGACCAATGATTCTCTCTCATCACTAATGTTTCTATCTCTCCCTTTTCCTCTCTGAAATCAAAAATATATTTAGAAAAAAAGAAGAATTGAAGTTCTCAGAGAAGCCCTGATCTTAACTCCAGTGGATTTGCTGGGGAAAGTCATTTGTGTGACTCTTGCTACCATCCAACACAACCATCCAGGATAGCCATCTAGATGAGAGGTGGTATATTCCTCCGAGCCATGTTGGCAAGGAACTCATGCAAAGAAATACCCTCATCTTGCCCTCAATTCCAAAGTCACTTATAATCAGTGTTGGACTTTATAACCTCCTTGTCTTCAGTTCCCTTTGCACACCACTTTTATACTGTGGTCCTAGGATGTATACATCCTATATAATAAAGAGGTAATATGCAAATTGATCATCACTCCAACACACAAGATGGCTGCCCCTATGTAGTCAAAGATGGCTGCCTCCATATGGACACAAGATGGCTGCCACAAGATGACCAGCAGGGGAGGGCAGTTGGGAGGGACCAGGCCTGCAAGGGAGGAAAGTTGGGGGCAATCAGGCCTGCAGGGAAGGGCAGTTAGGGGTGACCGGGTTGGCAGAAGAGGGCAGTTGGCGGTGACCAGGCCTGCAGAGGAGGGCAGTTGAGAGGACCAGGACTACAGGGAACGGAAGTTAGGGGTGAGCCAGCTGGCAGGGGATGGCAGTTGGGGGGAGCCTGCAGGGGAGGGCATTTTGGGGGCGGGGGGCAGGCCTGCAGGGGAGAGCAGTTGGGGACAACCAGGCTGGCAGGGGGGCAGTTAGGCATTGGTCAGGCTGGCAGGGGAGTGGTTAGGGATGATCAGGATGATAGAAGAGGTTATGGGCAATCAGGCAGGCAGACAGGTGAGTGGTTGGGAGCCAGCAGTCCTGGATTGTAAGAGGGATGGTCTATTGTAATTGGGCCTAAATGGGCAGTCAACATCCTTCTAGGGGTCCCAGATTGGAGAGGGTGCAGGCTGGGTTAAGGGACACCTCCCCCCACCCCATGCACGAATTTCATGCACTGGGCCTCTAGTATCTAATAATAGTTGATTGCTTCCAGCTCCTTTTCTCAGTGCCATTTAAGTTTCATACTATAAGATTCCAGTCAGTGGAAACTTTTGGAGTCTGATTCTAGTCTCCATGTTCTATTCATTGAATAGGCTGAGATTTAAAATGTTCTAATAAGGGATATTCAGCAGCTGTGGATATGAGCACTTGGAGGATGTAGTGATCTATCTCAACATAATGGCCAAGTCTGAGTTAGTAAAAAAATACTTTAATTAAAGAATATCATATGTGTATGTATATTAAAAATGGGCAAAAGCTCTAAACAGATGCTTCAAAGAAAATATACAGATGTCAATTAAGCACATAAAAAGATGCTCAGCCACATTAGTCATTCAAAAAATGTACATTAAAACCACAATGAGATGCTACTACACATATTAGAATGGCTGAAATAAACAAAACTGACCATATCAAGTACTGGCAAAGATGTGGGGCAAAAGGAACTCGTATACACCACTGGTGGGAATATAAAATGATGCAATCACTTTGAAAGACAATTTAGCAGTTTCTTTTAAAAAAGTTAAACATGCCAAAACCAGTTTGGCTCAGTAGATAGAGCATCGGCCTGCGGACTGAAGAGTCCCAGGTTTGATTCCAGGCAAGGGCATGTACCTTGGTTGCGGGCACATCCCCAGTAGGGGTTGTGCAAGAGGCAGCTGATTGATGTTTCTCTCTCATCAATATTTTTAGCTCTCTATCTGTCTCCCTTCCTCTCTGTAAAGAAATCAATAAAATATATTAAAAAAATAAAGAGTCAAACATATCTATCACATGATACAGCCATTCCACACATAAGTATTTATCCAAGAGAAATGAAAAGATACATTCATATAAATATTCAGACATGAATGTTCATAGTATCTTAATTTATAATAGCCAAATACTTGAAACAACTCAAATGCCATTAACATGCAAATGGATAAACAAATGTAGTATATCTGTGCAATGGAATACCATTCAGAACAGAAAGTAATGAACTGTTGATATATGAAGCAGAAGCAACATGAATGAACCTCAGAGTAATTATGCTGAGTGAAGGAAGCCAGAAAAAATACTGTTTAATTCCATTTATATAAAAATTATAGACAATGAAAAATGATTTATAGTGACATGAAGCAGATTAGTGGTTGCCTGGAGTTGGGAGATGCAGTGGGGGAAGGCAGAAGAAAGAGAAGGATTACAAAGGGAAAAGAGGAAACTTTTGAAAGTGATGGATATGTTCATTATCTTAATAGTGATAATTTCTCAGGGATATATGCAGGCCAAAGCTCATATACTTTAAATATGTGCATTTTTGTAATTCAGTTATATCTTAATTCCACAGAAAATAAAGAGTACTGTGTACTTTGATGTAATATTCATTATAATATGAATGTATTTTAATTTGCAGGGCAGGGGATAAAAATGATATTTCTTTTTAATGAACCGCCTCTTTCTCTGTCCTCTGATCTCTTTAGGATATCTATTGTGATGCATTTAAGAATACTGAGGCCACTTCATCCAAAAGGGCCATAGCTGCCATTGTGAGGAAGTCCTCAAGGTGCCTGGTAAGAAGGGGCTCCAGCATCAGCCACACCTTCCCAGTTAATTCCCAAGTCTTTTAAATCTGCACCGGTTGTTTGCTCCATCTAAGTACTGAGGAGCAAATGGCCTAGAAAGCATTGTTGGTAATAGATTGATTAATATTAAATAATCCCATAAGGGGGCTACCACCTACATTTCCTTCTACTGAAAACTTGTGTTTTTTTTTTATATTTTTTAAAATTAATTTTAGAGAGGAAGGGAGAGAGAGAGATAGAAACATCAATTATGAGAGAGAATCTTTGATTGGCTGCCTCCTGCATGCCTCACAATGGGGATTGAGCCTCCAGTCTGAAAATTGAACTGTGACCGCCTAGTTCATAGGACAACACTCAGTCACTAAGCCACACTGACCAGGCACTTAATTTTTTCTCCTCCCCCTCCTCCCCCGCATCCCCCTTCTCCCTCTCCCCCTCTGATTTTTTGAGGGAAGGTTCTAACTTTACACTCAATTAATGTTTATTGTTCTCTAATTCTTACAATCCTAGGATGTAGCATTGGTCCCTGATTTTCTTTTTCTTTTATTTTAATTCTCACCCGAGGATATATTTTAGAGAGAGTGGAAGAAAGAGGGAAAGGCAGAGAGAAATATCGATGTGAGAGAAACACATCGATTGGTAGCTTCCTGCACACACCCCGACCAGGGCCCATGCAAGGAGGAGCCTGCACCTGAGGAATCGAACACAGGACCCTTCTGTTTACAGGCCAACGTTCTATCTGAGCCAAACTGGCTAGGCCCTAGCCAGTAGGGCATCTGTCCCAAATTTAAGGTGACCTCAAACTAATCTCTGAGAACAATGGATGGTTACTACCTTTATCTTTGTATAAATAATCACATTAAGTTTTTCCAAATGAAGAAGAGTTGGGAGAGCAATGAGCAACTTATGAAGATGCTCCCATGTGACTACCCTGGCCTTTCCTGTCTGCAGCAGCTGTGTACTTTTGACACCTTTGAAATGCTTACATCATCAGAGGAAGCAGGATCGGTCATGGGGCTCTAATGTCCACAGAGATACTGTATTCCGTGAACTTGAATCTTTTTACAATAGACCTGGAATTGCCATGACAGAGTTCCCTACAGGATACCAAAGAAGCAGTTACATAAAAGAGTTGCTCTCAGGTTTCCATTAGCTCACACCCTGAAATTACCCAGTCCTATGGAAGTGCAATAAATCCACCAAAAAGCAGAACATTCTAAATGAGGTGCAGATGGAGCAATCTCTAGTAGCAGCAACCTTGGTCATGGATGGGTTAATGAGGATCTGAGAAGAACCTCAAACCCCAAATGTAAACACTTGGGATTATCCATGTTCTGATTAGTAAATGTGTGTGTAATACTTTGCATTTCATAGCACAGTATTATTCTATGAATTATAGGGTTGAAAATCTATAAAATAGAACAAGATACTAAATCAGTTAGGATGCTTTGGGCTGAATGTAATCGAAATCATAACTCAAAAACAGCTTAAACAGTAAGAACATTTATTATCCCTCTAACAGGGAATCTAGAATATGGAGGACTTAAGGGCTGGTTGACTCAGCAGCTCAGCCACTTTGTCAGAGGCCAGGCTGCTTGGATCAGTTTCTGTACCATCCACAGAGTCAGCCCCATCCGAAGGCTGGCATCAACTGGGGCAAAGAGCTTTCTTTTTCTCATTGAGGTGCCTGAAGGAAGACACAGTGGGGTGCAAATCCTTCTGGTCAATCACCTCAGCCAGCTTTGATCATAGCCCCACCTTAATTTGTAACGATAGCTATGGACAGAGTCCAGAGCTTCCTATCTTGTGCTGAGTCTGGATCAAGTGTAGAGATACTGATTCCTTCAGGCCTTGGGGCTGCCATTTGTTCCTATCCTGAAGCTATTGTCACATGTGGCTAATCATCTCCAGCCAGCATGGCCTGTTCCCTTTATGCCACTGTACCATATATCACTATCACTTTCCACATTTGTCACATCATGAAAAAGGAAAGAATCAGAGGAATTTGTCTATCTCTAGATAATATACAATATGCCTATATGTGGATAGCTCTAATATACTCCCATAACATTAATGTTTTTAATAGAGTAAATATTTTATTGTTTACAAGTAGTTAATACTTAGAAAGCATCCATGTCAAGGCAATACTATATTAATTTATCTAATCTTCACAGTAGACCTGTGAGGGGGTTCCATTTCACAGATGAGAAAATGAATAAGTAGAAAGGTTAAGTAATTTGTCAGATGAAACAGCTAGTAAGCACTGGCACTTATGATTGAACTCAGTTGATTTAGTTCCTGAATTCTTCCTCTTATAGTTTGATTTGGGGTGCTCTGGTAGAGGGAGTGGTCTATTGAGTGGGTATTAAACTTTTGTTTATGACCCACAGTAAAAAAAGAAATTTTTGTTATGACCCATATGAAAAATAAAAAATTTGAAAACAATAACTAACCTCAAGGTTCTGAGAGAACCTTGCCTGGTTTTGAGTTGTGAGTAAGTGGCCGAAGACAAAGAATATTTGAAAACCAATCAAAGCTAACAGGATGAGATCACTGGAGAAGAATGTGCAAAGTGAGGGGAGAGGCCCTGGACAGGGCACCAATATTTATAAGAGGATGCAAAAAAAGAAACAAAACAAAACAGAGTCTTCAGGAGCAGCTGGAGAAACAGGAGGCCACAGGAAAGTGTGGTCCCAGAGGAGTGAGGAAGTCAAGAGAGGTTGGGAGGTGGGTGGTGATAAATGCAGCAGAGCCATCTTGTATCAAAAGTATTGAAAAATGTCTATTGGACCTGTAGTTATGATTCAACAGCTGGTGGGAACTGCCATGAATATTCTTACCTACGTTTTCTCTTTGAGTTTCCAACCCCTACTATTTTAGACTATATACGTGGCTGGCAGCTTTGATACTTTTACTGATCATTTCTTCCTTCACCAGACAGTTTCTGCCTGAAATCAGCCTTGACTCAGACACATGCATGCTACCAATCCCTTGTCTGCAATGGAAATGAATATATATTCCATGTCAAGTTTGGGCCAGGTGTACGCTCATCCCTTTAGGTAATCACACAACAATTCTGCAAAAAGCAGGACTATTTTCCATCATTTTATGGATAAGAAACCTGAGTCTTAGAGAAGCTAAGTCATGTGTACCAAGTCCCACAGTTGAATGGTAGACCCAGGACAAAAACCCAGGTTTATCTGGCTCCGAAACCAGTACTTGCCCCACATTACTTGTCAGCTTGCTGAGCCCCAAAGGCCCATCTGTCTTTAACCATTATTCTGAGGTGGTCAGGCCTACAGCTCATTTCCCCAACCCTTTTGGCTTCTGGCCAGGTTTTTGTCCAATTTTAACTACAGGGTGGTTAGCTAAGTGACACCAACTATTGTAGCTACCCAGAATTTTCTGTTGTCATTCCCCTCTCAACCCAGTATTAGTAACCTAATACTAAGTTTTCTGCTATGTTCCTCTACCCACTGCCATTAGGGTTCTCTTTTCACTTTCTCACCAGCCTGCCAATGAGGTTCCAGCATGCTCTGGAATAAATCCTCAAGAATTATGACATTAAGAGTCTAAATTGACCACAGAACTCAATGTGAGATGAAAATATGAAGCAGCTACCAGAAAAGTGAATGCAATTATAGACTGCATTGATAAAAATATTATGTGTGGTAAAGATTTGGAGTATTTAAGATATGAGATGTTTATAAATAATTCTGAATCATTGCTCAGGCAGTCACAAAGTAAAATGGGAGCAGAAAGTGGAGGGAGGCTGCTTACCCCGAAACATGGGAAGAGATGACCTTTAAAAATGGGCCTTGAAATATTGGCAGAATTTTGATTGGTATGAATGGAAGTCAGACATTCTAGGCTGAGTTAATGGTAGGAACAAAGAAGTCAAAGAGGAAATAAACATGTCATGTGTGCAACAGAAAGTAGGTTGCATAAGGGATGATAGGTGAAATCAAGGCTCTGTAAAAAATTGGGGTAAGATTATTACAGACTTTGAATACTACTGTTCTTTATTAGGTAGGCAATTACTAAATTGGTATTCTTGCTGATCAGTCATTGCAGAGTTTGGAAGATGGTCTCAATCCTCAGAGCCTGATTACGTCTGGATGAGATATAGGAAGTAACACTACCCTCCGTGAGTCTGGGTTCCGGATCTAGGATTTGTGATGACCTTAGAAGTGTGCTGTTAGCCTGTCTCAGGTGTCCTCTCACCAAGGTCAGCTGTTAGACCATCAGACCAAGCTCCCAGCAATCCCACCCTCCCCTAGTAGAGCTTTTTAGTGCAAGTAACAGGAGTTTATACTAAAGAGAATTCTGGAGTGTGTCACAGAATTGAAGGTCCACCTTCGGTCCTGCTTTAGGAATAAATTGGAATCAGAGGCTGAAATAGGAACAAGGATTCTGGCTTTCCCTCTCATCTCATTGTTTTCTTCAAGTCCAATTCATTCATCTCTTTCTATAGACCAGCCTCCTCAGCTTCTCCCATCCCCATGCTGAAAATGTGGCCACCAACAGCTCCAGAATCCACTTGAGAGAAAAAATTCTCTGTCATTTGCCCAGCTTCTGGGAAGAGACTCTGCTCAGCTAATTTTGGCACAATGTTCACTCCAGGGTTAATCACCCAAGGCTGGTGAGGAGGAAAGATTGTATGAACCTGGCTATGCAGAGCTATCTGAAAAGGCTTGTGGAGGGAAAAATGACAGGCCTGTTAAGACAACCCAAGATCTCTCTGTTGCATCCCTTGAAAGTTATGCTGTCCAGTTCAGTGGACACAGGCCATATAGGGTTACTTAATTGTAAATGTAAATTTCTCAAGATGAAATATAATAAGGAAACAGGTCTGCAGTCACATCAGCCTCATTTCAAAGGCCAGTAGCCCCACATGACCAGTGGCTACTGTGCTGAGCATCACAGGAGGCCATTTCCATCATTCTATTGGACAGCTCTTGTCTAGAGTTAAGATAGTTCAGGATCTACCAGCCAAAGCCTTTAGCATTCCATTTGCAAACAGCAAATTTCTAGAGTGAATGACTCTAAAGAAGTTAAGTTGTCCTCTAATAATAATCTGGAAAGAATTACATTCCATTCGAGTGCCCAGCAAAACCTTATTGAGGCTGAATTCTTAGTCTGCCCTATTCTAAAACTCTAATGCTAATCACTTTAATCATGCATCTCATCTTTGTTATGCAAGGCCACCAGGAAAATGCCTTTCCTTTAATTGGAAGTTAACTATCTCATCTAGTTCTAATATCTTTTGCTGCTTCTGCTGCTGGTTTCCTTTCCAATTCCATCTATTGTGCCCTCTCAAACCTTTGTGTGGTAGAGATGGCCAACCGCTCCCCAACCTTCAGTCACCCTTTCACAGGGAAGAGATGTCAGTGGGAGATGGCTGCCCAGCCAGGGGCTGCATCCTTCAACCCTTCCTGCATCCAGATGTGGCCACATGTCTAGTTTTCACCAATGAATGAGGAAATGAGGAAAAGATTTATGTCATCTCCCAGAGAGAGAGAGAGAAACATGGATGTGAGACAGAGAAATATTCATCTGTTGCCTCCCATATTCACCCTAATGGCAACCTAGGCAACCTAGATATGTGCCCTGATCAGAAGTCAAACCCACAACCTTTTGGTGTATGGAACAATGCTCCAACCAACTGATCTCTCTGACCAGGCTCCAGATGGGTCTTTAAAGAGATCCTGTGCCATGCCTACTCTTTGCCTTGTCTGGATAGGAAGGATTCAGCAGCTTAAGGGTTTGACAGAGCCACAAGATGGAAGGAGCTTGGAGTTCTTAGCTACTTCATGAAGAGTTGTAGCCAATGAAGAATATTGACAATGGGCTGTTGACCTGGGCATGAGAAAACTAGCCACTGACATTTTGGGGTTGATTTGTTACAGCTTTTGTCTAGCATTACCCTTATTGATCCTTAATTAACTTCCTTACATCCTCAACTTTCTTGCCCTCAATTCCATGTCCTGGTACATATGTCTTCAGAGGACCAATTCTCTGACAGAGGCTGCTCATTCTGCCACATTTCAAAGACCATGAGGCTAAGAGGAGTGCTAACATTTTTTAATTGCTTGTTGCATTTTTCAAAACCATTTCACCTTCCATATTAATGTCATTCGATTTTTCCTAGCCAATGCTTCACACACACGGGTTGGCGCTGGCCCTGTTACAGAGTCTGCCAGTGTTCAGGGAGAGGATTTAAGGATGCAAGGGAATATCACCACTGGGTCAGAGCCTATGGCAACTATCTTATATAATAAAAGCCCAATATGCAAATCGACTGAATGGCAGAACAACCAATGGAACAACTGGTCACTATGATGCACACTGACCACCAAGGGGTATATGCTCAATGCAGGAGCTGTCCCCAGCCCACAGGCCCCAGGTCAGCCAAGGTGGATGCCAACGGGGGCCTCCTGATCACCCCTGATTGCCGGCCAGGCCTAGAGACCCTACCCATGCATGAATTTCTTGACTATGGGCCTCTAGTAAGAAACATATAAAGTTGTGTATACATCAAATTCTCTGGTTACCAAGAGGAAAAATATTAATTTCCTCCCAGGCTGACCCCTCTTTATTTTAATTTATTTTTTTTGTTTGTTTATCCTCACCTAATGATATGTTTCAATTAATTTTTTAGGGAAAGTGGAATAAAGAAGAAAAGACAGAGAGAAACATTGATGTGAGAGAAACACATCAATTGGTTGCCTCCTGCATGAGCCTGCAACCAAGGTACGTACCCTTGATCAGAATCAAACCCAGGACCCTTTGGTCCGCAGGCAGACCCTTATCCACTTAGCCAAACTGGTTAGGGCCTGACCCCTCTTTTTAGTCTTTGTACTTTTCTCCCTATCCCCATGGCCTCAGCTATACCATTGCCATGGAGGATGTAGGCAGCTCTGAAAGATGCAGGGTGAGAGATCGGTGATGAAAAGGCCTCTCTGGAAAGGCCAATGGCTTGGGAAGCTCCTGTAACAGAATTTCTAATGCTTACATACATCCAAGGTATAATGCTTCAGTTGATTAAACTTCTCTGGTCTGTGATAACTTACAAATGATTCACTTTAGAGCTTTGAAAAAAAATACTTTGGTATTTGTATTTCTAAAAACAGTCCGAAAATTCAATAGTCTACTTGCATATCTCCAATATTACCCTGTAATTGGTGATTTAAGGTCAGCACATTTTTGCAGGCTGTCTACAAAGAACTTATTTTTCCATAAAATCTAAGTTTCTTTACTGCTTATTAGATTTATAGCTGATTCTTTCAAAGCTGACTTTCACCTTGAACTGCAGACAATAGCAGAATATGAATTTTGTGGAAGGTGCTGTCTTTCTTGCAAAAGTCTGTATCTATCTTCTACCAAGAACAACTCTAAGAAATGTTGCCAATCTAACACATATTGGTAAAAGTAACTTCCTGACAGGTCCCTTTTTTCTTTTTTTGGTTTCTCTAGGTTTATCTCACTTGCCTCTAGCAGTTATTGAATGCTCTACTATGCATTGAGTCCTCCATCTGATCACAAAAATGTGCCTGACAAGATGCTGTTCTTATGCTGTGATGAAACCCATCTTTAGGCAGATACTCTGGGGCTCTCAGTGAAGCAATGGATGGAGCAGACATCAATGAAGAGCCACCAGGGTGTAGCATTTCTGAATGGCAGAAACCGTGTAGGAAATGCAACATATACAAAGAGCCCTTGGGAGAACAATTATTCCTTCAAGTTCCTGTGCAGGCATTTCAGACAGACATTTCCAGGCAGGCTCGACTTAGCTTGGGCTCCCTTATAGCCAAGTTATTTTATTTCTGAATCACTGAGAGAAGCAAGAATTGGGCAATTCCCTTCATGTGGGTTTTTGTTTCTTAAGAAGGAAACAGTAATTCATATAACTGCTGTAATATTAGAGAACATGGTTTCTTTTAAAATGAAGATCATATTTAGAATACCCCAAGTTAGGACATTGTCTGACAAGAGGTTAGAATATCAGAAAATGGAAGTGTTCATGAATAATATAATTTCATGGGTAAGCAAGGTTTCTGAAAGGGTTACAAGGAAACCAAATCCCAAAGTAGCCTTGTGGAGCCCCACCACTTGCATAATTGTCATAATCTGTGTGATTTACAGTCATAGATTGTAAATCTAAGGCAGGGATTTTTAAAGTGTGGTTCATAGCACAGCTGCATCAGAGACACCTGTGTGGATGATTTAAAAATCAAGATTTCCAGGCCCCAAGACTGGAGGTGGGACTGGGGTCTGAAATGTTAAGCAGTTTATCTGATTCTTCTGCTCACTAATGTCAGAGAACCCCAGCCTCTGCTCTCCCAGGAAAGACAACTATAATTTTAAGAGCAGTATCCCACAACTCTCCACTGGAGGGACTCCTCGTTTCTCCCAGCCCAGCTCACCCTCAGCCTGTTATTTCCAACTGCTGGCTTCCCGCCTGCTGTCTGCTGCTGGCTGGACTCTCTCCAGTTACACCAAGGACAGTGGCTGTGAGCTCCTCTGGGCTCCATCTCCTCTCCCTCCAGGCCCAGCCTTTGGTCCTGTGTTGACATTTTACATGCACACCCTCTTTTTCTTAAAGAAGGAAATCATTTATATCTCACCTAAAACAAAACAAATCACCTCCAGGAAACTATACCAAAGCAGGTTTTAAGCCGCCTTTTGAACCACTGATTCAGAAAACAGAAAGGAGCCCATTGGCAGCTGGGTCCTGTGCCAATGGGACTTTCTTGTTCTTTCAGGCTTCAAGACAATATTATTGAGCTAAGATGCCAATTATACTTTTTTAAATTTAAAAATGAAAACTCTTACTAACCAAACTAGTTTTGATCTTGGATTTTTTATTTTTATAGCATTTATAAGGATATTTCAGGAGCTTCTTAATAGTAAGGTTTACCTATTAGTTTATGATAGTGGATGAAATTACTTTATAATTAATGTACAACTGAGAGAATTGATTTGATTTCAGCTCCAAAAAATAATTAAAACCAATTATATATTTTAAAAACCAATATGTATTGGTTTTTAAAATATATTTTTATTGATTTCAGAGAGGAAGAGAGAGGGAGATAGAAACATCAATGATGAGAGAGAATCATTGATCAGCTGCCTCCTACACATCCCCTACTGGGGATTGAGCCTGCAACCCAGGTATGTGCCCTGACCAGGAATTAGACTGTGACCTCCTGGTAGATAAGTCGATGCTCAACCACTGAGCAACACTGGCCAGGCAAGGACACTTTGCTTTTAGTTTCCACTTGTATTTTTTGTGTGGTTCATTAAAAATAGACTACAATCTAAAACTTAGGATTTATGGGTCTTTCGATATTTATGGAACTAATTATTTCCCAAACATTTCAGCCTCATTCTTCTAGTCTTTATAAGAAAATAACAAGAAAAAGAGTAGAATCTCATCTCCTTGTTGAAGAGGAAAACGTTTTATTTTACCCTTCTAGGTTCTTTGGTTGGTCTAATAATTAAATTGACATAGGCAGATTAACAGGAGAAAAACAAATTTAATATATGTACAGGAGCGTCATAAAAATATGAGACTGAAAAGAAGTTAGGCAACTGAGGCTTATATGCCATCCTGAACTAAGGAAAGGAGCAGGATCTGGGGCTTCAAAGACAATTCACAGGAAGATGAACAAAGCAGATGTTTGGTAATCAGTTTGCCCTACCATGCAGGTAAGTCTTTCAGATAAAACGTTATCTCTGCAATAGCTCTCTTTGTGGGACAGGCACCCTATCTAAAGTCTTGTAGGCAGTAAAGGGAAAGGTAAAAGTTTTTTTCTGTGTATAGTGAGTCTTGATTGCCTATAGCTCAAAATAATCTATATACCAAAGTGGCCCATTTTGGGTGGTGTTGGGTCCCTTTCACAGGGAAATGAGAGAGGGAAAAGAGCAAATGGAAATGTAGAACTGGAGAAAATGTACTGAAAAGCCAAATGTGTTTCAAAATAGCAGTTGGCAAGATAGGAAAAGGTGGTATAGAAGACAAGTTCATTCAGCCTTCCATATCTACAGGTCCTGAATCCATAGATTCAACCAACTATGATGGACAAATCATTTAAAAAATGTTAGGTTGTTGCTATCATGTACTATGTAGTTAAGCCTGTGGTGGTTTTGTTTATGGGTATTTTTACCTTGTCATTATTCCCTGTTTAATACGATATAACAACTATTTACAGAGCATTTATATTGTGTTAAAGTTTTAAGTAAAGATGATTTAAAGTATATGCAGGATGTGCATTATATATAAATATTACACAATTTTATATAAGAGATGTGAGCTGTGGGAAACCAAACATTGTTCTCACTAAATGGATGTAAACAGGAGACCAGAAGGCTTGTCAACCTTACCCTGAACCAGGCGGGACGTGGAAAGAGGTTCCCACAGTGAGCATCCTCAGGTTTAGGTACCATCGGAATTGGGGGGTTCTAGAACAAATGTATCAGTAGAGAACATGTAAGCTTAATAGCATGCAACCCTTTAAGAAGTAAAAGTTTCAAGTGGGTTTTGATAGTGGACAGTACAAGAATATTGACACATTATAAAAAGGGCCATGGCAAGACTGTGAATATATTTTAATGAAAATAGAAATAGGTTACCTTCTATTACCACATCAGAGGCCACACAACTATAGGAAGCAAATTCCTCACTAGAAGGATATTCCTCACTGCCTCTTTCAAAGAGAGCACACACATCATTATACATCAAATTTCATATAAAAATAAATTAGAATGAAATTCCTTGTTAATCCTCCCAATCTGACACCCTTGGAAATCTGAATCTTATGGTAACTTAGAGCAGAAAGCAAAATTGGAAAATCATAGCACTGTAAGAAAAGACCACAAGGAGAGAAGACCAAACAGAGTCCATAGAAGGACAGACTCCTGGTGTGTCTATGTAAACACAGGTTAAGCCATAGTCTGTGTTAATCACTACCTGTATGTGAAAACCGAAACCTTTTTGACTTGAACTTTTTTCACTGGTAGCAGCTTCCTCACACCTGTTATTGGGAGCTTTGGAGTATCCCTTTTCTCACTGAGTGCTGGGGATGACATCCTTACAATACATTAATAATTTTTTTTTTTCTGAGACTCGCAGGGAGAATGAGTGGTTTCTATTTGCATGGAATTACATCCCTTGGTTTCCAAAGTCCCATTTCCCTCAATCCTGTCCTGGAAGAACTGAAATTGGGATTTCCGTAGAACTAAAAGCAAAGCCAGTGTCCAGAGTTTCCATTCCAAGCTGGGTCCAGTTCAACAGCAGGCTAGTTGCATGCCCCACTGTGTTTGGGCAAATGCCAGGAAGAAGGAGCAAGAGAGCCCTATGAGCCTGTAGTCAACCAAGAGAGACCAAGAACCAGGAGAGTGAACTTTGTTCAGGGAATTAAGTATCCCAAATCTTCCTGTGCTTGCAGTGGCCATGTCCATTCTGACCAATAACATGCTTCCCAGTGTGGCTGATAGTAAACACCTTCCTAGTTCCCCCAACTTTATGGGCATGCAGTCTTTCCTCCCCTGTCCTGCCCTCCCCTAGGGATCCTCAGGGAATGGACCGGTGGCTTCCTGGGGAGTGTAAAGCTGCAGCTTCCTGGCAAAGCTGCCCAAATGACATGCCTATTATATCTGGCCTTCTTTTGCCCCTTTCCTGTTATTAATAACTAGAGGCCTGGTGCATGAAATTTGTGCATGGGGTGGGGGTGATTCCCTCAGCCAGCCTGCACCTTCTCCAGTCTGGGACCCCTCTCACAATCCAGGACTGCTGGCTCCTAGCCACTTGCCTGGCTGCCAACCTGATTGCTCTAACCCAGTGGTTGGCAAACTGCAGCTCGGGAGCCACATGCAGTTCAGGAGGCCCTGCTGGCCTGGTTTGCTGCTCTGTTGATTAATGAGTTGCTGGACTAGACTAAATATTACTGTGTAGTTGGAAGCTGTGAGGAGTAGGCAATTGTGTCATATTGTGTGCAAAGAGGTAAAGGGTAGTATATGACAGTGGTCAGCAAACACATTAGTCAACAGCGGCAAACAGTGGCGGCTCGTCCACTGCCCTCACCACTTCTGCCTGCCAACTTGATCACCCCCTAACCACTCCCCTGCCAGCCTGATTGACACTTAACTGCTCCTCTGCTGACCTGATTGTCCCTACTTGTCCTCCCCTGCAAGCCTGGTTGCCCCCAATTGCCCTTCCCTGCTGGCCCAGTCACCCCTAACTGTCCTCTTTTGCCAGCCTGTTCACCTCTAACTGCCCTCCCTTGCAGGCCTGGGTCTCCTCCAACTGTCCTCCCCTGCAGGCCTAATCTCCCCTAACTGTCCTCTCCTACAGGCCTGGTTGCCCCCAATTGCCCTTCCCTGCTGGCCCAATCACCCCTAACTGTCCTCTTTTGCCAGCCTGTTCACCCCTAACTGCCCTCCTTTGCATGCCTGGTCACTCCCAACTGCCCTCCCTGCTGGCCTGATCACCCACAACTGCCCTTCCCTGCTGGCTATCTTGTGGCAGTCATCTTGTTTTCACACTGGGGTGGCCATCTTGTGTGTTGGAGTGATGGTCAATTTGCATATTACCTCTTTATTATCCAGGACTAGGTTGATTACAGTATCTCTTTCTCTCTTTCCTTACTTCTTTTTTGAGCAGTTTTACCTATTTTTCTTCCTGTTATAGAGTAAAATGGAAGCCTGCTAGCAGAACATATCTATCCACTTGACTCTGCCATAGTAACCTGCATACCCCAGTTTATACCACCATTCTTTATTGAAAGTTATTTTTCATTGCATTCAGAAGAGAAGAGACTCTTGGTGATAATCATAAAGATCCTAGCATGGTGGCAGGCAGTCTTTCAGAACTTGGAATTCCATCTCCAATGAGCCATAAAGTAATTCAAACAAAACACTTGGCCACCATTTTGAAGAGGAGGGGTTGGTCCTGTGGGCATATCTCTCTTTTCCTTTGCATTTCATTGCCCTTGTCACTCACAGAACATGAGCATGGCAGGATCAAGATATCACAGTCTGGTGGTTCTGCCAGGAGGAAAAATGTTGGATTTTGTGCCTAGATCTCCATTTTATGTCGTTGTATACCCTCCACATTATCTCAGTTTTGTTGCCTAGGGGGAAAAGCAGTGTTTGCAGAGAAAGAGGTGGCTGTTGCAACCATTTAAATGTAACCTCAGGCCATTAGGAATTCATCCATGTATTAAGTTTGTGGAAGGAAGGAATATGCATGGAGGTAGCAGTTTTGATGAAGTATGCAGTAGAACAGATGCTTGAATTGCCAAGTCTTCTCAGTGGTGTAACATAGACCATGGCAGGACTGGTACCAAATCAGAGTGGGAATTACCCTTTCAGCCTTTCCCATTGTGACTTGTTGCAGTGATTTGGAACAGCATGGATTTTTCTTTTTGTTTTTTAAATAAGGGTATTAGCGACGTGTAGAATTTCTCTAGAATAGAATACTTTGGTAAGAGCTCAGCTACAAAAGGACTGTTCTGTTGTGAGCTTGTTTTGTTTGTAAGAAAGCATAGCAGCATCGACTTACTTTTTTGCTCTATTTTAGAGATGCTCCCTCTTTAGAGATTCATTTTTTAGGTGTCATTCTTTCTCTTCCTCTCCCTTGGGTGCAAGGGAAGCTTTGCAATATGTTCCTGTGAGACATCTCAAAAGTGATAAATGAAATTTTCAATCTTCTCATTCAAACAGTAACTGCCGGAGAACCCAAGAAGTGGAGTGAGGGGGTGGAGTTGAAGGTGACAGATTGATGGAAGATAGGAGAAATGAATTTGGAGAGGGAAGGAGGAGCAAACCGAGGAAGAGTTGTAAAAACTAGAAAAGCAATTCTAAATTAGATTTAGAAATGGCAGAATGACAGGGTGAAGTTTTCTATAGGGGGAAAGTTGCTAGGCTGCCAGACTTGAGACAGCCTGGATTTTGTGAAAAGTGAGAATTAAAAAAAAAAAAAAAAGCAAAAGAAGAGTGATCATTCCCTAAGAGGCAGAAATTGATACTAGTCTCTGCAGAGACAAGCCTGGGGCAGCTTCTCTGTAAACATTTACTCCATTCTGGGTTGATATCAGATCAAAACAATTTGTTGTGTTTGTGTGTGTGTGTGTATGTAAAGAATTAAGTGGATATCAAATATATGAGTCATACTTAAAGTCATAGAGAACTGCCCACAGGAGCCCTTGCATAAATCTTAGGTTTCAACAGACCTCCTCACTTTTGCCTCTTGCCTTACTTTAAAAAATTATTATTATTATTATTATTATTATTATTATTATTTTACTACTACTACTACTACTACTACTACTACTACTACTACTACTACTACTATTTTAGCTCTGTGGCTTGTACTACCATCCTGCTGGCTTCTGAAAATTTCTTAGAAAGGAATAATCCAAATGATCCAGCCCCTTCAAATTTCACTGCATGATACATTCTTCTCCTCACCCTAACCTAAGTGTTGGCAAAGTTAAAGGAAAACAATTGGAATCTCCTGTGGATCCTGATGGAGAACACAGTTTTCAGGTTCATTAGCTTTCTTGGGGTCTCTCCCTTTGTCTCCACCAGGAAACTGTGGACACACCTGCTCCCCTACCCTGGGATCTGTTGTCCTCTGGAAAATCTGATTGTCTTTGAATCTTATCAGTGACCAAAGAGAGAGCTAGACAAGCCTCATCTCCTCACGGAGCTCCAAGGTTTCTAGTGAGAACTAAATAAAAGCATATATCCAACAGTGCTTTGCAAAGTAACACAAGCACAATCCACATGTATATAAATAGTTAATATACATCTGATTATAGAATATTTCTTAAAAGTCTCACTCTATAACCCATTATCTTGCTTTGTCTCTTTCTCTCATTTCTTTCTCCCTCTGCCCCCTCACTCTTTCTCTTGTATATGTCACTTCACAAGCACATGAGTGCACCTAGGTAAGCATATTTGCAATTTCTGAAACCTTATTTTTAAAAAGTTTGTGGCTCAATTAGTTGGGCATTGTCCCATGCACCAGAAGGTGGTTGGTTCAAATTCTAGGTTTCAGGCTTGATTCCATGTAGGGGGCATGCAGGAGGCAGCCGATTGATGTTGTTCTTTCACATCAATGTTTTTCTCTCCTCCCCTTCTTCCTCTAAAAAATCAATAAACTATTCTTAAAGAAAAGATAATTGCTGTGTTAAAAAAATTGTCCTATGTCACTTTAAAAGTAAAAATTTTATAGGGTTCATATTTTAATTAGTATCATTGAGCATTTACAAATAATAGTCAACTCTTCAATATAAACAAAAATTAAAAGCAACACATATTGAACAGAATAGCAACTGGAGAAAGAGCTTTTATAATGAGCGTCCTTTTTCATCAGCCTCAGCATTCTCAGAACAAATTGAATTCAGTAATCCCCATAAGGTCTAAAGATGAACTATCCTATTTTTAAGACAAAGATGAACTCAGTGTCAGGGTTGTACAAGAATATTATTGCTGTTTGTTTTATTATCATATATAGTACCTTTCTAGTGGAAAGCCAAAGGCATTTTACAAAATCTGACAGTGATCCTCACAATGTCCCTCTGGGTTGAGTAGACTTCATTACAAACAATAAATAATAACGGCCCTTTATTTTGAAATGTCTCCTACAGAGTGGAGTGGATAGTCATGATTCATGGTTCTAAAGGGAATTTATTTCATGGGAATTAGAAAAGATGGTCATTTCCTATGGATCTCTATCTATTGGAGTTGTGTTGACTCAGGAAGCTAATTGCTTCAGAACAACTCCCGTGCACTTGACAAATACAACAACACTTTCCTAATTGTTAAAATTTACTTTGAAATGAAAAAAGTAAAGACTATCAATTCATTATATAAAATAAAATGCACAATGGTACTAACTGGAATGATTATCCAATTTACTGACTCACTGAAGATCTGCACACCAGACAATATAGCTACCTACAGACCCGTCTTTTGACTAACTTCTGATTTAGTTTATTAGAGATGCCAGTCACACTGCCTAGCTAACCTTCAGATGCTCCTGAGGGAAATGCCTCATCTTCAGGCCCTAGAGGGAGAAGAGCCCTGGGCAGCCATGTTTGGTACAATGTGTCCCTTTCTCTCCTGGACATTGTTAGGTTTGTTGGAACAATTGACTTACTACCCTTCCCCTGGGAATTGGGGGCTTCTCAGGTCATTTCACTGTGGACATTCCCTTTGCTCAAGACCATGTTTCATTTGCAGTGACCACATTCCATTCTCTCCCCTCCGGGTATGCATAAAGAAATCTCCACCCAGAAAAATCCCACCAAAAGTCCTTTAAAAGCCCCTGATTCCCCTCACTGGGTGCTGGAGCCATCCAGGCTCAGCACCTGGTGTGCGGATGGTCGAATAAATTTGTGATCCCTCACCACTCTGGCCTTGTGTATTCCTCCTTTGGCAACCTAACAGACATAATTGGTTAGACTAGAATGGGCACCTATCCCAAAGGCAGTCAGTGTATGAGTGTATGAGCTAGTTAGCAATTTGGGCACAAAAAGATAATCTGAGCCAATAAGATGGTCTCTCTTGAGCATTTCAGTGGGTGTTAGCAAAGAAGTTAGCAAAGGGGAGAGAAAGTGAGTGTGAGTGAGGTAGGGATGGTCTTGACCAGACAAGATGGAGCAAAGAATCACAGGTGAGAGGGTGAAGAAGTCAGTTCATAGAAAGAGAAAAAAGAAGGCATATGGAGGGATCTGGTGCTCAATAAATTGTGGGGCACTTCAGCAAAGATGTACCACTGCTGGGGACTCCAGGGAAATCACTGATTAAGATGCAACCTTCAGCTTATTTTTCCAGAGCTTTGAGACTTGACCCAACTCTAACTCCTCTTTCTGTATATCTATGACATTCCCTCCCCCCCCCCCACACCCCTTTTTTAAAAATACCATTTTGATGTTCCTCATACCCTGACTTATTTGTGCTAGTTTAGGTCTTTGTTCTTAAAAATCAAGAAGTTCCTTTGAACAGTAGCCTCCAGTCTGACATGGAGTATCAGATATATTTGTTGTTGAGTGTTCACTTAGCCAGTATATGAATGCAAGCCATAGTCATCACTTAAAAAAAAAACCCACACACTTTTCACAGTCCATTTTCCAACAATCTCTGAGATCAATGTCTGCTCTGTAGATGATTCAGGAGCAGGCTAATTGCATCTTTTAGCTGCCAAGCAGGATTAGGTGCTTAACTAATAAAAAGGCAAGAGGATGGGGGTACGTATTTATGCAATCTCAGTGCATTCTCTTTCTAGCCAATTGTTTTTCTCCTACTCAATTATAGTAGCAACCAAACACATATTCAAAACATTCAACAATTTATGCTATGATTTATTCTCCCCAAACACTACTTCTAGAACTAGATATTTCCTTTGGTCATCTACTATTCAAGAGCCATGCAACTATTTCTCATTACCATTCTCTGGCTTTGATTAATACTAAATATAGTTGTCACAGTTGAAAAATAAAACTAAAAGGACTTATAATAAAATGTTCACCATTTTCATTAATGTTTACTCCCCTTGGTAATTATTTATTAAATAATTAAATTACTACTACCAGATGGTAATTGCAGGATATAAAATGCAAATGTCTCTGATATCAAATAAATATATTTGGCTAGTAGAATTTAATTTAAATACTCAACGTTGATTGGTTCCTTTCCCATAGGGGGAAAAAGAGGTAACAGGATTGCCTATTACATCCCACTTAGGTTAATTAATGCATTTATCCAAGAAATCTTAGTGGTGTCATGAGTTAATGATATGGAAAGATAGTGATTTTTGAGCATATGATCAAAGTGAAAGATAACTGGCCAGTCCCAGAGCAGACTAAGATCAAATAGTTTAATGTCTGTGAATATTAGTTACTTCTTTTCTCCTTATAGAACATTCCTGAGTCATGAATAATTGAAATCCTTCATACTTTCTTGAGGAAGGGAATGGTTTCAGCATCAATGAATTCTCCAGTTTTTCCTTTTGACCAATGACCCTTTAAAAAATATTTTTCCTTCGTGGATTTATTTTAAAAGGGTCTACCTTTCAAACATATTTACTTAATTATTGATTTATTGAACACTTTTATTAATTCATTATGTATTGAATAGCCAATATAAACTTCTGATTAGCATGAAAGAATAGTGCTTGGCATATTGACTATAAAATTTCAGTTTTTAATTTTTAAATTTAATAATTAATTTTTTTTAACATTTTGGCTAGTTTGTGCAAACTTTTTTTTCTTAGCGTTGTTGAGATATTGAAAATAGTTCAGAAACTCCATCAATATCTTCCAATATTTCTAGGGAACATGACGATGGGAACAACTGTGGTCTTCAGATTTTCCATGGCAATCTTGATATCAAATGTTTATTTCTCCTGACAGCTCTTCTTTGAGATTTTAACAATGTGGTTGTTGTTATATCTGTATTGCACAGATCTTTTCTTTCTCCTTGCCAACAGAACCTTGACTTGGTCAGTTTTTCCTCAGTGGGCATCTATTTTAGGGAAAGCTCTCTCCTCATCAACTTCCAAAACACTGGTAATTGGTTTAGGCCTTTTTTCCTTTGCCTTTTATTAATATGCTACCCACGAATGAATGCTACCTAGCTCTATCTGTGAGAAATGAGGGGAAGTCTGCTTTTTAAACCAATCATGGTAGGTATGACAAAACTGACCAATGAAAAACCTAATGGGAAAGCTTCATGAGATGCTTTCTTTATCCTTAAAAAAAACCAGAAGGGTGCAAAGATATTTCCCTTTTCCTTTGTCTTGTGTATGGAAGTGCTGTGTAGTAATGTGATACTTGGAGCTGCTAGTCATTTTGTGACCACAGGGGGAACTACTCACACCTAGACAACTGGCAGGCTGAAAAAATAGAAAGAATCTTGGTCCTGATGATTTGTTAAGCAACTTTATTAATGAATTCTGGAACATCTCAACCTCTGGATTTTCTTTAATGTAATGTGAGTTAAGCCACTTTAGCTGCATTTTAAAGGATATTGGTGTTTCTTGAAGTTAAACTTAATTCAACTTATGTATCATATTTATAATTATAATTTTAAAATTATTACCAATAAACAAATATACTCAAGGAATCTCAGAGTTGAGAGGGACTTAAAGCTCATCTAGTCGAACCTATTATATTATGTAAGTTAAAAATTTGATGGGCAACCTATGATTACTGTTAAACATGACAGTAGGCTTGCGCTGACACCCTGAAATAGTCACAATGTCCTAAGGCAGTGGTTGGCAAACTGCAGCTCTCAAGACACATGCAGGTCTTTGGCCCCTTGAGTGTGGCTCTTCCACAAAATACCACGGCCTGGGCAAGTCTATTTTGAAGAAGTGGCGTTAGAAGAAGTTTAAATTTAAAAAATTTAGCTCTCAAGAGAAATTTCAATCATTGTACTGTTGATATTTGGCTCTGTTGACTAAAGAGTTTGCCGACCACTGACCTAAGGGATGGCGTATTATCTATAAGATCAGACCTGTTGTTAACTGAATTGTACCCCTCCCCCCATTTATGTTGAAGTCCTAACCCCAAAAGTGACAATATTTGGAGATAGTAATAGTTAAGGTAAAATAAGGTAATAAAGATAGGGTCTTAATTCAAATTGACTGTTGAGGATAAGAAGAGGAAGAGACACAAAGAAAAAAGACCAGGTGAGACACAGCAGGAAGGTGGCCATCTATAAGCTATGGAAAGAGAACTCAGGAGAAATGAAACCTGCTCATACATTGATCTGAGATTTCTTGCCTCCAGAAATGTGAGAAAATAAGTTTCAGTTGGTGAATCCATGTAGTCAGTGGTACATTATATGACAGCCCTAGGAAATTAATATACAATAGAAAATAAAATTTCTTTAAATATAAGCAAATTTATTATCTCATATAACATTGAGATTCTAGAGTTAGAATATTTCCAAGGTTGATTAATTTATAGCTCAATGATATGAACATAGACCTAGGATATTTCCATTTTTCTGTTCTGCTATCCTTAGCATATTCACATTTTTAAACTAAAATTTCCCACTTTTACTTGTACTTAACATGTGTGTTGTTTATATTTAGCTCTATAGTTTTATATGTGTACATTTATGTATTCACCATCACAGTCAAAACAGATGAACAGTTTTTTTACCACAGGATCCTTAATGTTGCTTTTAGATAACCACACCTCCATCCTCTCACCCCGAAGCCTCCAGTGTCCAACTCCTGGCAACCACTAATCTGTTCTTCATTTCTAAGCTTTGTATGTTCAACATCTCATATAAATGGAATCATGCAGTATGCAAACTTCTGGCTTTTAAAAAATTCAGCATAGTTCCCTGCAGATTTATTGAGGTCATGTGCATCAATAATTCATTCCTTTTTATTGCTAAGTATTGTTCCATGGTATGGCTGTACCAAAAAGTTTGTTCAACCATTCATTGAAAGACACCTGGGTTGTTTCCAATGTTAACCATTACTCATAAAGCTGTTATTAACATTCATGTAAAAGGTTTTATACAGTTTCACTTATTTGTGAACATAAATTTTCATTTCTTTGGTATAAATACACAAAGAGTGCAGCTACTGGGTCTTATGGTGATTATATATTTAGTTTTCATAACAAATTGCCAAACTGTTTCCCAGGCATTATATGAGTTATCCAATTTCTCTGCATCCTTGTCTGCATTTGGTGGTGTCATTATTTTTTATTTCTATTTCTCAATTGGTATATTTATTTGAACTTGGTTTTTCATATGAGAAATCTTCATTTCCATTTTTAATTATTCTTACCATGTCCTTAAGAAAATGACATAAGAGAGTGTGTATGCAAGTCAGATCTAAAAGTACGAAAACAATTCTGTATTCAACTTGTGTGTAAAATAAGCTTGCAACATATGTTAATATAGGCATGAGACATAAAATTATTGATAGTGATAAGTAGGTAGTTTCATAAAGATTAATGATTTATGCCCAGAAGAATGCTTCTTATTTTAGAACTAGAGGCCCAGTGCATGAAAATCAAGCACGGGGTAGAGTCCCTAGGCCTGGCCGATGATCAGGGCCCATCAGGTTCCCTGCCTCCCACATTCCTGCTTTCCTGCCTCCCTGCCTCCTCCTTCCCTCACCACCCATCCATGCATGCCACCACTGCACAGGTCCCCACCTCCCACCACATGGTTACCCCTACCTTCCTATCTCCTCCTTCGCTTGCCCCCTCAGCACTGCACTACCAGTCTCCTTCCATGTTCCATGCTGCGCCCTGGTGGTCAGCGCACATCATAATGAGCAATCAAACTCCTGTTCTCCTGGTTGAATCCCAAGGGGACACTTTGCATATTAGCCTTTTATATATACAGGTGGATAGCTCCTGAAGTTTTGATTTGCATTTTTCTGATGATAATGTTGAGCCTCTTTCATTTACTTGTTGGCCATTAATGCCATCTTTGGGAAAACGTCACTTCAAATTCTTTGCCCATTTTCAAATCAGATTATTTTGGGGCTATTGAGTTGTGAGTTTTTGTACATTTTGGGTATTAATATCTTATCACATATATGATTTGCAAATATTTTCTCCTATTCGTTAGGTTGTCTTCATTTTGTTGATAGTTTACTTAGCTGTGCAGAAGCTATTTAGTTTGATACAGTCTCACTCATTGACTTTTACCTTTGTTGCCTTGCTTTTAGTATCAAATCCAAAATACCATGGCCAGGACCCATGTCAAACAGCTTACCACTTATATTCTCCTCTAGGGATTTTATGGTTTCAGGCCTTACATTCAAAAGGTTTAACCTACTTGGGGTTAATTTTTGTGTATGATGTGAGATAGTGATCCAGTTTCATCCTTTTGCACGTGCCTATCCAGTTTCCCCATCATTTATTTGAGGAGACTGTCCTTTCCCCACTGTATATACTTGGTTTCTTTGTCATAAATTAACTGACCATTTAGGTGTGGATTTATTTCTGGAGTCTATATCCTATTCCATTGATCTATGTGTCTGTTTTTATGCCAGCACCGTGCTGTTTTGATCACCATAGCGTTATAAGTTGTAATCTGTAGGCCTCCAGATGCGTGCCAAACCTGAAGGGCTTCTGGCCGAAGCCCCACAAGCAAAAGGGCCTCTGACAGAAAGGCTGCAGGTGCATCTCATTCTGCTGTTTATTTTCTGGTGGTAGTGGCCTGCTAATTACAGTCCTGGGGGGCCCAGGAGCAAAGCCCTGTGGCCTGCAGAGACAGGCACTCAGGGGGTGTCCTCTGGGCAGCATAGACCTGCACCAGGTGCTTGTGAAAGCTCCTTCAGGGGGAGGCTAGGCTTCTGGGGCTCAGGCAGAAGCCGCCGGGGACCTCGGGGCGAGGGCAGGGCGGTGGCCTGAATCTCTGGGAAGCCTCGCGTGGGAGCCCAACTATGTCTCATCAGAAGCCTGCCCTTCCACCTGCAAGCGATCAGAGGCCAACAGGCCTCTTTCCCAGGAGAGATTCTGAGTGTCCCGGGAGGGGGGCGGCCATTTCAACACCCTCTCTGTTGGGTAAAGTCCTGTGGGGGCCGCAAGCGAAGGCCCCACTGGCCGACAGAGCCAGGGCAGCAGCAGCAGCGTCCAAGGGCCGCCAGCAGATCGCGGTGCTGGAGATGGAGGAGGACAGCATGGAGGGGATGTCGGACAGTCTTCATCCAGGGAGCACCGCTGTGGCCGCTGGGGGCCTCGGGGGGGCCGTGGGAGGCCTCGCCGGGCCAGTCCCACCTCTGACCTGCACGCTGGCCCCTCGGTGAGTCCTTGCGCGGGCGCCCGACACAGGCTGCCTGCAGCCTGTGGGTCTGGCATTGCTTTTCAAAGCTAGGTGTTTTGGGGCTCGTCCCTTCGGTGCAGATCTTAGACGCTGGGAGTGTCGGATGTGGGGTTCAGGGCGTCGCTCCTCGAGAAGCAGCTCTGGGTGTGAGTCCCCCCCTCCCGTCCCCGGTGGCCGCGCTGAGAGTGGGGTTTGTGGTGAGACTGTGTCCCCGGAGGCCCAGCCTCTCTCCCTGTGGAAGGGTGGGCCTTCTTTCGCTTGCCTGCTTCAAGGGAATCTAGGCGTCACCGGCCAGTTTCTAGGTGTTTGTTTGCTTTGTTTTGCAGAGGGAGTTGTTTCCTGGAAATCTATGGGTTGGTGTCTGGATGTGGTGTGAAGAGGTGTGAGCTCAGGGTCCTCTTACGTGGCCATCTGAACCGAGACCCCCCTCAGCATATTGACTTTCAACCTTTAGGTTTGTCTGCGAGTGGTTGCAAAAGAGCTGTCTCAGCTCCCAGCCTTACTGCTGCCCACAGCTGTACAAGAAGCGCGACAGCAGGCTTCTCCTCAAGCAAATCTGTTTAGGAGCGGGGGAAAATTTCTTCGGAGACTCCCTCACTAGTCCTCTCTTCGGTATTATTAGTCAAAACTGAGTATAGTTGGTTTTGCCGCCCTACGCAATCCCTTGAAGACGAATGGGATTATTGCAAGTGGTGTAGACCATTTGGGATTCACTCCCAGGGACTGGGATGCCTCTGCCCAGTCTCCCCGGTGGTTTGCTGGTACCTGTCAGCCAGGAATTGTGGGATAAAGATATAGTAACTATGGGGTAGTGAGAGAGGATGAGTCTTGGAGAGGTAACCAACCCAGTTTCTCTTGTGTGTTTATTCCATTTCCTGCTTTGATCCAATTGGCTTGCCTGGCATGTCTTCTCCTATGTAAAATGGCCAGGGCAAGGAAGACAGAACTGCAAGTAACATCCCCGAAGACTACCTGCTTTCTTTGACCGAGTTCCATGCTTATTAAGCAGTTTTTCTCTTGATTAATTAGGCTACTTGACTACATTGATATCTGGTGGGGAGTGCCCTGGGTAGCCAACTGACATAATTAGTACATTAGAGAGGTGTAGCACATGTTATAAATTAATAACTTATGTTCTGACCTCACATAACAGTCCCATGTGTGTAATTAGAGTAAATAATTTGTTCATCATTCATTCAGCACTTTCTTTGTGCTAGGCACTATCATAGATACTAGACATTCAAAAGTGAATAGGATATGATTCCTGCTCTGAGGGCTTCTCTCCCTAATAGGAGCTCACAGTCCTAAAAGTAGCTATTATAGCAACCATTTAGGGAGCACAGGTCAGGCACTGAGTTAAGTGACTTCCATGTTTCACAGTCTCAGTCTCTGCTACCTTTCTAACCTTATTTCCTAGAATATCTTCCCTCACTCATTCTGTTCCAGCCATATTGGTCCATGAACTCTTGAGCATCACTTTGGGGGACAATTACTAACTTGGAATAATTTTCCCCAGGGATTCTCGTGGGCAATTCTCTCAACTCCTTCAAAAATGGTCTCAAATGCTATATTTTCAGAGAGGTTTCTCCCAATAAATCATTTTTTTAAAAAAAAAATTGAGCTGCTTTCACTAGACAGTTTCCCTCTTCATCACATCCCAAATTGGGGACTCCTGTTGGTGTTGAATGGCACCAACAACCATCAGTTAACAATTTCACATTAATTTTTTGCACCTGTGCACCAGGAGAATGTATAAGAATATTCATAAAACTAATATTCACAACAACAAAAAATTGGAAATCAAATGGCTAGTAGAATTGAAAATTTGTGGTATATTCACACAAGGCAACTCTGTAAAGCAATGAAAATGGATGCAGGAGCCTTATAAATATCTTAAGTGAAAAAGGATCACAAAGGCTAAAATTTTTACAAAGCTCAAAAACAAGTAAAACTAAACAATAATGATGTAAAGAATGCACATATAGAAAGGGATTAAAAGTACAAATTAGAAAATAGGGAATAATAAAATAGGGAACACATTTGGCAAGTGGATGAAATGTGGAAGAAAAAGGTAGATGCACCGAGACCAGTTTGGCTCAGTGGATAGAGCGTTGGTCTGCGGACTGAAGGGTCCCAGGTTTGATTCTGGTTGGGGGCATGTACCTTGCTTGCGGGCATATCTCCAGTGTGAGGTGTGCAGGAGGTGGCTGATCGATGTCTCTCATCGATGTTTCTGACTTTCTATCACTCTCCCTTCCTCTTTGTCAATAAAATATATTTTAAAAAAAGGAAAGAGAAAAAGGTAGATGCAATAGTACTGGTCATTCTGGTTCTGTCAATGATGGTTATTGGTGCCAATTCAAGCCATCAGGAATCCCCAGTTTGCAGTGTGGTGAGGAAGGGAACTTTAATAACACATTGCGGAACAGTAGTTTTATTGCTAGCTTTACCCAGTGGCCAGATAAGTTTCTACTGAAAGAATACGAAAAACATTTTATGTAAATATTAAAGGAATGCTTTAAAATTAAATACCCATTGCATTTTGAAGTTATTTATTACATGTTCTTACAAGCTAATATCTTTTTAAAATATGATACTTTGTAAAACACTGTGTAATACGAAGAGAGAATTCTTGTGATCTGTCCTCAATGTGTTAAGTTCCCTTAAACAACTCAACTGTGACATAACATAGCTGTGGAACTCAATTGTGTTAGCATCCCAATTATGAAACAGTACAGTTGTGAGACAACACAGCTATGAGGTGGCCCTGGGGTGAGGCCCCTCTCTGGCTAGATAGCACTGCTCTGCTTTCTCTGCTCCCTGCCAGTCTGCTCCACTCTACCCTGCTCTGCTTTTCCCGTTCCTGCTCCACTCTTGTCCAATGAGATGTTTTTTTGTTTTGTCTTCAGTGTTTCAGCTCCAGCTGGGAAAAAAAAAAGTCTCTAGTGGAAAGGAAAGTGCACTCCCCCAATCATTCTGTTTAAACTTTCAACTTCCATATCCTTCCTGTCTCCCTTTCCTATCTAGTAATTTTTTACACATCATGTGTTATCATATACTACATATCTTTTACATTACTTTTATTTATTGTCTCTCTTTTCCTACCAGAATATAAGCTTATTTGGGCAGGGATTTTTGTCAGTACCCCTACTGTCTATAATAATACCTAGCATTTAGTAAATCTCAGTAAATACTTATTGAATAAATAATCTCCTTTAAGTAGAATTGTTATGTATAGGAGTTGTCTTGAGTACAAAGCTACTAAATAGAGGAACTAGGTTTTAAATCAAGTCTTTTCAATGATAAAGTACACCCTAAATTCTCCATATTCTCTGAGTTTCTAGGTCTACAAGGGCAAGTACTAGACTTTAAATCATAGAAACCAAGACTTTGACATCATGGAGAACTCATAGAGATAGAAACCACACAAGTAATTTAAAGAGAGAAACTTTAATATGAAGAATTGCTAACTTGTAAAAGATTTCAACTAAAAGGAGTGAACAGGAACTCCAAGAGGTAAAGAATTAGTAAGGACAGAAAGCTGCACCCATCCCTAGGAGGGAACAATGAAGGAAATAAGAAACTTAGAGGAAGGGCCTCCCTCACTCCAGGTTGAGGTCCTGAACCTCTGAGGAGAAGGTACGTGTGGCGTGTGGCCCACCAGTGCTGAACCCTTACTGGAGGGGATGATGGAAGCTGGCCACTATTGACCATGCATGCCAAGTTGGCTGACTGCTGAGTGGAAACATAACGCCAGAAGGAAGGAAAATTAGCACCTGTTCTAGCCATGCAGTGACTCTCTAGTGCCCTCTATTGGCAAAGTCCTAGGATCAAGCCTGCAAAGGAGATATGTTTACAAGGACCTGCTCCAGAAGCACACAGTGAGGCAAAAAGGATGGATTTTAAACTGTGAGACAATCCATTAATAATGGCCCACCAAATTAAGAAACCCTGTGAGGCCTTATGGAGGCCGTAATCATGTTTTCTGCTAGCATATCTGATATATGCCCTGCTTGCTTTATCTCCACAACATGGAATGTTCATGGTCTCATAACCTTCCTTAGAACATCTTGTATGTTTTCTTTCCACATAAGATTTGAGAACAGTTTCTCTAGTCTTGTCTGCTCAGGACTTTCATGTACTCAGAGGGGGTGGCTGAAAAACAACATTTTGGTTAAATTTTTTCAAAATTAATTCCTTTCCAGTATTATCTTTTGGAAGAAAGGATCTTAGAACTGCCATCCAGGTCATACCTTCAGTTCGATTTTCTAGGCCCTGGAATTTATGGGCAGTCCCCTGCATCTCCTACTGGGAAATAAAGACTCATTCCCTCTGGGCACGGACATTTAGGGATTTGTGCTGTCCTCCTGAATAAGGCCATGAAAAAAGCAACCGAAACTCCTCTCACTGCTATTTTAATATCAATTTATTAAAGTTTTCCTTTCCCACATCTCCAGATCTTTTGCCTGAAAACACAGCAGCCATACGTTTCCAGTGTGAGTGGTTTCATCTTGCCTAGGTAAAGACTCAGGATACCATTTGGATGTCTGCTCCTTTTAAGGCAGGCCATTTATAGTAGTGCTTCATGGGCATAATTGTAACCTTTCCGAAAGCAGCAAGGCTTGTTGCAAGGAGAGGTGAAGTACATTAAGGACAATAGCCTCTCTCACAGTATGAACTGAACTATGGTTTGGGTCAGACAGTTTTCTAATTGGTTTGGATTTTCAGTCCATTAAAGGAGAGCTCCGATGACAGAGGTCACTGGGCAAAAATCTGCTTCATCTGCACAATGAGTGTGGTTCCCTTTCATTTGACTGTATTATGGGAAGACATGCCGTGCCAGGGAGCAGAAGCATCTTGTGGAGTGGCCCATTCTCCCAACCACATCAAAGCACTTTAGACCCACAGAGCCCTGAGGGAGGACACTCGGGTGCCCTGGATGATGTTCAGTTTTCCATCTCATTACATGCAACATCAGCTTCCCATCTTGCAAACAACAGGGTGGTCTCTGCATTACCAAAGCAGCAGTTACAGACCCCAGACTCTGTTCTGATCAAAGTCTCCCAGACATCCCTGGCCCATGCAGGGAAAGCCCAGATCTTTCTACTTTAATAGCTAGCCCAGGAATGAGAAGGCTAATCATAGTCCAGGAATGTTGCAGTGCCATTTGAAGGAAAGCATACTTGCCTGTGCCTGTGATCTGTTATCTGAAATATTCTTTGCATGAGCAAAAAATGTAGGTGAGAGGAGAGAAATACCTGGGATTTTTAAAGCTATATATCTCTGAGCCTGGGGTTTTGAGATGGCGCTCTGAAATGCTTACTGCATGTATCAGTATCACTAAAGTGGTTATATTAAAAATCACTTCCAGCCTTGGAAAGACATTATCTACTGGTAAAGCAACTTCCTTTGTCTTGTGGTTTTTTGTGAAAGGGGTTTACCTAGTGAAGGACCAGTCCAAGAAGGCATAAGATGCTAACCTATCTGTGTTTTATTATTTCAAAGTGAAAATAATGGTAGTTTCCTGGTCAAATTGTTACCAGACTCAAGGGTTTGCTGCTTTGGATGATCTATTCAAGAACAAGATGTGGTTGTTGCAAGGTAAGTAAAGGAGACAGGGATTCATATCCAAAGATCTGTCTCTGGAAAGGGAGGCTTCACCATTGTTTATATACACTGTTTGGTCAATTACATGTTGTTTTCTTCTGTCCATACCTTGAAGCCCTTATCCTATCTAACAAAATCAAAGGGTCACAATGCTTAGTATATACAAATATATAAAAGGCATGTCTTTTCTTGACTAAAACTTAATTTCCTTATTAAACTCTGATTTCATTGAAGGTGGGACCTGTGTCCTATTAATGTTGGCATCTTAATGCTAGCACAGTACTAACCTGTAGTTAGTAATCAGTGAATGACTATAGAGGAAAGGAAGAGTAAGGAAGAAAGATAAGGAAAGAAAGGAAGTGAAGGCAGGGAAGAAGGGAAGGGGAACTTTGAATCAGCTATAGAGAGTGACTGTAAAAGAAAGGAAACACTTCAAATAAGAGAGAGAGATGATGGCCGAGAGTGATCCCGTAAATGCTGAAGCCAGTTTTCTCTTTCTTCCACTAATATGTTCCTTCTTTGGTGATATTTTCCTGGTCCACCAACATATTTTAGGGCCTCCCACCTGCTTTTCAGAGACCCCTATAATAATTTATTTTATTTTTATTTTATTTTTTATTGCAGTAAAGGGCATAATGTGGGGCACCAGGAAGTCTGGCCTGGGTTGTTTCTTCTGCCTGTGCTAGTCTATTACAGTGTGACCTGAGGGGAAGGCAGGCAATTATTTGTGGTTTTATCTCTGAGAGAATTATCCTCGTGAGGCACAAGGGAGCTGGGTAAATATTGATAAAGAAATTAAAGCTTTTTAGATTAGAAAAAGCCAAGAAAGGACAAAGTTGAGATGCACATTATTGAGAATGGGGTCTTTTGTGGGCAATGCAGATGATCTTTGTCTTAGTAACATTTCCATGATGCTAATTTAAAACATATTCTTAAAGCCTCAATTAAAATGAATGTATGTCTTTGACTTTCATGTTTTAAAAGAAGACTAATTTTAAAGGATATAATTGATGATTAATTACATTGCCCTTTTTCATAGACCTGATATAAATAACATGCACTTTTTCATACTTACAAAAATAATTACAGTACTTAATTTTAGAATAATCCTTCCTGGACTTTCTTTTAAAAGCAAATGATACTTATAGTATAACTGTAAGTACACAACATTAATTAGTTAGGATTTCCTCTTAGGAGTGACACTTCTTTGTGTGGTTTCATAAAGTAATAAATTAATCATTTTTAGGTGCTGTTATATGACATGGAGTTATTGTTGTGGATTGAAGTGAAAATTGTATGGCTTCTGTGTTCTAAATACCTGCACCTTTTCCATACCCACTGTCTTTCTGGGCTTCCTCTTGGTGAATGGAGGCCTTTGACAGCCTCTGAGCGCCCACGGGGAAACATGGAAGCTTCCAGGAACTGTTTCCCTTTTACTCATCCTACAATCCCATCTGTTATCAGTCTTGTAGATTCTTTCCTCTTGTCATCTCTTCTCTCCATCTTCTCCTCCCATCTCCAATACTTCTGATGGAGTTTAGTTCATCAGCCTTTGCTTGGACTGGTGATATTTTTAAATGGCATATCTCTGTCAGTAAACTGATGAGTTAAAACTCCCCAGGATATATATTTTTTATATTTGATGAAGTTAAATCTATGTACTAGTTGTCTAATATTTTATGCATTATACATTTTAGATGAGATAAAGAAGAATGAGATAATTTCTAAAAGTTGTTTTTAGTAACAGCATGGAAGCAATTTTCTCACAAATTATAGAAGCTCGTCAATGTACTTGATGCTTTATTATTTTAAAATATGTTTTTATTGATTTTTTAGAGAGAGAGGTAGTAGAGATATAGAGAGGTAGAAACCTTGATGAAAGAGAAACATCAATTGGCTTCTTTTGCATGACCCCTACTGGGGATCAAACCTGCAACTCAGGCATGTGCCTGACCTGGAATCAAACCAGTGTCCTCTTGGGTCATGGGTCAATGCTCAACCATTGAGCAACACCAGCTGGACGATGTTTTATTATTAAACCTCTTACTTTAGAAAGTTATTATAGGCTAGAAGCCCAATGCATGAAATTCGTGCAAGAGTAGGCCTTCCTAACCAAGATGACAGCATAGGTAAACACCTAAACTGCTGCCTCACACAATAATTTCAAAACTACAACTAAAAACAAAACAGACACCATCCAGAA
Organism: Lasiurus cinereus; assembly: GCA_011751065.1. Lineage (NCBI taxonomy): Eukaryota > Metazoa > Chordata > Mammalia > Chiroptera > Vespertilionidae > Lasiurus > Lasiurus cinereus. The sequence continues at coordinate 24,145,801 of JAAGEH010000018.1, read as the reverse complement.
CCACAGGAAGGCTGGCTGAGTCTCAGTGTGCTTTCTCTTTCCTACAACTAGAAGGAAAGAGAAAGCACACTGAGACTCAGAGGAGCTGCAGAGGTACTGAGATGAGTGCAGAGAGGACTGGCAACTGAGTGCACAGCTGGTTTTCTCAAGTGGGAGGGAGACAAAAGCTCCTGACTGCTCTGAACTCCAGTTCCAGGTGAGAATCTGGAGACCCAGACTCATATGGGGTGAAACTGGACTGTCAGGAAAGAGAAAAGCACACTGAGACGCACAGGAACTGTGGAAGGTAGAGGTACTCAAGTGTGCGCGTGAGAGGGTGAGCAACTGAGTGGATAGCTTGCTTTCTCAAGTGGGAAGGAAACAAAAGCTCCTGATTGCACTGAACTCCAATTCCAGGTGAGAACTCTGGGGACCCAGACTCATTAAGAGAGAAACTGGACTGTCTGGCAGTGGGTGGAACTTGAGGGCAGCTTTCTCTCAAAGGAGCTTGCAGCAATTACCAGGAGACACTGAGACACAGGCACCTATTAGGGCAGAGCTGATGGGAAACCAATGCTGTCTGCTCCGCCCTAAGACTCCACCCCATCTAAGCTGAGCTTTTTCAAGTTTTATCTCATAAGGGTGTCTCCAGCACAGAAGTTCTCCCAGCATAGACACAGCTGATCATCATGGCCATTTGGCCAGGAGGTCAATTCCTTCCAGTGATACCAACAACAATCAAGGCTTACCTACAACAAGACTGTGCAAACAGCCCATAAAGGGATGCACCAAGAGTGCCCACCTCAGGTACCTGGGGAGGCTGATCCACTGGGCCCTATAGAACCCCTAGCACACAAAGCCACTTCGTCAACTCAGGGAAGCAGCCAAAATATAGAGACAAAGAAACAGGTCACAAATGAAAGAAATGGAGGAAAGCAAACTACTGGATATAGAGTTCAAAACCACAATTATAAGGTTTTTCAAAATTTCCTAGTAAAGGTCCCTAAATTTAGTGAGACCCTCAAGGATATAAAAAAGGACCAACTAGAAATTAAGCATACACTGACAAATAAAAAATATTATACAGAGATCTAACAGCAGATTAAAGGATTGCAAGAATCAAGTGAAATACTAAGAAGCAAAAAACACCCAACTGGAAAATCAAAAAGAAAAAGAAACCAAGAATAATAAAGATAGTGCGAGGAGCCTCTGGGACAACTTAAAGTGTACCAACCTCAGAATTTTGGGGGTGCCAGAATAAGAGAGAGAGCAAGATACTAAAAACCTATTTGAAGAAATAATGACAGAAAACTTCCCACACCTCGTGAAAGAAATAGACTTACAAGTCCAGGAAGCACACAGAACCCCAAACAAAAGGAATCCAGAGAGGACCACACCAAGACCCATAATAATTAAAATGCCAAGAGCAAAAGATAAAGAATATTAAAAGCAGCAAGAGAAAAACAGATAATTATCTATAAGGGAGCACCCATGTGACTGTCAACAGATTTCTCAACAGAAACTATGCAGGCCAGACGGGAATGGCAAGAAATATTCAAAGTGATGAATAGAAAGAACCTACAACCAAGATTACCCAGCAAAGTGTCATTCAGAACTGAAGGTCAGATAAAGAGCTTCACAGATAAGAAAAAGCTAAAGGAGGTCATCAGCACCAAACTAATATTATATGAAATGCTGAAAGCTATTCTTTAAGAAGAGGAAGAAGAAGAAAGGTAAAGATAAAAATTATGACAACAAATACATATCAAGTGATTCTAAAAATCACGTGAATAAAAAAATCTGATGAACAGAATAAACTGGTGAATATAATAGAATCAGGGGCATAGAAAGGGAGTGGACTGTCAATTCTCAGGGGGAAAAGGGTGTGGGGGTGTGGGAAGAGACTGGACAAAAAACACCTATGAATGAGGACAGTAATGGGGGGTAAGGGCAGAGGGTGGGGTGGGAACCGGGTAGAGGGCACTATGGGGAGAAAAAGAGGAACAATTATAATACAGTGGTACCTCGAGATACGAGTGCCCTAACATACGAGATTTTTGAGATTCGAGCAGTTGAGCAAGTGATTTTTGCTTTGAAATATGAGCAACATTTGAGATAGGAGTAATCACGCGGATCGGCCGGCTGCACAGGACCCACCAGTTTACCGCGACTCGAGTGTCTCATAGTTTCCCACATCTCAAGGTTACGGAACGAATTAAACTCGTATCTTGAGGTACCACTGCTGAACAAAAAGGTTTATTAAAAAAAAAAAGAGTAGGCCTTTCATCCTCTGGCTGCTGGCACCAGCTTTCCTTTGGCACTCGGCACCCAGGTTTCCCTCGCAGAAGGAGGCCCCATCCACCTGCCACAGCCCGCTTGTCTGTAGCCTGGTCCTCCCTCTGCTGGGTGATCATGGGATGATAGCTGGGTCCTGACCAATTGCATCCCACTCACCTTGGCTGGGCTGGTGCCGGTGGGTGTCATAGTGTGATCCTGGATGGTTGTCCGGATGGTTGTTCTGCTCTTCAGCTGTTTAGTCGATTTGCAAATTATGCTTTTATTATATAGGATAAACTTTATGTAATGATAATGTACATGGAGGAAAGATGACAAATTGTAAATGTCCAGCTTGAATTTTTACAAACCTAACATAGCAGCATAACTGTGCAATTTAAAATAAGACCAGAAAAACAGGACATTACCAGCACCCCAGAGGCTTCTTTGTGCCCTCTCCTGGTCACCACATCCCTCCCTTAAGGCCAAGTATAGCTACCAGCTTGACCTCTGACACCACAGATGGGTTTGACCTGGTTTGAACTTTCCATAAACGCAGTCAAATATCATATTCTTCTTGTGTCTGGCCTCTTTTACTCAATGTAAAGTTTCTGAGATTTTATTCATGTTGTGAGTAAGTGTCCTTTTTCATTCTCATTGCTAAAATATCTTATTAGTTTTGATGACTTTATACTACCAGTAGCTAACAGCTAACATCTCAAAACACAACATACATTTTGAGTAAGTTTTTTCTTTAATATTATTTTAAGATGAGAGAGAGAGCGAGGGCGGGGGGACACTGATATTGATGTAAGGACAAAACATCATTTGGTTACCTTAGGCAAGTCCCCTGACCATGGTTGTGGGCACATACCCAGTAGGGAGTTTGCAGGAGGCAGCTATCAATGTTTCTCTCATCTATGTTTCTAACTCTCTATCTCTCTCCCTTCCTCCCTGTAAAAAAATCAATAAATTATATATATATATGAAAAAGTATTTTGATTTTGAAAACATATTTGCATATTAAAGTTAATAAATTTTTAATTAAATGTCTGTGACACTTAAAATGTTGTTAACTAATCAACTTCTAGACAGGTATAAATTATATTTAGTGTGAGATTGGAGGTCACTTGGACATTTGATAGAAAATGGGGTGAAGTCTCTAAATTCAGGACTATGTAGATGTCGAGACAGCCTTTCTGCAGAAGTTGAAAATTCGGTTTTAATGGGAAATTGTCCCATTCTTACTGTGAGCAAATTACTTTGAATTTTTAAAAATCACATAGGTATTTGCAACATAAATGGACCTTGAAGGCATTATGCTAAGTGAGATAAGTCATAGAAAGACAATTACTATATAATATAGTTTATATTCGGAATCTAAAAAAGCTGAACTGTAGAAACAGAGAGTAGAATGGTGATTACCAAGGGCTTGGAGTGGGAGTGGAGCAGAGAATTGGGGAAATTTTGGTCAAAGGTACAAATTTACAACTAGAAGGTGAATACGTTCTGGGATCTAACACAGCAACATGATTATCAACAACAATGCTGCATTATATACTTCAAAGTTGCTAAGAGACTAGATATTCTCACCACACAAAAAAATAATAATTATGTGAAATGATAACTAACACTATGGTGGTAATGTTATATGTTCATATAGATGTATCAAATCAACACATGGTCCACATTAAACTTATGCAATGTTATATGTCAATTGTATCTCAATTTTAAAAAGTACGTACGCCAAATAAAATCTGCTGTCAGCTAGACTGGGCTTTTGAACTAATTTATGAATTTGGTTTGAATGACTTAGAATATTGTAATAGTCTTCTTACGTGCATTTCTCACCTTTTCACCTTGATTTCTCTACTTTCATTTTTTGACCTATCTTATTAACAGAAACTTTGTAAATCACCAATCCATTTATCTACAGGAAAAAGTAAAAATTGCTTTTTTGTACAGAAAAAAGTACAAATTTGTACAGAGAAAAGTACATATTTGACATTCAAGAAATTGTCATTTGGCTCTTAATTATCTTCCCAACTTTTTCATTATATCTGTTTCTACAGGAATCCTACTCTTTATCCAAAGTAGACAAGCCAGGTGAATTGCAACCTTTAGATTCTTTTTTTAATCCTCACCCAAAGATATTTACTTATTGATTATTTATTTATTTTTGTTAACCCTCACCCAGGGATGTTTTTCCATTGATTTTAGAGAGAGTAGAGGCAAGAGGGAGAGACCGAGAGAAACACTGATGTGAGAGAGACACTTTGATTGGTTGCCTTCTCCATGCACCCCAACCCGGGCTGGACTAGAAATCAAGCTTGCAACCAATGTACATGCCCTTGAACCTGAAATCAAATTCAGGACCCTTCGGTCTTTGGAGTAAGGCTCTAACCACTGAGAAAACTGTCTAAGATACCTATATTCCTCCTCTTCATTTATCTGATTATTTCAATCTTTCCAAACTCACTTCATGTCTGTGAATTCTTTTTTGATTTTCCTAGACCACTATTACTTCTTCTGGGATATTTGCTATATTTAGATTTGGTATGTAATTTGTTATTTTAATAACGCTCTTATGTATGTTGGCTTTATCTCAATAAATGTATGATGATGGTGAAGTAGTATATGCTGCTTCAAAATATAGGAAATGAAAAGCTAACATGTACATCAAAGGACTGACTTTCTTAAGTAACCTATACCCCTGAATAACATCATGATACCAAAACAGAGAATCAAGACATAAAAAATGGTCACTAACCTATCTGCTTGGGAACATTCCTATGATTGATCAAACTTTGGACCAAATTAACCAGATGTTCTGTTCAAATCCAAATATGTGTTTTTAGAGTGAAAGTCTGTGACAAAAAAATTCAGGACATTTTATTTTTCTCAGAAGCTTCTAGCTATGTTCTTCTGTCCGTTTACCTTCTCCAGAAGGCAGTATAGATGAAAGATAGCCCTGAATTACCAAATTTTGTGTCAGATTGAATTTTCATTACTCAGTCATGGTTCTTAATATCAGATTGTCTATCATAAAAGAACAAGTTTTTAGGCAAGTTGTAATCTATTATTTATATTTAATCAAAACTGCTCCTGAGTACATAACAGTTTCACATTTAGGGTACTGCCAATGCAACCTACGAATCTCAGGCTGCAGAATCTTTCATCTCACAACTGGGTGTTAACCCTGAGTGCTGGGAGTGTCATTACTAGCATTTCTCCAAGTTTGCCCTTTATACCGTCTATCCTGAGTGTGGCAATCTAATTATGATATTGGATTTTCCTTTTGGTCCTTCTCAGCTCTAAAAGCTTCAAATGACATCTCCTACTACCTGTGTTAGCAAAAGCAACCATATTTTCCTGCAACCAGGCTTGTTCCCCTTAATGAAGAGAAGTTTTATACATTAATATTCTCAATTGGTTTCTAAAAATAAAACCTAACACTTTACTTAGGACAGTGTTAAAAACAGCTAGTCTACATTTTTTCCCCTGAATCTAGAGCATCCCTTGGCCTTTATTATTGTCAACTAATTTCAATTCCTTAAGAATTTCTCCTGAATGCTTGATTGATGTTCCTCCAGTTAAATCACCGTGATGTTTAAATGTGGTAAGAATTTGGCCAATGAGGACTTTTTAAGATGAGTTAACACTAATTTTGATGATGTGACCAATGAATGTTAATGCTGCAGTCTTGTTCATTCTCTTGTTTTATGAGCAAATGAACCCTGTGGGGGATTCAAAGACAGTTTCCACTGTCCCGCTTGCAGCAGCTGATGTATTTTGATCCTCTAAAGAGCAGTTTGAAATACAATCAGGCTGAGCACAGCAGAGGGCATAGCTAGCTTGTTTACTTCTTTCACTTTGAGTTTAAACATTTTTTTTTCTTTTTCTTTCTCAGCTTTAGCCTAATGGTCCATCTCCAAACTGGAGTTGGTGGCATGCGTGTGCTCACTGTCAACATCCTCCCATCTGTTCTTCGTCTGCTTTGGGCAAGTTTTCCAAAACAATTCTTTTTTGTCAGTTTCCACCTCATTTAAACACATTCCAAAGCTGTGAATTACTGTCCTGAAAAACCTTACTAACTTCCAAATTCATCTGCCATTTAAAAATCCCCTTTTCCTCATTTTAACTTTTATAACTTTTCCTTCTCCAAAGATTTTTGAAGTTTTATAAAATCACCCAGTGTGGCTCTTTACTTCCCTTACACATGCCGTACTAAGGTCTGGTCTTATACTTTATTAAAAGAAAAATCATTTCATTTCTTGTTTCTTCCCTAAGCTGTGAATATTCCCAATGTTATCTTAACCAGTTTGCTTAAAGTATGAATTTCTTTCTAGTTTTCTATTTCTTATAACATATTAAAATAAAGTTAAAAATATATGAGTTTGGGGCAGCAAATATTCTCATTAATAGATACATCTTGTCAATTCTTTTTACCAAAATGGATGCCATGTTCAGGCATGTGAACATTTTTTGAGCTGAAGATGTGTGAAGTATTGGTCCAAGAACAGAGTGCATTTCTGATGAAAAGAATAAACTCTGTAGAAACTACAGAATACATGAATTTAACAAAAAAAATTGAGCATAATATGTACTCAGATGTGCTAGGTATTGTGGAGACATGGTTTATACTGAGTTTGCATTCTAGTTGGAGAAACAAAATCTTTGATATAGGTACAGTGGTACCTCGAGATACGAGTTTAATTCGTTCCGTAAGCTTGAGGCGTGGGAAACTATGAGATGCTCGAGTCGTGGTAAACTGGTGGGTCGTGTGCAGCCGGCCGATCCGTGCGATTACTCCTATCTCAAATGTTGCTCGGATTTCAAAGCAAAAATCGCTTGCTCGACTGCTCGTATCTCAAAAATCTTGTATGTTAGGGCACTCGTATCTCGAGGTACCACTGTACTTATGTTCTTTCCAAGGTCTAAAATAACTAAGTAAAGTCATATAAGAATAACTTAACTAACCAGTAAGAGATAAAATACTAGTATTTTTTCATTGGAGTGCCAATATGTGAAATAAAATGCATTATTGTTCAATGTAAATTCTGGTGTCTTTCTTCTAGTAAGGTTGGTCACTCATGATTGTGAACAATTGTCTTTTATCCTTTAGGCGGATTATAAGGAGGTTTAAGTATTCCTTAGTAAGTATCCACTCACTTTTTAAAATTCTAAAATGTATTTACTAGTAATCTGTAAGCTCTTTCTTCTTTCTACCATTTCAGGGATAATGTATTTTTTTAAAAATGCATTTTTTTTTAAAAAAAGGGCATCTATTGTATAGTGATGCAGCTTATTAGAAAGAAAACACCATTATAAGAAGAAACAATAACTCTGAATCACAAAAATTACAGCAACCAGTATAACAAATTAGTTGAAAACAGTGTTTGAGATGTTACTGGATATTCACCTTTAGGTTTTTGTGCAGAACATTGACTTTATTTGGAAGGAATTAATTTTGTTGATTTGGAATTAATTTAGGGAAAATAAAGGAAAATGAGAAGAAAGATGGAAGTGATTCCCAGTGTATCTGATGAAAGATGCCATGTAAGGTAACCAGTTATTGATCATTTGCAGGTCAAGACTATGCAGGTCAAGTCCTGCTTAAAACTGATTTTTTACCCAGCTTAATGGAACTTTCTGGAACTGAACTTACTGAAACCAAACTGATTCAGGGGCGATGACCTCGAACAAACATCACTGTTCACAAACTCGCCGAATTCTGGGGACCTGTGCTTAAATGGGACACAATCTATTTTATTAATGAGTAAAATGATTTAAAATAAAAGTTTTGCAATATGAGTGACAGTGTGGTGTAATATAAGGATTTGGAGAATAAAGGTCACAGAATCATAGTTTAATTATGTGATACTAGGCAAGTTATTTAATCTTTCTAAGGTCCTTTTATTCATCAATAAAATAACTATTTCAGAAGGTCACAGGAAAAAATCTAAAATGATGATCATGGCACGTGGTAGGTAATGAGTAATAATTAGTAGTGTGTTGCAGGTGGCTACTACCAGCTCTCAAACACTTATTGGTAAACTAGAGGCTCAGTGCATGAAATTTGTGCATGGGTAGGGTCCCTAGGTCTGGCTGGCAATCAGGGCAAGTCAGGTTCCCCATATTCCTGCCTCCCCTTTCCTTCACTTCCTCAGCACTCCGCCACCACTGCTGGTCATGTTCTACACCTCCCCCTGGTGGTCAGCACAAGTCATAGTGAGTGATTGGACAACTGTTCTCTAGGTTGAACTGCTATGGGACACTTTGCATATTACTAGTAGCCTTTTATACTATATACAGTGGTACCTTGAGATACGAGTGCCCTAACATACGAGATTTTTGAGATAGGAGCTGTCAAGCGAGTGATTTTTGCTTTGAAATCCGAGCAACATTTGAGATAGGAGTAATCGCGTGGATCAGCCGGCTGCACACGACCCACCAGTTTACCGAGACTCGAGCATCTCATAGTTTCCCACACCTCAAGATTATGGAATGAATTAAACTTGTATCTCGAGGTACCACTGTATATATGTAGATTATCAGAAATTTTGAGAGCTGGTTGTTAAACATAGACTGTCAGGAGCCAGGAAAATACAGCAGGGGTTGTGGAATTTCCCCTAAGGCCAGAACTGCAGACCTGAAACCTCCCCCAACCAGGAAAGTCATAACCGCCACATCCGCAATCAGCAGCCGGCACCTGGAACTAGCTTAGCCAATCAGCTTAGGCCACATACCTCCTCACGCCTTTTTTTCTCCCCTTCCCCCTTCTGAGCATATATAAGAAGAGCCACCGGAAATAAAATTTTGAGGCTTGATCAGAACACCATTTGCCTTGCCTCCTTTCTTCGTGTCCCTGTCTGTTTCTCATTCTCTTAGGTGCGTTGCCTCGCTGCCCCTGTTGAATGACCCCGTGGGACGGGGCAATAGACATTATTAAAAATTACATGTACTTACAATTAAATTATATAAAAATGTAGCATACTGAAAACATCACTTTCTGTTCATTTCATTACTCTCTATGCTCTGAGGCTCTTCACATCTACTGTAGTTGTAGGCTAGAAATACTATGTGATGGTATCTGTTTCACTGCACATTTCTGCACTAGTAATTGCATGTTGCTAACTTGAAACCATGGTGGATATTTATACCACAGGTATTGGAAAACACTACAAATCAGGCTTTTCTACTCTCCCCCTTTCCTCCAAGAGAACTGGTTGTTAAATGTTTACTAACATACCATTAGTAACAAAAAACATTAGTTTTCTTTCTTTCAATATATAAAGTGTCTGGCAGAATGCATGGCACAGAAAGTGCTGGTGAACCTTAAGTTCCCATTGTTCTTAATTAGGTTAATTATTTCAACTCTTAGAATTGGAAGGAGCCTTAGACATAATCTCATTCATTTCCCTTGGGAGACCAGAAAGGCAGAGTGTCCTGCCTCAGATCATTTGATTAATTAGAGACAACCCCAAAACTCAAAAGTACTGTTTCTGACCTTGATGATTTCCAAGGTCACTCTCTTCCTTCTTTCAAAGCCAGAATAACTGGAGGCTCTATAACTGATCAGGTCATTGGGGAGGTAGGACTTAGGAGCCCTAGCTTGACATTTGCTGTTAAGCCTAAGTCTCACTTAGTCCTTGACCAACTCTGCCCTGAGCTCTGAGTCTGGTAACTATTTTTGGGTGTCAGTCTCCTCCTCAGATTCCTGGCAGCTCTGCCAAGGGGAACTCCCATACCTCTGCCTCTGCCAGGGTGCCTCTTTTGAAACTTAAGCCTTTGCCTTGTCCTTGCCAGGCCAACCTTCCTTTGCAGGGACAGCAAACTTGCCAGGAGCAGATCTTTGCTACCTGCTGCCACTCAACATGAGTGAGTCTCAGGACTTCTTTGCACTTGGATTCACTGCTGCCAGAGCCTCATATCACTGGTGTTAGATTCAGACCCCCTCAATCAGACTGAGGACATGTCAGGACCCAAGATCCTCATATAGCTCCCACATTTGACCTGCTGACCTGAGCTTCTCCCAGCCCCTGGTCCTTTGTGCAAGTCTTCCTCTGGGTCACGTACCCTTCTAGTCTTCTATGTCTATCTCTTGTTGTTGGTGCTGGGAAAGAGCCTGTAATAAAATGTGAAAAGAAAAACAAAGCTACAAAGGGAATGAGCTCTACTAAACATTATAACATACTATAAAAGCTTCTATCCCTAAAGCAGTATGATTTTGGCTCGTTGCAGCAGTGAATCATTCCAGAAGTAGGACAGGGAAAACTCAAGGTGAACCTGAAACATCTTGTGATCTTATTTAAAGGGAAACACCAGAGTCTTTTCCACTAAGATCAGGCACAGCGGTATTTCTACTAAGCCTTCCAAGACCATGTAGTCCTCATGCTCTATAAGTTATTCCAGAGCAGGTGTCAGCAGAACGATGCCCACAGATAAAATCTACCTCACTGCCACCTGCTTTTATATATGAAGTTTAATTGGGCAGTCATATACGGTCATACTTATTTTCTTATTACCTATGGCTGCTTTTGTGCAAAGTTGAGTAGTTGCAACAAAGACCATATGGACTTCAAAGCCTAAAATATTTACTTTCATTTGTTATCAACCTGTTTTATTTATTTATTTATTTTTTGTTAATCCTCACCTGAAGATATTTTCCCTTTGATTTTTTTTAGAGTGGAAGAGAGAGGGAAAGACATGGAGAAATATCAATGTGAGAGAAACACATCGATTGGTTGCCTCCTGCACAAGCCTCGACTAGGTCTGGGAGGAGCCTGCAACCAAGCTACATGCCCTTGACTGGAATTGAACCTGGGACCCTTTGGTCTGCAGGCTGATGCTCTATTCCACTGAGCAAAACTGGCTAGGGCTCAATCCATTTTAGAAAAAAAAAAGCCTACATCTGCTTTAGAACACTGAATAGAAAGAAAAACTTACTCCTTTTATAAAACAAGTTTAGCATTGCAGACCGATATCACTCATGAATATTGATGCCAAAATACTAACTAGGAAATAGCAAAAAAAAAAAAAAATTCCCTGAAAGCTCACTGATACTGTTTTGAGCAGAAATGAGTAATTTGGTTCAGTGCCACACGTCTGTGTTGTTATTGGCAAGGGTGGTTTTGGTTTTTTTGAGGTCACTGTGCTCAGTGTTGGGGAGATGAACACAAATAAATTATAATTGATGCTTCCATATGCTTATTGTCCATGGAGGAACTAGTCACTAAAAGTATTTCACTAAAAAGTGATAATGTTTATAAGGGTATAAGTTGGGAGGCAGGTGCAGAAGGAATTACCAGGCTAGGCAGTTCATTGAGTGTAGGCGCATTGCATTGTACATCATTATGTTCATTTGTCCACATTGAACCTGGCACAGATCTACTGAGTAGGAACCTTGGCTTGGACACTACTACATTCCTTGTGATAAGCTCTGAGCCTGGGTTCCAGTTCCCTCCAGGAAAGTGAACTTCATTCTGCATTGTCATGCTTCTTGCATTCAGCACTGAGTCTAGCACCAGGATCTTGTGGGTAAGCACCTGGCAGCAACACTGTCCAGTTCCTTGTGCTCAACAATCAGCCTGCTCTCAGCTTCTTGGGCGTAGGTCTCTTGTATACTGTTGTTTTTCCACATGCCCTACACTGAGTCTGGTGCACAGCTCCCTGGGGGTGGGCATTTTGGATTGTGCACTATTGCATTCTTTGTGCCAAGCAATGAGCTTAGGATAATCACTTTCCTTGTACATTATTTGTTGTGCCCACTGATAGTCTGGCACACATCTCCTTGATGGTAGGCATCTTGTTTCATGCATTTTCCTGTTCTTGTGCCTAGCACTGAGACTGACATATTGTACTAATTGGAATGATTCTCAGTTGAGCCTTGAAAGTTCAGTAGAGGTTACCCAGGTAAATGCAAGACATCAAGAGATTTTCAGTAAAGGGAGTAGTCTGAAAAAGGCAGAAATGAAGGTGCTGAGACATGTATTTACATATTTTATTTCTAACTTCTGTTTTTTTCCTTTCTGGTTTTGTGGCCAGTCCTGGCAGTTGAGTCATGGAGACACATTTCTGGCAACCTGTCAAGATACCTGCTTTCTGTTGGGGCCACCTATTTGGAACCTCAGCCACACCCACAGTAGAATATGCAACCTGCTAATTTGAAGTCAGATACGTAAGGCTCAAGCAACTTTTTTGGAGATTCCTTACTTCCACATTCTCTCTCCCAGCCCCCGGCCCCCCACCAACTCAACCCAGAGAGAGATGTTTTTGTTATTTCTTGGTTTTCTGATGAAAGAAGGCACAGGTGGGAAAATCTTCAACAACTCCAAAAGTGTCAAAAACTTTCAAAGAGGAGGGAGAACATGCTTTGAAAGCAAGTTAAAACCCTCCTCTGTTCTGAATGCCCTTCACAGCTCAGGTCTGGTCTTTTCCTTTTGGCTTTTGAAGTTCTGTTACCTTTCAAGCTTAATTCCTCTAGGAGTGTGGCAACTTACTAGAGAAACTATGTTTTTCAAAAGGAATACTGAAACGAGAGCATTTCCATGGGAATATGGATTAGCATTCTCCCGTTAGCACTTGCTCTGTTCAAAAGGGCATTCTGGAGCAGATCTGAGGATCCAGAACGCTATTGTTTCTCAACCAAATTGAGAAGAACAAGGAAAGTGAATAAGTTAAAGGGTTTCCTCCTCCATCCTGTCATCCTTCTGTGAATACATTTAGGTACAAATGTATGAGATTGTTGCCTCTCAGAGGTCAGGGGCCTACCACTATTTTCTGAGATTGTGGATTAAATGAATTTGTGTCAGTTTTTCAGGAACTGTAGCATAATCTCATTGGACATAAAGTCAGTAGTCTAACTTTGACCTCTTTGTCAGTGTGAAGCTTGGAGCAGTTGGCCCTCCTAGTGCCCCTGTCATGGGCCCTACACTGAATACATGTGTCTAAGGTCATCCATGTTTGGTGGTCTCTGAGTGATATTGTACATCAGGAGCTATTTTTTCAACAAATGATAAACTTTAGCAATTCTTAAAGTTATTTAAATAAGTAAATGGTTATGATTTTTATTCATAATTTAACAAATGATCTATATGGTGTGAAGTGTGAGTTTAGTACCTCCAGTTTAGAATAGAGAGTAGTGGCTCTCAACCTGGGCTGCATATCTGTAATATGAGGGGTAGGAACTGACATAGAATTTCTTTCGAGTCTCTGCCAGAATTAATTATGAGATTCTGAGATAAGCAGCCCAGTGCGTCGACATTTAGCATATTATCCATTGCACCCTGACAGATGTGGCTCCATTGCCTTGGGTGGATTTTCAGGTCAAGATTTTTCATCTATTCACAGCTATTGCCTCTTCATTTGGTGAATTTTCCAAAATCATTCATGCATCATAGTATGTTCCTGAAAGATTTGTCTGTATCCATATATGATGTAACGAGTCAACTGAGATGCAGTAATCAACAAGACTCATTGAATGACAATTTCAATTTGCAAGTATATCCACCATTAGAGAGTAGAGTAAGTGGATCATCCATGGTCTGGTTATTTCATTTGTACATACAGAGCCTCAATCAAATAACTAGTTTTAAACATTTTTAATTGACATCTAATAATAATGTCCTAAATGTGTCAATGCAAATATAGATAGGTGTTTTTCTTAATATCTGGGGACTTACTCTGTATATGTAAATCTCTGTTATTTTCCACTATCCTTGTGATCTGTGAACTGTGTACTTTCTCTTTGAGTCCAGAGCATTGTGCTTGCACTTTCCCAGGCTAAGACACATTAACATGCAAAAGAGATAGAAGTCAAGAGTAATTAACAACTATGAGCTCTACTTCCATACTGTTTGTGAACTAAACTATTCGGCTTTAATATTGTAAAACCCTAAACAATATTCAGAGCATGGTTTAGTATGATGAAATGGCAGTTAGTTTATTGTTTTAAAATTCACAATTTTAACTCACATATAATTAAGTGTAAAATTTAACAGTGTAATAGAAAAAATTTAGGAATTCAAATTGTTGAGGGGCCAGGACTCTTACATAAATAGAAGTTAACATCTACTGCTTCCCTGATATAAATTATGAGTCATAAAGAAGAAAGTGATTTGAACTGTCACACTGGTATGTGGCATGAGAAGGTCTTTGTAGAGCAGAGTTTGAAGCTAGCTCCTTTATTCTTCACATTTGTATCTTACAATGCATTAAAGGTATAATGGACATTCAATAGCCCAGCAAAGCCTGCACTGTGTCTACCACTGAGGGACATGTCTGGCTGTTTGTTGACAACCAGAGATCTACTTGCAGAAGGGCCTTAGAATCTCTAGGCAGAGAACCCATTCTATGGAAAGAAACAGGTAGACAGGTTTAATCCATTGATAAAGTCTTTGTCTTCATAATGAGTAATTTATTCATTCAATCCACAAATATTTATTGAACACCTATCATGAGACTCCGAGTTTAACATGGTGTCTAATACCTAGATTTGTCTTTCTCTGAAGCCAGGCTCTATTGGGATGGTGCATTTGAACATGGGCGCAAAAAGAACTGCTTTGTTGATATTTCCATAGGATGGTGTGGGTACTTTTAAAAGGAATACAACATAACGAAAGAAAGTAAACCTCCCTCCACCTCACATGTATACATGCCTTGTCATAGGTCTTTGGGGATGTGGAAACTGGGGAAATGTCAGCTGGAGAAGCCACACTGCCCAGTGGAGTTGGTTGCAGTACTCAGCTGACTGGTGCCCTCTGGTGCTGGCTGGCTTGTGTGTCTGCAGAACTCAGAGGCTCTCGAGGATTTCTGGGAATGCGTTGAGAGCATGTTGCAGGGGCTGGGACCCATGTGGAGCATGAGCCAGCCAAAGAGATTAAAAAAGAGTAATTTCTCTCAAAGAACTTCTAAGTTCTTTCTCTAGATGTTTCAATTGTTTGAAGGAGAATTTGGAAATATTGAAGTAACTTTTTTTGAAGATAACTACATAGTAACCAATAATTTGACCAACTTAAAAAAACTCCGTCCAAAAGAAGGATTTGTGTGGCTGAATTCAACTGATTAGTGTGTGCGCATAAACACAGACAATGCTCCATGGTGTCTGGGGTCTACTCCCATTGCATCTGTCCCATGAGTTGGCAGCAGCTGTAAATCCAAGTATTGGGGCTATTCTGTCATGATGATTCTGACCCCTCAGATACCTTTCGTTTTTAGTGATGTTTGGGTCTTCAGATATATCTCCCAAGAACATTTCAGGATTCCAGAGAGAGTTATTAATACCATGCTTTCAGAGGTTTAGGCTTGAGTTTGCCTACTAATTAATTCTGTTCTATTTTTATATTAGTGTCTCAAACACAATAGACAGATAATCATGTCAAGTAAACAGTTTTTATTTTATTTTATTTTATTTCTTATATAAATCTTTATTGTTCAGATTATTACAATTGTTCCTCTTTTTTACCCCCAGAGCTCCCCTCCACCTGGTTCTCATCCCACCCTCTGCTTTTACCTCCCTCCAACTGTCCTCATCCACAGGTGTATGATTTTTGTCCAGTCTCTTCCCACATCTCCTATACCCCTTTCCCGCCCCCCTGAGAATTGTCAGTTCACTCCCTTTCTATGCCCCTGATTCTATTATATTCACCAGTTTATTCTGTTCATCAGATTTTTTATTCACGTGATTTTTAGATTTCACTTGTTGATAGATATGTATTTGTTGTTCATAATTTTTATCTTTACCTTTTTATTCTTCTTCCACTTCTTAAAAAATATCTTTCAGCATTTCATATAATACTGGTTTAGTGGTGATGAACTCCTTTAGCTTTTTATCTGTGAAGCTCTTTATCTGACCTTCAGTTCTGAATGATAGCTTTGCTGGGTAACTCTACAATCTTGGTTGTAGGTTCTTGCTATTCATCACTTTGTATATTTCTTGTTACTCCTGTCTGGCCTGCATATTTTTGTTGAGAAATCAGCTGACAATCATATGGGTGCTTCCTTGTAGGTAACTGTTTTTCTCTTGCTGTTTTTAATATCCTCTCTTTGTCTTTTGCTCTTGGCATTTTAATTATGATGTGTCTTGGTGTGGTCCTCTTCGGATTCCTTTTGTTTGGGGTTCTGTGCACTTCCTGGACTTGTAAGTCTATTTCTTTCACCAGTTGGAGAAGTTTTCTGTCATTATTTCTTCAAATAGATTTTCAGTATCTTGCTCTCTGTCCTCTTCTGGCACCCCACTAATTCTGATGTTGGTACGCTTGAAGTTGTCCCAGAGGCTCCTTACACTATCTTCATATTTTTGGATTCGTTTTTCTTTTTGCTTTTCTGGCTGAGTGTTTATTGCTTCTTTATATTTCATATCTTTGACGTTATTCTTGTGATCCTCTAGTTTGCTGTTAGATCTCTGTATAATATGTTTTATTTCAGTTAGTGTATGCTTAATTTCTAGTTGGTCCTTTTTCGTATGCTTGAGGGTCTCACTAAATTTATCGGCCTTTTCTAGAAAATTATTGAAAAACCTTATAACTGTGGTTTTGAACTCTATATCTAGTAGTTTGCTTTCCTTATTTCTTTCATCTGATTCTTTGTCTCTGTATTTTGGCTATTTCCCTGAGTTGACAGAGTGGCTTTGTGTGCTAGGTGTCCTATAGGGACCAGTGGCTCAGCCTCCCCAGTTACTAGTAGTGGACATTCTTGGTGCACCCCTTTGTGAGCTGTGTGCACAATCTTCTTGTAGTTAAGCTTTGATTGTTATTGGTATTACTAGGAGGAATTGACCTCCTGGCCAATTGACTGTGATGATCAGTTGTGTCTACGCTGAGAAAACTTCTCTGCTGGTGACACCCTTATGAGATAAGACTTGAAAAAGCCTCTGTGCTCAACTTGAATGGGGTGAAGTCTCTAAGAGGCCCTTATGTCTCAGTGTCCCATGGTAATCACTGCAAGAACCTCTGAAAGGAAGCTACCCTTGAGTTCTGCCCACTGCCAGAGATAGTCCAGTTTCTTCCCAAATGAGTCTAGGTCCCAGAGTCTTGCCTAGAACTGAAGTTCAGAGCAGTTGGGAACTTTTGCCTCCCTGTGGATTGAGAAAGCCAGCCACGTACCCAGTTGCCAGCCCTCTCGGCATGGGCTCCTCCATACCTCTGCCTTCCACAGCTCCTCTGAGTCTCAGTGTGCTTTTCTCTTTCCTTCTAGTTGTAGAATTTCCACTCAACCAGCCTTCCTGTGGTTCTGGATGATGTCCGTTTTGTCTTTTAGTTGTAGTTTTGAAATTGTTGTGTGAGGCAGCAGTTTAGGTGTTTACCTATACTGCCATCTTGGTTTCCCCCTAACTACTTTGTTTTTAAATTTGTCTTTAAATTTAACTGTGCTTTCAGGGACACCTGATACAATTCCAAGCTGAAAAGTAATGGGATCATCACATGGGACTGGGACACTGTCACAGAACCACTGAGGATCACACACATGCAAACTATTGTTCATGTGCACGTGCACACAATGATGGCATAGTAATGGTGGCCATGTAAGCACCTTCAACATCCTGAAATTAGTAAGCCAACATCCTTTCAACATTGGAACTTCTTGTAATGTATATAGAGATACTTTAAGTAAGTGTGTTCTTTTATCAAAGTGTTTGCTTTCAGATTGGTTGATATGTGCTTTTGAAATATTAATTTTCTGACTTTTTCTTTTTCTCTCTGTGTATTCACTTTGTTTGGATAGACTGAAACATCTTTGGGAATGTAATTTTTAAAAGGTAGCTGAATTAAATTGACAGGTAATGCAGACAAAAGAATGGTTTTGATTAGTTCTATCATGAACCATTATTATTATGTTCTTTCAACAGGATTACAAATACAAATATGTCCATATATATTACGTGTATACTAAGTGTGTGTACATTTTCATTTTAATGCTAATTCATATTTTTATACAAATTTGATACATATTACTATTCAAGGTTGATTAAATATAGGGTTGAAATATAGCCAATAAAACAAGATTACAAAGAAATTAGAAACAAATTTTAATTAGAAAATTGCCACCTCAAATCCTTTTAGGAAGTAAGCAGACATCCTATCTAATAAAGAGGGAATATGCTAATTGACCATCACTCCATCACAAAGATGGCTGCACCCAGAGCTGAGGCCAAGTTCCCATAAGGAGCCTTAACAAGCAATCAGCAGGGGCCTGAGGCTATGCCCTCCCCCATCCCTGTGGGACTTGACAGGGGACCTCAAGGTCTGCTTCCTGTCCTGGTCCTGGGCTAGGGTACCTCAGGCTTCTCCCCCTGCCCCAGTGCCAGGCCGGGGACCTCAAGGCACACCCCCCACCCTGGTCTGGACTGGGGTACCTGAGGCCCTGCCACCTGCCTGGCAGGACTTGACAAGGGTGGGACTGGGCAGGTCTGGATCTAGCCCAGTGTGGCGGACAGGCCGGATCTGGGTCTCATGATTTTGAGGGTGGGTAGGGATTTGACTCTGGGTCCTGTGGTGAGTTCCAGACTCTGACAGGAGGAAGGTTTTCATATACACTTTACTAATTTTCTTCCATTTCTGACACTTCTATTATAGAGAAAGGGCAAATAGCAATATTAAATTATTTCCTCTAATTAATCTCCTTTTAATGTGCATGAATTTCATGCACCAGATCACTAGTAAATAATAAATAGGACCATTTAGAGACTTTGCTGGACAAGCAGCCCTGGACTGAAATTCTGGAGGGCTATATTCTAGTCACACCTTTGATTCTGGCTTTCCTAGTGAGCTTTAGTAATTGTTTGATAGATGTTTCAGAAGCTAGGAATATACTAGGTCAGTGGTCGGCAAACTCATTAGTCAACTGAGCCAAATATCAATCATACAATGATTGAAATTTCTTTTGAGAGCCAATTTTTTTAAACTTAAACTTCTTCTAACACCACTTCTTCAAAATAGACTCGCCCAGGCCATGGTATTTTATGGAAGAGCCACACTCAAGGGGCCAAAGAGCCACATTTGGCTCGTGAGCCACAGTTTGCCAACCATTGTACTAGGTGATCAATAAATGCCTCTGAATTTCATTAAGCCCAGGAGACAGAAGTCAGATCTTTGTTGTTCCCCATAGCAGAATTTCCAAGGCCATTGGAGAAGATTCTACGAATAGTCTGGGATAAGACCAAGGCTCCTGCTTCCCATCTTTGGGAGCTTCACATTTTTCTGGACGAAGGCTAGATTCTATGAACTTGTAAGAAGATGGGGAAATGTTTTCTTTTGAGAGTAAAAACCATCATGTTAAAGATATTAAAAAAATTTCATGTCATCTCTATCACTAAAAACTTATCTATAATTTACCATTGTAGCAGTTTTGTATCTTTTGAGCTTCAGTGGAGTTATCTCAGAAGAAATGAGGCTTGCTCTGTGTTTCTAGCACCAGGGAGTCATCTCCTGATGGTCACCGTGCCTGTGTCTGCCTTGGGGAACTTGGAAGGGCCACCTTTCCCTCTGCTTGCTTTGTTTGAAAATTCCCTTTGTGACCTATGGCTATTGCCACATCACCCTTTGATGAAAGGCCCATACCCAATTAAATATGACATAGAGTTGTACACATTTTGTGAGCACTCTGTTTCCCTTATTTCTTTTGTTCATTTGCTCTTGCTGCCGTAGCAACTTAACATAAACTTAGTGGCTTTGAACATCACAAACATATTACTTACATTTCTGTATGCTTAGAAGTCCAACCCGAGTCTCTCTAGTCTAAAATCAAGGTGTTGGTAGGGCTATATTCTCTTCTAGAGGATCTAGGGGAAATCCATTTTCTTGACTTTTTCAGTGTCAAAAGCAGTGGTTCTCAACCTTCCTAATGCCACAACCCTTTAATATAATTCCTCATGTTGTAGTGACCTCTAGCCATAAAATTATTTTCATTGCTACTTCATAACTGTAATTTTGCTATTGTTAATGAATCATAATGTAAATATCTGTGTTTTCCCATGGTCTTAGGCGACCTTGCTAGTGGTTGAGAACCACAGGTTGAGAACCACTGGTCAAAAGGCTGCCCATATTCATTGGCTCATGTCCTCCCTCCTTCCATATTCAAAGCCAGAAAAGTGACATCTTTTTGAAGATTCCTGAACTCAACCCATTCTTCCATTATAGTCTCCCTCCAACTGTCCTCTTCTGCCTCCCTCTCCTACCTTCAAGGACCCTTGTGGTTATACTTGTCCCATCCAGATACTCCAGGAAACTCGCCCTATCTCAAGTTCTGTACTTTATCACATCTGCAAAGTTCCTTTTGCTATAGGAGGTAACAAAGGCATGGGTTCCTGAGATTAGGGTATAAGTATCTTCAGGGAAGGTATTCTGTCAACCACCCTTTTTCTTCTTCTGTGGCATTAGGAAGGTTGAGAACCACTGCTTTTGACACTGAAAAAGTTTCTTTAGGAATTGAGAAAAATAAAGTTGTTTAGTGAATTATTACTATAATTATAATTTTCATCATGATAGAATCAAGGTTGAGAGGTCCAAGGTTATGTAGTCCTCTCTCATATGGATTGTGGGCGTGGCCACGTGACATACTTTGGCCAATGAAAAATTTAAGACATAATGCAAGCAGATGGTTGAAAAGGGCTTGCACATTGGTTTTGTCATCTCTTGTTACTTTTTACATCCCTCTGCCATCTGAGGAAGCCCAGGCAAGTCTACTAAGTGATGAGACACACATGGCCCAGGCACTGTTGTCACTCAAATAAAAGCCAGCATCAGCAAATGGCACCAACCCAGTAGTAGACAAGCCACCTGACATTTAAGAGAGGACACCCTAGATCACCAACAGGATCTGCCAGAAACCACAGGTGCATGAGGGAGGCCAGCAGAGTGGAGCCAACCCTGACCAGATCAGTGGAACTGCCCAGATGAGCAAACAGCATCCTGAGCTAAATAAGATGTTTGTGGGTATTTTGTTATACAGTAAAAAGTTCATTAAGTCAGAAGGAGAAAGTTGGAAGCCAAAGCTGAGAATACGGTTAAATTGAAGGACAGATTGGTTGCAAAGGAATGGAGACCAAGTATATCTCCCACACACAAAACCATAGGCACAAAGCATTTTGGAGCAATCCTATGCACAAGAACAGGAGAGTACAATGAGTCTAACCTCTTTTAACTCCACCTTTAGATTCCTGATTCTGTGACAATGTCACAAGGAATGCTCTAATAATCACTTTAATCTATTGGTGCAATGTCATGTTGAAATATCTTTAACATCCTTATTCTGATTCTTAAATTTTATTTAATAGGAAGCTGAAGCCCAGAGAGATGGATTGACTTGTCCATTCCACCCCAAAATTTAGGTTACATATCTTTTGTTTTCAATGAAGCAAATATATTCCCTGCACACTTTTGAAAACACTATTATTATGCCTTTCTTGTGAGAGAATGTATTTGATTTCTTCTCATTCCCTTGTGTCCTGGTTTCAGGATGAGTGGACTTACAATGAGATGCTCAGTGGCAGACAGACAATATAACTTCCACAGACTGCATCTTTGCCTCAGTCCTGGTGAAAAAAATGAGCCATATCTGAAGAATTCCATCAGCTTTAGCAAAGCTGCTGGCCAAGAAGAGAAGAGATCCAAAGAGTAAACAAGGGTGGGAAGGAAAACTATAATTCTCTGGGCACCAATTGTTTGGAAGGAAGATTTAGAATAATTTTGTCATCTCATCTCCATTCTTAAATATGTAGCGTCTAAGGATCAGCAGGAACCAAGAAGGCAGGCAAGGGCCTCTCATCCTGAGTGCTGGGGAATGCCCACAGGTAGGGCTTGCTCAAGGCCTGGGGGGCTCTGGCATGGTTTCCATTCTTAGCTTTCATCTTCTCTTAGACATGCTCCACTCTCCAGCTTTGCGGACTTCCTGGTCTCTTCTAGACCTCATGCTTTTGTTCTGTCTGCCTCATCTAGAAGTCCATTTTTACTGCTTGTCTGCCTTCTTTGTGAGGTACAATGATCTTGTGCTCCATTTAAGCATCATTTCACTGACGTCCTCCAGACTCCTCCAGGTTGAGTTAGCTGTTCCCTCCTCTGGCTTCTAAACTTTAACCCACCCATTTATATTATTAACTAGTAGCCCAGTACATGAAATTTGTGTATGGGGGGGGGGTGTCCCTCAGCCCAGCCTGCACCCTCTCCAATCTGGAACATCCCTCTCACAGTCCAGGACTGCTGGCTCCTAACTGCTCACCTGCCTGCCTGCCTGATCACCCCTAACCACTCTGCCTGCTGGCTTGCTTGCCCCCAACTTCCCCCTTGTCGGCATGATTGTCCCCAACTATCCCCCCCTACTGGCCTGCTCACCCCCCAACTGTCTCCCCTCCCTGGCCTGATTGCCCCCAACTGCGCCCCCCACTCCCGCCAGCCTGCTTGCCCTCAACTTACCCTCTCCCTCGCCAGCCTGCTTGCCCTCAACTGCCCCTTGCTGACCTGATGGCCCCCAACTGCCCCCCCCCACAAGCCTCATTGCCCACAACTGCCCTCCCCTCCTGGCCTGATCGCCCCTAATCACCTCTGCCTTGGTCCCACCTCCATGGCTTTGTCCAGAAGGTCTAATTAGTATACCTTTATTAGTATAGATTCTCTTTGGTGTGGTGACGTTGTCATCTGATGTTGCTGAAAGGCCTTACCTTGAAATTTATTTGCCGAACCTAGTGTTAGATGACCTGCCATACATCAATTACAGGTTCTTTTATTCTCTTACGTTCAAACCTTTAGTGCCCTCGCTAAAGGAACAGGCAGTTTTATAGTTGGCCTTCAAGATTTTCCCCTGGTGTCATTAAAGGAAAGGAAATGCAAAGCAGAGTTGTGTGAATTTAGAAATGTTGCAGGGTGAGCCAGAGGCAAGTCAGCTCTTTGAAATGATGTTCTACTGGGAATGACTCACTTTCTGGGTGGACTCTTTAAAGGGGGATGGCATGTATGTTTAACCCTTTTACCAACAGTTTCCTAAGACTTGGAGACTTTTATGTTCACAAATTCAGAAGTGACAGAACTAGCCCGATAAGGGAGCAGGCAGGCATGCTGCAGCTTGCTTTATGTGACGGACACCAATCAGGTCCTTGCTAAGGAAATACACATTGCTATCAGTGTAGCATGCCTTTTCAACTCCTCAGTCCCTCTCATTCTCAAAGGTACAATCAAATGTAATTATAAATAAATCTTTCAAAGTGCACAATGTTTTTGTGAGATATGTAAGGTACCATTTATTAGACCCTTACCAAATGATCATATTTTGGCCCAAATTTCATCCTTGCACTAGCTATAAAAATTGATAAACAGTTACTCAGGGGGAAGCATCACCTTCTTAAGAGGAAAGACTGTTATTGAAATACTTGAGTAATACCAATTTGGAAAAAATACCAATTAAGAGGTTTTAACTTGATAAAACAGGTGCAATTAGATGTTTTTCAATATATTGTTATTATAGTTTGACACTTTGTGTAGTAGAGAACAATAGCAATTAATTTGCCTTAATATAGTCTATATTTTCACCTTGTCAGCCCAAATTGCTATGATTTTTCTGTATTTCATCATTTTTAAGGAGAATGTTTTCAGCAAAGTTTCCTTTTTCTTTTTCTTTTTGCTTAGACTGTAGACTATTCTCCTAAGTGGAAAATGGCTGCTGAGTATGCGGAAAGAGCACAAAAACTTCAGCAGGAAGACACTATTTATAATCATTTGAAATTTTCCATCCATGGAAAATTCTTAAATTAGGCTTAGGAAAGCAGTCCTATTTAGCAAGCTGCTTGGACAAAGCAGAAGCTCATTGTCAACGCTGGGATTTGGACTGCACCTGTCACAAGTCCCCACCTCTTCTTAGCAACAGTACCTCTCCAGTGTCCCAGTAAAACTCCCACAGGTTCTTGA
This sequence comes from Lasiurus cinereus, assembly GCA_011751065.1. Taxonomy (NCBI): domain Eukaryota; kingdom Metazoa; phylum Chordata; class Mammalia; order Chiroptera; family Vespertilionidae; genus Lasiurus; species Lasiurus cinereus. The sequence continues at coordinate 24,121,655 of JAAGEH010000018.1, read as the reverse complement.
GCTTGTCTTCCTGCAGAACCTTTGTGCCAGGTACAGCACCTTCACTAGTGCTCTCATTGGCTCCATCAGCTTCAGTGGGTCTGGACTAGAAATTAATGACTATTCTTGCTGGTCCATCAACTCAAAAGGTAGCAAATCTCAGATTAGATGCCAATACGAGGGATGGATGTGCCTTTGCTTTATCATACATTAAATGTCTTTGATTTTTCCTTCACTAGTAGGCAATTGGTTGGAAAAGTCATCACCTTAATCATTTGAGGGTTTGAGGGAAGTGATTTCAAGTGAGTAGGTGATATACTCGGAATTTGGGATGGCTTGTCTATGGGTCTGTATGTGTCTTTTCCCCTCTGTTCCCTAGTGTCTCTCACTCCCTTGAGATTCTAATTCCTGTTTGTATAATTGGAATTCTTAGGTTTCCCAAATGGTGTAATTTCAGCTTTATGGTCCAGCAGAAACTTCAGCAGTGCTTACATGGTTTCTTTCTCTTTGCAGCTAGAACTGTTTCACAAAGACATATGGTGCCAACCAGGGAATATAGTTTTCATGATGTAAAAGGAATAACTTAATCAAGAGAACCCTAGTGGGGCTATTGTAATGAGCTGACAATTTCTCCAGAGGTCCCCCATCCCTGTTTGATGACAACAGGCAATGTTTTTCTAAACAAGGAGGTTTAAAGCCTCCTGTGGAAGTATGCTATTAAGTTACAGACTTTTATTTCTCTGCCTAGCCCAATCAGCTGCGGCTGTGGTTTTTGTTTATTTGTTTTTTGTTTTGTGAAATGAAGCCAGCTTCCAAACTCACCCCACTCCCTCAGGCCAGATCTCTGTGGGGAGGCTCCAAACTTTAAAGCAATTCTCAAACTTATCTAAGAAGTAGAATAACTGGAAATAAAGCACTTTTTTTTTTCTGAATGTGATGCAAAAATGCTGGCTTATTGAGCTAAAAATAACAAATTATAAAAGTCAGCATAAGTCAAATAGAATCTTAGAATGAATTCTGATATACACTGTTGGTAGCAGTAGCAAAGTTTTAAGAAAAATTGGGAATATAAAAGATTATTACTAAGAAACTCCTGTTCATTGTTTTTAAACTTTCTCCGAGTCTTGAAAAAGATTGCCATATTTTTCAATTTTACTGGTAGAATATCTAGGATGAGTTTTTGAAACACCAGTATTCCAATGGGGCATAATTTGACAGTCACTGGTTTAAAACTTATTAGCCATATAGTGCTCTAGGAATCGTTATTATGAAATTAATGATGACAATGCATGATTATGTCCTGAATGTAGTATTCAAAGAGTTTCCTCTGATGATTAGCTGAGAGTTGAGGTACAGAGGAATCTGATGACAGATTCCTTATATTTGATTCCATTCATGGTGGAAGGGAGATGTGATTGACATTTAGACCGAAGATTCTCACTCCAGAATTATTGCAGTGAGCGAGAGGCCAGCCTGTCAGTGTTGGTGTCAGAGAGAACGTGCTGAGAGAACAGCATCACTGCTACCTGAAACAGCAAAAATTACCAACGCTGTAGCTTGAGAAGCAATATATACCAACTCTGGGAGGGAAAAGGCTATTTATTTGTAAAAGCTCACCATCAAATCACTGGACAGGATAAACAACTCATATAGAAAAATCCATTATAACTTGTTGATTTCTCTAGGTACTCTTAATGGGGTGTCGAACTAAACTCTCTCAAATGTAAGCAATCATGATAGGGGAAAAATTCATTTTTTATTATCATTATTTTTTGCTGATACCTTTATCCAACTCTTTCCATGGTTGTCTGAATTATATTTAAGCATATATAATCTATTTGATGTTAGTAAGCACCCAATTTAGCATTAATTTCTGTGGATGGAAATATGAGTTATATGTTTAGGTTAGTAATAACACTATACAATTTGATCATTTCTGAGTACATTGATAATATTTTCATCTCAAAGAGGGAGTTCTGAGAGTTTGTATTCATTTTTGAAGCATCAGCAGCTTTTAGTGCAGAGGCCACACACTTTTTCTAATCTCATTTTACTCAATTTCTCTACCAGTCTGACTCTGATTAGAGGTTCAAATAAAATTGTGATTCTTCTGTGCATCGATTATGTTAAAGTACTTCTTGTCTTTCTCCTGGCACAGCAGCATCTGAAAGAAAATTAATTGTTATAAAGTTGTAGCAGAGTAGCACTAGTGTTCTTTGAGGAATATTCTACTAGACTTCCAAATAGTTGAGACTTTTTAAAAAATATACTCAACTTCACTTCATAAATAAATCTCACAAGGGTATAGGAATCCAATGGAGAAGTGCATGTTTCCAGGTTCTCTCAATGTGCACATAAACAGCTTTGATTTGGGGAGCCAACAAGGGGCATGTATAACAAAAATGAGTTGAAAAGAAAATTTGCACATAGAGTAATTTTAATCCATTCCATTTTTAAATACCACAATAAATTTAATTTTCACAATAAATTAAATAGCCATATTCAGTTTACAAAATAGAGTTACTTAGTGTGAAACAAGTATTTACAATAATATACATTATGTACATGACATTTCTCTTTGTTGACATAGAACATGGAAGTGAAAGGACTTTCCAATGTATGATTGACATGCTACAAGTGACATCATGGTCTATACGAGAAAACAATAGTGCAAAATCACCACAGGTACTTTGGAACAAGGTCAATTTTATGAGATAGGACATCCTTTTAAATCATAAGAAAATAGCATTTTCTGTTTTCATGGCACCAATTCAGCATCTGAATTAAAGAGCCAGCTTTCCCTTAGAAAAGAATGTATAACCGAATCCTCTCCTTCCTGAAGCTTCACAGCCATTGGTACTTTTCACACATTCATCTTTTGGCTTCAATTTATGTAAATGGCGGGTGACGAATTCTGACTCAGAGGAAGACTAACTCTTTGAGAATAGCTGAAGTCACTTTCCCCCAATACCACCACCTCTTCTTTTAGTAACTTGTCTCGAAGATGCAACTATGCAGATAGCAAATTGTTTTTGTACATTTTCAGTAGAAAAAGAACTGTTCTTATATTTGGTCACACACTGTGTATATACAAGTAGAGATGGAAACATGACTTGGATAGTTGTGTCTCCGAAAAGTGCATATTTTAATCTAGCGGAGACATTGCGTGTCTCCAGGCACAACACATGGTGTTGTATGACTTAGTATTTTAGGGCCAGTTCAGTGTCCTCCCAGTGATCTGGTAAAATTTTTGATTGAAAGGGTGAAAGAATTTGCGCAATTTGGTAATGACAGAGGGGTCCACCTCTGGATGAATGCGCCCCTTGCTGCCAGCCAGGCACTTATTAAAGATAACGTTAAATCGCAAGCAGTAGAACCCTCTGGTAACATTGAAATACAAATTGTACTGACTTATTCTTGGGGGAAGATTTAGGAACTTCTCCACGAGCTGAAGTTCCGGCAGAGGTTCTGTGATGAGGCGATCTCCATCCACAATGTGAAATTGCTCAATCGGAAAGTATTTCAACCACCTTTCCAAATGTTTGGTGTAGATGCTGGTTCTTACTGCTTTGTATTTTGTGTTCACTTCGCAGGTATTAGGGTCTATTGCCAGCTTCTCAAACTTGTAATAAGTTTTATTCTTCCTCTCCTTCCCCTCTAGCACCTGAGTGTAATCAGAAATAGCTCTTGTGGTTGGCTCCCTGACAATGATCAGCAACTTGATGGATGAGTTCATTTTGTAAATCCTTTCTGGAACTTCCTCCGTGATAAAATATGCTGGGCTCTTTTCAATTGTGATTTGCTGAGGGTAGGAAAAAGGCATCTTTTTTCTATACCACTCAATGCCCTTTGCATAATTCTCATCATTGTCAAAAAAGTGGATTTCTTGAGAGGCTTTGACCACAGCTGGATGGAGGTTCAGCATCTCAAGCAGGGCCCTGGTGCCTCCTTTTCTCACCCCAATGATAATGGCCTTGGGGAGTTGCTGGACCAGGTCATGAAGTCGAACCTGTTCCTTGGAAATGTTGCCCTTTCGGAACTCATGCAGCAGGCCGCGCTTGAACTGCAGGGCACGGAGAGGGAATTCAGCCTGCCCGCGGGCTCCAAATCGGCCTTCAATGGGGCAAATGGGTTGTAGCCTGCAAACAACAGAGAGACACTGTAAGAACCTCACTGCAACTAGATTCTCATTTTTCTGGTTCGGCAGTCAGAGTAAGACTTTAAATGCATAAATAAAACCACTGTTGCCCTGCCTGACGCAATCCATAATGAACATATGTTTGAGAAATTTTATTTTAAGCAACACTGTATTAAATGGAGCCCACATAATTGATGGGATTTTTTTTTTATTAGTGCTCCTTAAATTTTTTATTCACCAAGCACTTAATTGACTACGGCATGTACTTATGTTCACACAGTACAGGACAGACAAGTGACACCAGTCATACTAATAGCTTTTTAACAGCTCACTAGTTAACATTATTTAGAGAATGTGAAAGGTGGAAGATTATAATCTTGAGCTGGGAGACTGAAGGGCAGCTAGAAGGCTAGTCTTTTGGGTTTCGTGCGTATTACTATCTTGCGACACTCATACGGCTCTTAAAAACTGTTGATATAAAATCTGAAAAGAGGTGGCAGTCTCTGCCTTTGGTTATTTGCATCATCAACCTGAAAAATTCCAAAATTGGCACTTGCTGAGCTTTTCAGCCTCTTGAGAATTTCTGCTGTTGTCTTTAGGGACAGCTAGAAGAGCACTGTGTTTCTTTTTCTTCCTATCTAAAAAGGTCAGGGTTATGTTTTTACTTGGTTGAATGCAGGAACAAACTCAATGCCATCAGCAAGTTGTATATCACTTACCACACCTGGGACCAGAAATCAACACGGCTTTAGCAGGGCCAGAAACCCAGGTCCTCATTGCCAAGTGCATTTAAATCAGGAACTCAAGCTCATGAAGGAAGAGATTCAATCAATGGAGCCAGAAAGTAGTATTCCCACTTCAACACTGCCTTAAATAATGAACTACCACCCCTGCTTCTCTCAGAGAAAAAGGTGTGATGATAATTATAATGGTATTACACTGGAGTGGCTGTTTAATTTGGCATAGCTAATATATATGGTTAGTACATTGAGTTTCCTTTGGGGTATAGTCTGGAATGGAACTGAAATTCATTATAATTTCCCTAGGTTTATTTGGAAAGGCATTTTAACCATCTTGGTAAAGGGTAGAAGAGTGGTAAAAATGACCTTTAAGCCAGTTCCTTCAACTGAAACCTCTAGTGTCCCAATAATTGAGAGTCTATGTCCACTTCTCCGTGGCAATAAGTTTCTTTCTTACATTTCCCAAGAGTCTCTATTGTACCTTTCTTGTTTTCTGTAATGTTACAATTAAAAGGAGAAGAGGAAAACCTCAAGGTCATGAACCGAGGAGAGAGGGCTTGATCTGTGCTCTATGTAAACAGTCTATGCAAATGCTTAGGCAAAAATATAAACATCGTTTACTTTTCTGCGGTACTTTTTTTTTATGATTTTAAACACAACTCATGCTCATTGTGAAAAACATGAAAATACAAAATACTATAAAAAAGTTTATCAGTCACTATGTTAGAGAAACATACATTTTGTTTATACGAATTTGTAAAGATTAAGGCTGGAGTTCTAAATGAAAGATATGAAAGGCGCAGAACACATAGAGTCAAAGATGTTTTCAATTGCGACATTGCTTGGGATATCACAAATTCATCTTTTAGCTGTTCTTGATTGACAAGTAAGTGCTAATTCCCTAAGACATTCATTGAATATACTGGATAGACTTCTCTCTTGTGCATCTAGAATGATGCTAGTGTCTGTCATCCTTGAAAGAATTAAGGCAATAGTCAAGTCCTTTTCTGTAGGACTTAATTCTCTTGAGGAATTCTGGCTGAAAGAGGCTGAAATAGAGTCCCTTTCCTACCTCTAGAAATGGCCATTTTTCTTCTTTCCTTCCTTTTTCTACCTGCTACCTTGGGAGCTCAGAGGCTGCAGAACAATTGCTTGTTGGACTCCATAACTCAAAATTGGAGAAAATATCACCTTATTTTGACTTCTTGAAGAGTAGATTCTGAACATGGGGCTCAGACTACATAACATGGACTCTAAGGATTGGAAGGGACGGTAAAAGTAACCGTGTTCAGCCTCCCATTCAGAGTTACTAAAAGATAAGTGTAAGTCAGCATGGGTAAATTTTAGATACAATCAATTCTGACTCTCAATTGAGAACTTTTGAAAAAGCTCAATAAGCAATCTATTTCTTTATTAAAATGATCCCATTTGAGACCAAAGACCAGGTGAAAAATGAAAAGAACTAACTAAGTAACCAATACGTTAATGACCATTAGATCAATTACTCAATAAAAAGGAAATGATTGGGAAGAACTTGATACAGAAGTTCCTTTATGGATGTAGGACAATGATACCACTTCAAGGCTTTTCCCTAATAACTAATCGCTACCTTTAGGGAATTACTTGAGGTCAGTGATAAGCTGATCATACCGTTTCGCATAGTTAACAATTAGTATATGGCCTTTACTCTGGATTTTTGAATTGAAAAACAAAAAGGTGTTCACTTTACCAGGCAAAATTGACCTTGGCAAAAGGAAAATAAAGACCACTGCTATATTGTTTGATAAATATCTATGGTGATAAGATCTATAGATTAGAAAAAGAAAACTGCAAGGGAGATATTTTCATTTTTAAAGTGTGGCTGCATTTTCACAGAAAACGGGAACTGAATGCATGGAGAACTCACTTCAGCTTCTCCAGAGCAACAGTTAATTTAAAGAGCAAAGAAGGAAGCTTCACATTTCAGAAATTCAGTTCTCTGTCCTTCACAGTCACACTGGAAGTTGGACAGCCCAGAGGTGTTCATTGTGAAGCCGGATGCTATCGCTTGGCTTCTGTTTGCTTTCAACTGTTTGCTTATGTAGAGCCAACCCCTGACTCCGTAAATTTCCTCTCCATAGATTTTCCATTGGTTTCTGGACAATTACTCTGAGTGACAGGCTCCTTGTCTGGTACATCCTACTCCTGGAAACCAGAGCTAATTACATAGTTCAAACTCCCCCCGCTTGCAGCCATCGTTCCAGGGCAGTGGGTTCCAAATTTGATGAGCTCCTTTATAGGCACAAACATAATTTTAACTCTCCTGGTAGCATATTAATGATTCACTCATAAATTTCAAAATGAAAATACCTAAATACATCATCACCATTTTGCCATGGCTAGAGGTCAACAACCAGATGCACACAGACCACAGTGAGCTATAGAAAATGACATTTTCCCTGTACATGGCTTTATCCCTTCTCTGAGAGTAAACGTCAATTCTCACAGAATACAAATGGATCCTGATGAACACCTTGGTTTGAGCAACTTGGATCTCTGTTTTAAAGGCTCAATAGATCAAAATCAATACAGCAAAACATGTTTCTTGGGAATTTTGAAGGAGGAAAACAAAAGGGTAGGTTTAAACAAAAGGGTAGGTCCTAAGGAAGTTTAAGTCAAGAAACACATAATGTCACATGGGTATAGGTATGTGTTTAATCACCTACCTATCCAAACTCCCAACTCTGGCGACTAGATACAGGAGACTCCCAACAGCAAGGCTTCCCAGGACCAGGAGCTTCTGTCTCAGCCACACCTGCTGTTTGAATAGCATGGCCCTCCATCAACCTTCAGGACTTCTGTAGCCTGCGAGGTAGGGACAGAAGGAGACTCATTAGTGCTCTTCTCTTATACGTTCTTTTAATTGTCACAAAGCCAAGCAAGGATTGGAAAATAGGTGATTAAGTGACACCACATGAAGAACAGATCTCATATCAACCTTGACAATGTTCATGGGTATTTAGCAAAACTTGGTTTCCTTTCCCTGGCCTTTAAGATCAAATACAAAATTGGGGGAAGATATTACTAACCAGACAGAACCTGCTAGACAATTGTCAATGTAAATGAAAATGCATGTATTACAATAGTAAATATATATGTGTGCACATATATGCTTATATTTGTTGTTGTTAACCATTAAAAGTACTGATAACATGAGCAACTTAAGAAATCTGAGGTTTACTGGCAGGGCAACCAGTAAACTGAAGTTTCTGCCTCAGAATAACAGGGAAAATGTAGAAATTGAAACCCCAATTCAGTAAGTTATTGTTTTGGTCACAACATTTTACCCACATGTGTTTTGTTTTGTTTTGTTTTCTAGTTGTGAGTGAAGGAAGCGAGCAAGATCAAAAACTATTTCTTATCAAAGTTATCAGGGTTTTTTAGCAGGACCCCAGATGTTTAATTACAATGGCATCAAGTAACCTGATATTTCTTTCAAGTTCTCTGTCCATTTCTGTATTGGACTGAAAACATGCTTAGTGTAGACAGACACCTATGCTTTGTGACCCCCTCCTTTGCATGGGTTTGGTGATATTGGTCTTGCTATTACATCATAACAGAAGCTGAACTGGGAGCTTCAAAGTCACACCTCAAATAAGGCCAGCGAAAAGTGTAAGGCATTACTAGTGCTATTATTAAATTTTGGGGAAAATGCAAGCTTCCAAATCAGCTTTTCTTGTTAAAAATAAATCAAAATCCCCTTTCAAAATAAGATTGTTTTCTTATTAAAACTCAATATAGTGACCCAAGAAGAGGGACTACAGCAGTGGGCCATGGCAAGAAATTGTTTTGCTGCAATGATATCTCCAGATTTGCTATGTGAAGATTTTCTCTGTGCAAAGGGGATATACTAGGATTGACAGATTCATCTGTTCATTCATTCATCAAGAAATCACTAAGCACTGAAACATGTTTCCAGCTACTTTATTAGGTTGATGGGGGATTCTAAAAAAGATCTTGATGGACTTTTAGCCCTTGAAAAATTAACGATGTGATTAGGGAAGTGTGAAACAACCAGAGAATGCAACCTAATTCATGATAATGTATGAATAAATGTTGGGGAAAGAAAAGGAAGGAAAATGGTCAGGGATATGGGCTCCATAGGAATTGTGTGTGTGTATGTGTGTGTAATGTACTATATGGTTTGGTGAGGAGGCTATAGGAATACATCCCAAAGGGGAGAGAAAAGAATAGCATTCATCCAAGAAACAGCTAAAAATTATTTATGGAACATGCCTATGTGTTAGATTCTATACTGAGTACTATGAAGATAGTAGCCAACATGGGAGTCTGTAGTCTAGTGGAGAAAACAGACATTAAACCCATGAGCATAGAATTTACATATACTTACAAATTGTAATAACTATGAAAATGACAGGATGCAGTGAGAGAGAATCACAGGAGGAACCCACTTCAGTCCTTCCTGAAGTAGTGACACTTGGGCTGACACCTGGGATATGAAGAGCAAGGGGGCCCGGAGTAGGGAGGAGTGGATTTTAGGCAGAGGAAGCAGCATTTACACAGTACATAGGCAGGGAATGCTTGGCTAGTTTGAGAAGTGGAGGGAGGCTGGTGTGGCTAGACACAGGGATGGAGGAAAAAGAGAAAGGGCTAAAAGCAGAAACAAAGCGGGGCAATAAAGGTGTCTGCAGGGTCTGGGTGAGCCTGTGGTTCCTACTTAGCATGGCTTGCCTTGTGTGTAGGTATAACAGGGAAGAAAAGGGAAAGAGAAAATGAGGTTTCTGAAGGCTTATTATATGGCAAAGACATTATCCAGGTGCATTGTAGGAAATTCTCAGAAAAACCTTATGAAGCAATAATAGTTATTTCTATCTGATGGACAGACAGGTTAAGTGAAGCTCAGATCATTTTCTCTAACTTGCCTATGATCACACAGCTAGCAGGTAATGTGAAGACAAAGGCATCACTTATGTAGGGTGATTCGGGGCTTTGCTGAAAGAATTATTCTATCTGCAGATTGATGTCCAAAGTTCTCAGTTAGGGCAACATGCCTTTAGCACAGGGCTCTGATCCCTGTTGAGATGAAAAGACTGCTGCAAGACGCAGAGCAGGGTGGCAGAGAAAACTGCGCCCTCATCTTCCAGGTCAGTTCTCTGTACGAAGAGTGAGCCAATGAGATTCTCTGGCCTTTCTTTCCCTATCTCCAAAAGGGGATAGTTGCTGACCTTCCCACTCTATTGAGCTGTAGTGAGAATGAAATAAGTTTTCTATAAGTAACTTCACTACACAGAATATGCCACAATAACATAAGGGATTATGTGTCATTTGTATCTTAGTGTGAGTGAATTTAATGTGTATTCTACAGTGTGTGAAAACAATAGCTATTACGTGGTTGAAGAGGACCAGATACAAATAAGAGAGATGAGAAATGTAAAACTAAAGTGTGCTTGCCCCGTGGCCTTCATTAGGATCAACAGCCTTAGACAGAGAGAACAGCACAGAGGGAGGCTCCCCTGGCTGCATCTGCCCTTTAAACCAAGGATGTCAAACTCACAGCCCACAATGAATATTTTTTCGTCCCAGCCAATATAACAGCATGTAAGAAATGTTTAATAAAAAATTCCTAACTTAACTTTTACAATATCCTTTATACATAATTATTAATAACGAGCTACAATGTTCACTAATGACTGATTACTGTAATTGTGTTGCATTCATTTCCCTTAACACGCCTTACGTGCCTTACGTGCAGGCACACCATTTCTCTCCACTAATACTAGCAGCGAATATTTTATTGCCATATCATTAGTCTTGGACTGACTTGTTTGCTGGGTGCGACAGGAAATATTTCGCGTTTGGAGAACAAGAAAAATAGGTTTATTTGCCTTACGCTTATTAATTTGTGCAGTTATTCAGTGTCTGGTAAGTTAATGATCAATAAAAAATATTACTTTTTATTCAAATGTTCTATCATTTTATGTTAATAATTACTCATTTATTTCAGCCCTTTGTTTTCAGCATGTCTCTATGGAAATAAACCTACGTTTCTCTGAAAATTGAAGCTTTTGTTTTTTTGCGGCTCACATAAACTTAAATCTCGTTTATTTGGCCCGTGTTACCCTTTGGGTTTGTCAGTCTTGCTTTAAATGTAGCGCCCACACTCTGCTGCTCAGAACAGTATTACACAATGCTTTGTCCACTTTCATGAGCTCATTGTCCCCGTCTTGGGCTACAGTTCACTCTGTAAGGTCTGAACTATGTCTCAGTTCTTCTAGAAGTCATTTCCAACTGATGTCCCAGTTCATAGTCATCTTCTCCTCCACTGAATTCCACAATTAGGCCTCTATTGTTCATAAGAGTTGGGCAATTGTTAGCTGCCACCATCTTCTCTTTACATCATAATATACCTCAGCCCTGTGTAAATCTTTGGACTGGCTTGGAAGTCTGAGAAGGCCAACTGGAAGGTAGTGAGCCCCGAACCTATCTGCTTTGCTCTGTAGGCTAAAGGGTTTTTATGGTGAGCTTGCAGAGCCTCTAGAAAGCACACACCTGATACCACCCTCAGAAACTCCAATTCAGTGGGTCTGTGTTCATTGCGTATCTGCATTTTTTGCAGTGGAGTGAATAATACATGAAACTTACAATTATTTTCTCCTGTCTTTTCCCTTTTGGTCCCCATGATTAGTAAACTCTTTCTGCTTAGTTTCTTCTTGTCTTGTCTGTCAAGGCACTTAATGCCTCCCTTAAATCTTAACATTTGAGTGTGTTTTCCTGCTCATTTCTTATGGCTCTACAGTCTGATTAACCTTCCTAATAGAGGTGACTTTGTCCATCCTCTTTTTGGTTGTTCACTGGACAAAACCCAGTCTTTTACTCTTGAAAGCCCAGGCCCTTTCTGAGTTCCCAGCTGCGTTAAGTTAGCTTCTTCCCCTCTTATTACTCATAACATCAGCCTCTGTCTCCAGATCATCCTCTTTACTGCTCCCAATACTCCTTCACGCTCATCTCTGTGCTTTTGCCAACTTCCTGACGGGCCTTCAATTTTTTCTACGTCTCCTCCTTCAAGACTTTTAGATCCTATTGCTATCTTCCTGGGGAGGGTGATCCTGGTGGATGTGGAATTTTGGGGGAAAATCCTGATACACACCACACTCATGGATAGTAATAAGCTGGATCCATTGCACAGGAGAATCAAAGGATCATAGCTAGGATTAGGGAGGACACGTGGGAGACATTGCATGCAGTGGGTGAGTGAAGCTATGAAGTGACCTCATGGCTGAATTCTGCCCAAGGTTGGAAGGCAGAAAAAAAAAGATGACAGAGGATGTGAAGGCTGCTGAGGAAGTAGTCCAAGATTTAGGAGAGTATTGCAATGCACCTGTCCTCAGGTAAATAGTTAATTATTAAAGCTGACTGAATATGAGGTCAATATTTTTCCTACTGCCACTGAGGATCTTTCATTCTCAAAGGCTCCAGTACTCAACCTATAGATTCTCTCTTTATGATAAGCCTGGGTACTACCATGGAGGTTTGCTCTGTGGGATAAGCTGCTACTTCCAGACCAGTCCTTATATCTGACTTGCCTTAAGTAGACCCATTGTGATGGGGGGAGGGGGGTTTCTTTCTTTGGGACAGCTCATTTCTCCAACCCTATGTTTGTAGGACTGGCTTAGCACTGCCTCCTATATTTATTTATTTATGGTGGTAACTTACACCCTCTAAAGCATCTTCATATCCACCATGACACTGAGGAGAATGATAAGTTTTATTTGCCATGGCAGTTAATGTGAATGAGTCGTCCATGGTGAAGTGCAAAGACCACTGGGTTGAAAGTCAAAGACCTCGAGTCACATTTTGGTTAGGTTCTGTAATGGAAACTTTCTGAATTTTGGTATTCCCGTCTGTAAAGTAAAGATAACTATGGGAAAGAACTTTATGAATATCTGGGCATTTAACAAAAATAAAGCACAATTAATTACCTTCAGGAGGCTGATAAATTCTTACAGTGCATTTTAAAGAGGAAAAGAATAAAATAAATGACATTCTCATTAATTGTACAATTGGATTGCGAGAAATATGTCTATTTTTAATATAAACAAAATGTCAGTTTAATGGCAACTCCTGTTAAGCATTAGAATGCTAACACTATATTTTCTATTCAAAGAAAGATGGCTCATTTACTAAAAACAAAAGGTTAACACTTATCTTGTTAGGCTAAAGTCTCTTGGAATGTTTGAGACAAGAGAAAGTCAAACACGGAGTTCTAATGAACTTCTCTAGGGCACAGGAGTAAAATCGCATTCTGTTTTATAACCGGTCTCAGACAACATGCCAAGAGACAACTTAGCAGCTTCTGAAGAAACTTTGCTCAGAGAAAACCAAAAATATTTGGTTAATTTAACATTAAAGATTCCTTTAAATTTTTTAAAAAATAAATTTATTGATTGATTTTAGAGAGAGAGAGAAGGGAGAGAGGAAGTGAGAAAGAAGGGGAGAAAGAAACATAGATCTTTTTTTTCCTGTATTTCCAGTTCTTGATGTATCTTATTGGTTAGTTCTTTTTTTAAAATAGTATTTTTCTTTTCACAGGTTGATGCCTGTATGTGGCTTGAATGAGAATTGAACCTGCACCCTTGGCATAGCAGGTTGATGCTCTAAGCTAAGTCTAACCAATTGAGCTTCTCGGCCAGGGCCAATATGTCTTTTCCGTTTTTTACAACATCATGAAGCGCTTGAGCCTTTGCCAAAAGGGAGTCTTAAATGTTGGGAGTTATTGCCTTTGGTCTAGGCCAGTGGTTGGCAAACTCATTAATCAACAGAAGCAAATATCAACAGTACAAAGACTAAAATTTCTTTTGAGAGCCAATTTTTTAAAACTTCTAATGCCACCTCTTCAAAATAGATTTGCCCAGGCTGTGGTATTTTGTGGAAGAGCCACACTCAAGGGGCTTGCGAGCCGCAGTTTGCTGACCACAGGTCTAGGAATATAAACTAGGGAGAAACTACACCATCCAGTTCTTCCAGACCCCATGGCTAAACTGGGAGAAGGTTAGTTGCTCCTCCAACACCAAAGTCCCTTCCTTTTAGCTGTGCCAGCTATTATGGGGATCTTAATCTTTCCTCAGAGCAGTCAGAACAGTAATAGACAATTTATATAGAGTGAAAGTTTTTTAATTAAAAAAAGGTAAAAGACCTACAGTGATTTTAAGCCTGCCTTCATCTCCGGTTTTTAATATTTCAGTGTTTTTCATGTTGCATTCCAAGAACAGCATAATTATCGTTTTTTCCAGATTACTACAGCTTTAATAAACGCGGCATCTTAGCTGAACAAAGCAGAATGTCTACATAACAGAGTACTGGCCAGAAGCGACAAATTGTAAAGACATCTGGCGGCTTCTCCAAAGCAGCACTAAGCAAAGAAGGAAATGATTCCCAAGCTGAAACAAAGAAATAAGGAAATTAAAAAAAAATAATAAAGATACGTCCAAGTGCTGCTCAAAGGCTTATCGATGTGGTTACTGCAAGCCCCTGGCACCCATAAAAACAATAACAGAAACAATAGTAGCAAAGTTCATTAAAAATGACTGAACTTATATAGCAGAATTATTCCATGACCATCTTTTGAGTATTAACTCATTTATCCTGGGCAACAGCCTTATGAAGTGGACAGGAATGACCATTTTTGAGCACTAGGCTCTCTGAGAGTTTCTTTCACATTTATTATCTCATGTAATACAATAGACTTGTGAAAATATTATCCATTTTATTTTTTTTCTGATGGAAATTGGAGATGAGCAGATCGTTTACCCAAGGGCACGTGGAAGGAAAATGTGGAAGAAGGATTCAAATCCAGAATTCTCTGACCCCAAAGAATGTGGCCCCCTGATTGCAATGCCACTCATCCAGCTTTGGATGCTCATCTGGAAGACTCTTAAAATACTTGTTTATTGATTGACAAAACTACTTAACTCCACCCAAATTACCTGCCATTGAACCTGGACGTAGGGGACAGGAATGTAGGAAAGAAAAGTAAAAGAGGAAAAATGTTTTCCATAGAAGGACAGATAAAAGAGGTCATTGGGTGGTTTGAACCTGATAAAAGGAAGTATGTTAATAAGTAATGATAATAATAATAATGAAAGGTAGCATTTTTACATTTATGAAGTCTTTTTAATACTCATTATACCAGTTATAATTAAGACTGACCAGAATCATAGGAACTTTATTTGTTCTCCCCATAATTCAAGAATTGACTTTCTTTTTGATAGCTTTAACAGTAACATTGATTTTTGTTGTTGTTGTTAATTTGATCAAAATAACATTGGGTATTTTTGTTGTCAATCCTCATCTGAGAATATTTTTCCTTTGATTTTTAGGGAGAGTGAAAGAAGGAGAGAGAGAAACATCGATGTGAGAGAAACACATTGATTAGTTGCTTTCTGCAGGAGCCCCAACCAGGGCCTGGGCTGGGGAGGAGCCTACAACGAAAGTACATGCCCTTGACCTGGAATCAAGCCCAGAACCCTTTGGTCCACAGGCTGATAGTCTATCTACTGAGCCAAATTGGCTAGGGCTACATTGGTTTTGACTGCCATTTGATTCACATTCTTATGCACTGATCTCCATAAGATCCTGGTTAAATTTGCTATCAACCCATCCCTATCCATTCCTCTCCCCTCCCCTGCAGCTCTTCCCCCTCACTCTCACAGTGAATGGCTCCCCTTCTGCTTCCTCCCAACTCAGAAACCTTGGAGTCCTTCATCCTTGGCTCTATTCCTCCCCTAACATCCAATTAGCCAGTAAAATTCTACTTCCAAAATGTTATTAGAATCCACCTACTTCTCTGCATTGTTATTTGTTACTGCCTATGTTCAGGTCATGCTCTTATTTTACAGTGTTATGTTCCCTCCACTATTAGTTTTGTTCCTGATCAATTTATTCTCCATACTAATGCCAGAGTAGTCTTTCCAAACAAAAATTTGATCATGTTACCTTCAGACTTAATATACTTTAATCAGTCCCTATCATCATTCACATGTTTTTAAAAGATGCCTTTACTTCTCTCCAAAGCAACTTCATCAGATCCCCAGTGGCTACATATACAGACGTTAGCACACAAAACAACTTGTGGTTCTTTTGAATAGAATAGGCCACAGTCAGTTTTGCTTCAGGGCTGGAAACATAAGGTTTCTATAGCTTGGAAAAAATAACTCTGTGCCTCATTTATCAGGTCTGGGACACCAATAAAGAGTATCCCAATAGGATACTAATAGCCTGCCCCATAGCACTGCTGTGAGGAGTAAATGAGCATGTAAAGTAATTAGAACACTGCTTGCCACATACTAATACTCAATAAATGTTAACCAGTCTATTAATGCTTCTATCTCCCCTCCTCCCAGGCCTTGCTTTAATTCCTGTCTTTTAGGTCTTAGGTTTTTTGGGAAAGTCTTTGTTGATCACCTAGGGCTGGCCTACATGTTTCTATCCTTCTTTCCTCCCGCCCTCTCTCTTTTTTCTCCCTCTCCCCCTCCGTCCCTTCCTTCCTTCCTTTCTTCTTTCTCTCCTCAGCTTTCTGTGCCCTATTCCAGTTTCTCCCTGCACTCTAACACTGACTATATTCTCTAAATAACAGAACTTAAAAAAATAAAGAGTGCAGTGCTGTTATTCTTAGGTGACTTTGATAGCAAAAATACAACTAAATGTCTTAGAAAATCTTGTATTTAATAAATCTATAAAACAATTTATAATTAGTTTTTATGCAAAATACTAAAAGTCTCCATTCTTGGGCAGGCTAATATATTCTTTTTTTAAAGTTTTTTTTAATTAAATCTTTATTATTCAGATTATTACATTTGTTTCTCTTTTTTCCCCTCCAAAGCTCCCCTCCTCCAGACTCCCACCCCTCCCTCTACCCTTCCCTCCCTCCTGTTGATCTCATCCATAGCTATATGATTTTTGTCCAGTCTCTCCCTGAACACCTCTCACCCCTTTACCCCTGAGAATTATCAGTCCACTCCCTTTCTGTGCTCCTGATTCTATTATATTCACCAGTTTATTCTGTTGATCAAATTTTTAATTCACTTAATTTTTAGATTCACTTGTTGATAGATATATATTTGTTGTTCATAATTTTTTATCTTTTTCTTCTTCCTCTTGTAAAAGAGTACCTTTCAGCATTTCATATAATACTGGTTTGGAGTTGGTGAACTCCTTTAGCTTTTTCTTATCTGTGAAGCTCTTTCCCTTCAATTCTGAATGATAGCTTTGCTGGATAGAGTATTCTTGGTTGTAGGTTCTTGCTATTCATCACGTTGAATATTTCTTGCCACTCCCGTCTGGTCTGCATAGTTTCTGTTGAAAAATCAGCTGACAGTCGTATGGGTGCTCCCTTGTAGGTATTAAATTGTTTTTCTCTTGCTGCTTTTAATATTCTCTCTTTGTCTTTTGCTCTTGCCATTTTAATTATGATGTGTCTTGGTGTAGTCCTCTTTAGATTCCTTTGATATGGGGTTCTGTGTGCTTCCTGGACTTGTAAGTCTATTTCTTTTGCCAGATGTGGGAAGTTTTCAGTCATTATTTCTTTAAATAGGTTTTCAGTATCTTGCTCTCTCTCTTCTTCTGGCACCCCCACAATTCTGATGTTGGTATGCTTGAAGCTGTCCCAGAGGCTCCTTATATTATCATCACATTTTTGGATTCTTTTTTCTTCTTGCTTTTCCAGTTGAGTGTTTTCTGATTCTTTATATTTCAAATTTTTGATTTGATTCTTGCCTTCCTCTAGTCTGCTGTTAGATCTCTGTATAATATATTTATTTCAGTCAGTATATGTTTAATTTCTAGTTGGTCCTTTTCCATCTCTAGTTGGTTCTTTTTCATCTCCTCTTGGGTCTTGCTAACTTTATCCAACTTTTCTAGGATATTCTTGAAAAACCTTGTAACCGTGGTTTTGAACTCTATAACCAGTTGTTTGTTTTCCTCCATGTCTTTTGTTTGTGATCTCTTCCTTTTTCTCTGCATTTTCACTATGCCGGGAGAACTTCTGTGTTGGAGTCAGCCTTATGATACAAGACTTGCAAAACTGCAAAAGCCTCTCTGTTGAGCTTGGGATGGGTGGAGTCTCAGGGCTTAATGGACCACCTTACCTTCCAGTCGGCCCCACCTGCCACAGCCCCTGAGTCTCATGAGACTGGGTAATTCCTGGAGCAATCCTGTGTGCATGTATGCACACTCTTGCAGGGCCTCTAGACTGCTGCCTTTCTGGCTCTCCTGTACTCTGGGACCATATGAATCTGGGTCCCCAGGGTTTCACCTGAAACTGGGGCTTAGTGGAGTTAGAAGTGGCACAGTTGGGAGGCTCTGTCTCCTGCCCACTTGTGAAAGCCAGCGGCACAATCAGCGGTCGGTCTTCTGCGCGCAGTGCTGTGCTCACCACCAGACTTCTGACCTTTGCAACTCCCCTAAATTTCCATGCACTCTCCCTTTTCACAGTCCAAACTCCCCCCATATGAGTTGCAGCTGGACCTGGGGTTTGTGTCATAGGATAAGGGGTTCAATGCCACTGGGAGTCTCCATCTCCCCCCAGCCAGAGAAAGCCAGCCAGGCACTGTGGCACCAGCTCTCTCCATACCTCAGCTTTTTGTAGCTCCTCTGTGTCTCTGTGAGCCCCTCTCTTTCCTTCTAATTGTAGAATTTCCACTCAGCCAGCTTTCCTGTGGTTCTGGATAATGTCCGTTCTTTTAGTTGTATTTTTGAAACTGTTGTGCGAGGCAGCAGTGTAGGTGTTTACCTATGCCACCATCTTGGATTCTCCCAGGCTAATATATTCTTAAATTGCAGTATTAACATGTTTCAAAACTTTTTTTTTTTTTTTTTTTTTACCAGAGATACCTCTATACTCTGAGTCTCAGATCTTCATTTCAGGGCCAGGAGTTTCAGTAAATTCTCACACTAAGATAACCAGCGATTTTTCATCATCAACAAATATTTACTGAGTACCAATAATGTGCCAGGCACTGCAGATGTCAGAAATGATGTGGAGAACAGGAGACCCTGAACCTGCCTCTTGTTATCTTCTAGTATTCAAGGTCAGCTCTTGATAAAAGTGTAAGGAAATTGTATCTTTTTCTAAGCACAGAGTCCAAATCCTCTTAGATGGTTGTGAAGGAAGAATTCCCACAAACACAAGGTCTTCTGGCTCTCAGGGTCTCATCTCCTGATCCTAAGATCCCCTCCTTCATGAAGGTTCTTGCCTTCTTCCCAAGTAGCCATAGTCAAACCACTCTCCAAAAAGCACTCTTCTTTCTTTTAACAGGACTCCTCAAGCCTGCTAAGTAAAGACTTTATTGGGTGTGTTTGGACTAGACTTTGTCAAATAAGTACTTGTGACCAGACAGGGCTTGTGGCCTGTGCATTAGCATGGGGCTCTGTGCTCAGAAGGGCCCAAGCATGGTGTAATGCTTTGTTGTCACTCACTTGAAATTCCTAATAAGTTCTGAATAAGAGGCCCCATATTGTTTTTGCGAAAATTATTTTTACAAGCCTGCAGCCAGACTTTCCAGATTACTTATGTGTCAGTTGTGGCTCTTCACAGTGGTGCCTCCTTCTTTTACCAGAATTTTGGCTTTAAGAGGCAGGCATTGTCTTAAGTGTGCCACATAGTGACACAATCTTTCATATTTTCTTACAGGTCTGGAATTCCACACCCTCTTATTTTTCTGAGTCCTGTGGTCTTCCCTGAGGCCCATCCCATTCCCTGGATACTCAATACTTAGGAACATGGGAGGTACCCACAGTCTTATACTCCTAAGTGCCTTATCCACAGCAGAGCATGTGCCACACAAGGATGATGTTCACACAAACCAGCAGGGGGGTTTCATTAAAACAGATTAGTAATGGGAAACCCTTAGAGGTAATAAGGGCAGTATCATCACCTGTTACATGCAGATGAGCAAATGCAGAGACCCAGGGATTACAGCCATTTGCTCCTATCATAGGATAGAAAACTCTTTTTCACTCCCCTCCTCCCTTCAGAGCAAAACAAAATGGAAAGCTCAAACAAAATTACCTGCTATGCAACATTGGGTAAGTTGCCTAACCTCCTTGATCTTCCAGAATTTTTTTTTTTTTTTTTTTACCCAAGAAACAAAGGGCTTGAAGGGATGAGTTCAGCAATCCTTCCTAGCTCTAAAATTCCCTTATTCTAAGGCAGCGGTTCTCAACCTGTGGGTTGCGACCCCTTTGGGGGTCAAATGACCCTTTTACAGGCGTCACCTAAGGCCATGGGAAAACACATATTTCCAATGGTCTTAGGATCCGAGACACCGCTCCTGGGTGTAGCAAAACGTAGTTTACTGTTGTTATATTAAGACTGTTACCCATGCTACAATATGCTTCAAGACAAAAATTTCATTTATTTGTAATTAGGAATAAATATTTCACAATATATAATTACATATTGTTTTCGTGATTAATCACTATGCTTTAGTTATATTCAATTTGTAACAATGAAAATACATCCTGCATATCAGATATTTACATTATGATTCATAACAGTAGCAAAATTATAGCTATGAAATAGAAATGAAAATGATTTTATGCTTGGGGGTCACCACAACATGAGGAACTGTATTAAAGGGTCGAGGCATTAGGAAGGTTGAGAACCACTGTTCTAAGGGATCCTATCAGATTGGCCCTAAATGAGAATCCTTATATGAGAGATTAATGTATAAGAAACCAAAGACAATAGCAGTGGGAGTAAATTAGTGCCTGAGGTAAATCTTAATTTTTGATTTCTTATTATTCTTCATTTTTAAGCAGTCTTGACTTCTTTCAAGATGGCTGCATCACATTATACTATTACTGTGAAAACCAATCCTCTCACCCTAAAACATAAAATTTCTTTGAAAAGATACTTCAGAGTCTACTGATTAGCTTTCAATGTGTCCTACTGTCTGAGAACCCAGAGGAATCACATTTTGAAAAAAAAAAAATTAACCAAGGGCAGCTGAAGAAAATTGTCATAAAGAATTCTCTTTTCTTCTAATATAATGATATAAGAGAGCTGTACTGAAAAGGAAACAAATGAAGAGGGGTGCAAGAACAAGAGCAGGGAGAGCAGTGCTCTGCCCGCATCTAGCCGAGTGTGGAGAGAAGGTACACATGAAGAAGAAACGAGACTATTCGCTAGTAGATTAAGCAGAAAATGTATTGGTCAGGATGCTCATAATTGCTCTAGCAAATAGTGAAGGAAGCTACTTAGCTCTTTGTTTCTTCAGTTAACCGTGAAGGGTCAATGTTAGAAATAAAAAGGAAAAAAGTTGATAAATTATACAGAACTGCGGAGTTTATGACTGCTCTGTGCTGAGTACTTATCCTCCTGGGAATCATTGCAGAAGCAGCTTTGAGCAAATTCCAAATTTTCAAATGGGTTCTCCATTTCTTTCCTCCATTCAGCTTTTGATATCCTGCATACATAATTTATCACAGCTACCATTATTGTGTTAGCTTGAGTAGTCCTCTGGCTCTCTGTCTGTAGAAGGATACTCATTTTGCATTTGTAATGACCAAACTTAAAAGGAGCCAGTTAATTCTGCCTCCGTTCAGCAGTCTCATTTAGTAGAAAGATGTCTTAAGGAAAAAGATGGAAATTAAATTTTATTTTGACAGGAATCCCAATTACTCTTAATCTCAGTATCTCATTGGTACATGTAACTAATGTTTATAGAAGAAGGGTGTGTGTTTTTCCCCCTCCTAAAGTTTTTTTGTACTTCATTCAGCAGTTGTTGGGAGTTTAGTAAATTTGTCCTGCTGGTGAGTTCAGAAGTACAATCTTTCACTCTCTTATATCGTATTTATGTAGAAAAGTGTGAGTTGGAGAGGTAACAATTCTACAGATGTCTCAAACAGATCATCCCAGTAAGTTAGGCTTATGCAATTAAAGAGTCCAGTTAACTAAGTTCTCTCTGTCTTGGATAGTTGAAGTTAACTGTACAGTAATATTAATTCTACTTTTATACCCAACAATAGTTGAATGTATTTAATTTAAAATCAGGTGTAGTATTCACTACCAAATAGAAAGTCAGCTTTCCAGTCTTATTTCCTGTATCACAGATTTTGTTTTGGTGAGGAACAAAGAAACAGTATATATAAAAATGTCTCTTAATTCCAAAAAGAGTCTAAAAAGTATAGAGATACTTTTATCATTACATATCATTCTATCTAATAAAAGAGTAATATGCAAATTAACTATAACTCTGCTACACCCACCAGCCACGCCCACCAGCTAATCAGCAGCAAGTATGCAAATTAACCCCAACCAAATGGCTGTGGCCATGGAGTGAGGGAGGCTTGGGTTACTCTGGCGATGGAGGAAGCCAAGCTTTCCACATACCCTGGTGGGCCCAGGCCTCCACTCAAGGCTACAAAGTTTCAATTATAGAAGATAAATAAATCCCAACAGAAATGGCTGCTGCCATGGAGCAAGTAGGAGTCTTGGCTCTGCTCCAGGCTACAAAATTTCAACTATAGAAGATAAATAAATTCCAGATACCAGGGCTTCCACTTGGGTTGCCTGGGGACATTAGCCTGCAAACCACCACAGGCCCTCACCAAGGCCACCCCATTTCCCAAGGGAACCCCCACCCTAATCTGGGACACCCTTCAGGGAAAACCACTGGCCCCCACTAATGCACCAGGCCTCTATCCTATCTAATAAAAGTAATATGCAGATTGACCATCACTCCAATACACAAGATGGCTGCCCCCATGTGTCAAAGATCCTGCTCCCGGGTGGACACAAGATAGCTACCACTAGATGGCCAGCAGGGGAGGGAAGTTGGGAGGAACCAGGCCTGTAAGGGAGGGCAGTTGGGGGTGATCAAGACTGCAGAAGAGGGCAGTTAGGGGTGACCAGGCCTGCAGGGGAGGGCAATTATGGGCAAACAGGCTGGCAGGGGAGTGGTTAGGGGGTGATAGGGCTGACAGGTGAGA
The DNA here is from genome assembly GCA_011751065.1 of Lasiurus cinereus. Taxonomy (NCBI): domain Eukaryota; kingdom Metazoa; phylum Chordata; class Mammalia; order Chiroptera; family Vespertilionidae; genus Lasiurus; species Lasiurus cinereus. The sequence goes on along the minus strand of JAAGEH010000018.1, from coordinate 24,098,810 downwards.
GTTGGGAGCCAGCAGTCCTGGATTATGAGAGGGATGTCTGACTGCCCATTTAGGCCCTACTAGGATTGGGCCTAAACAGGCAGTCAGACATCCCTTAAGGGATTGGAGAGGGTGCAGGCTGAGCTGAGGAATACCCTCTCCCCTGCCCCATGCATGAATTGTGTGCACTGGGCCTCTAGTTTGATTATAATTCTTATTATCCTCTCTCAGCAATGACTTTTTCTTCAATTTTAATCTCTGTAACACTAAGCTATATATTTCTTTTATAATGACTGAAGATGAAGCTAATTTAACATTAAATATTTTAAATGAATAATTAAACCATTAGCAGACTGATTATACAAAAAATGTGAATGAGCCACATTCCAATTACCAAGTTAGACTCAGACAACTCAATTCATTTAATATTTAAGGAAATACTTATAGGTATAACTTTTCTGAATACTTTAGAGGAAGATTTTCTATTATGCATTTAATCATCATAAAAACACAATTTTTAAAACACTACTGCATATTTGTGTAGAATTTGACAGTTTTTAAAACTTTAAAGCACCATTTTACTTGATTTTCATAACAAATATATGAGGGACACAGCACCTATTTTATTCTCCATTCTATGGATGAAGAAGACAACATGCAGCCCAAGTATTGTGCTTAAGTTCACCTAGATAATGACTGGCAGAGTTCACAATGGAATTTAACTGTATTAACTTTGTGTTTGTGGCAAAATTCATTCTCTTTCTATAAAGATTTGTTATTAATTTTAGTACAAGTATAAGGACTGTATGCTGATTATCAGTACAAATCTAATCCTGTGTGTTATAGGTTTTGAAAGAGTGCTAAAGTAATTTTTGCTGAAATATAGAACTTTGAAGAAATGAAAGATGTAGAAAGTAATTTGGAACTAACAAGTGTTAATATATTTTGTCTCTTTCTCTGGTTGGATTATCAATTTCTCCCAGAAAAATGTCTCCCAGAAGGAGAAGGATTATAATAGATTCATCAAGGGCAGTAAAAGAAGGACCCCCCCCCCCAATTAATGAATGATTCCTAAAAATAAAAATCATTATGCCAATTATGAACTTAGAATATTAACTCCAATCATCTCCTCTCAAATAACATGTGTATTTTTGGTCAGGACTTTCATTTTAGTCTGTTTCCTCAACCTCTCCTAAATTAGGCATTATTTTTGTTATTACTGTTTTATACAGTCATTGTTTGTTTAGATTTATCCACATTTATCAATACTGTCTCTCACTTCTCTTTTTATTGGTATCAGCTTTATTGATATGCTAGAGGTGTGGTGCATAAAATTTGTGCATGGGGGAGGGGGTGTCCCTCAGCCCAGCCTACACCCTCTCCAATCTGGACTCTTTGAGAAATGTTTGCCTGTTTATAGGGATCAGGCCATGGGGGTGTGGGCAGCCTGGGTGAGGGGCTGATGTCTGTTTTTCAGGCTGTCCACACCTCCTTCAGGGTGGGTATCCCTGCAGGGGTGCCTGGCCAGCCTTGGTGAGGGGCCAATGGCTGTTTCAGGCTGGCCACAGCCCCTTTAGGGTGGGGGTCCCACTGGGGTGCCTGGGCAGCCTGGGTGAAGGGCTGATGGTTGTTTGGAAACTGGCCACACCCCCTGGTGACATAAGCTTCCAGCCCCTCCTTTTTTTCTTTTCTTTTTTGTTCACCTCCTTGAGTGGAGGCCAAGGCTGACTGGAAGCAGGTATCTGGGATTTATTTATCTTCTATAATTGAAACTTTGCAGCCTTGAGAGGAGGCCAGGGCCAGCCAGGGCAGGTGGGAAGCTTGGCTTCCTCCATCACTGGGGGCAACCCAAGCCTCCTGCTGGCTCCAGCTCTGTGGCCACTATCTTTGTTGGGTTAATTTGCATACTCATTCCTGACTGGCTGGTGGGTGTAGCAAAGTGATGGTCAATTTGCATATTTCTCTTTTATTAGTGTAGATAATTTACATAACCATTCTACCATTTTAATTCCCTTATTTAAACTTATAAAATTTAATGAATTTTAGTATGCTCACAGAATTGTGCAGTCATCACAATACATTTTAGAACATTTTCATCACTCTCAAAAGAAACATTGTTAGTAGTCATGTTTGTAGTCACCCGCATATCCCCTTGTCTCCCCCAACCCTGGGAACCCCATTAATCTACTTTCTGTCTCACTATTCCCCCTTACATTTAGCACTTCCATTTTTCTCTTGTCAGAAGTAGAATTTTCTCTCATTCAGCAAAAACTGACATTTCAAACCAAATATAGAAATATTTTCCTCAATTTCTTCTCCTTCCCAAAGGAAACAAAATAGGTAATACTCCTTGCCTTTGTGCTTTCTTTTAGTTATTTTCTCTGTTAGGATGATCTAATTCCTGAAATATTTGTTAACTGCTGAGACTAGTAATGAGATGATACTTAATTTAAAAGACTGGATTACTAAAATCTTCTGTAAATTAGTCTTTAGAAAAACAACACAAAGCATTTTAAGATGTCCATTGTTCAGCAAAGCCCTCTGAGGAGAACACTCCCTTTTAAAACCCAAAGAAAACAAAAGCTGGAAAGTAGAGTTAGCACCCAGGAGGCAAACAAATTCACTGGGACTAGGGAAATGTGCTGAGATGTCATAATAAAGCCCAATTTATGGAGTGCTGTTAAAGAACTAAGCCAGGCAGTAGTTAAAGGTGGTAAAGACACATTGTGCTCAATAATTCTACTGCAGCAGGGGAAAGGGATTTCAGGATGGAACTGAGTTCACCTGTGGTGTGTAGAAGTGACTAGGTACTTTAAAGGGAGGGAGGATGAGGGAGGAGCAAGAAGGAAGGACTGGAACCACTAGCAGCGTCAGGAAATTACAAAAAGTGGAAAACGGGTTGGTTGCTGGGAATAAGCCATCTGGATTTGTTAATTGACACTTATCTAGAGGAAAAACAATTTCTTATATCATCAGGACAGGAGGTAGTTCTGTAAATTAGAGCAAGGCATCCAACTAAATTAGGGACTGGGAGACAAGAGAGGGAGAGCTTCCTTTGGCGATTGGCATTTCCAGGTCGTCAAGGAGACAGTTCCAGGTGGTAGAAGATTTATATCTCAAAGGGGCAGAGAAAAAGTTTATAATTGTAAGTTTTTAAAAGTAAATGCATTAAGGGGGAGTTTACGGGACTTTGTTAGGCTTGGGCTGGAATAAACAACAAATTCCTTTGGCAGCACCAAAGGCAGACATTTTAAGGGGCGCTGGAGTCACCCCAGCTATGATGACTTAGGCTGCTAGAAGTCATGCTGGAGTTGGTTCAAGTTTCTTAGTGTGCATGAAGAGCAACTTCTAGGAACTGACTGCAGCCTCTGGCCAGAGCCAGAGAGAACGGGGTCTTCATTCCTACAGCCACAGAGACTCTGTCAATCACAAAAATGAACGTGGAACCAGAGTCTTAGCCAGAGTCTCCATAGGAGCCCAGTCAAACTGACAGCTTGATTTCAGCCTTGTGAGATGCGGCAAAGAATCCATTTGAGCCCACCTGGATTCTGACCTATGGATCTGTGAGCTACTAAAAGGGTGTTCTTTTTACGTTGCTGTGTGTGCAGTCATTTGCTATGCAGCAGCAGAAAATGAATACAGGCATATTTCTTCTTCATCTATAGCTTGAAGGGGAGAAAAGGCAGCAGTAATGATTTCCCCCCTCTGAACCTTTCTTCTCAAAGAATACCGAGTGCCAGACAGCAAAAGCTACCCTTCAAGAAATACATTGTACCCCTAACAATGTTAGCTAGCTCTTATGCTCAAACTTTGAACAGAGATGATAATGCAATTGAGTTTGCTATTGGCAAGAAGAGGTCAAGTTAGTGAAATGTCGAATACCTTGCAGTGAAAAGGCAGATCATTATAGCTGACACTGTCAGTATTCTGAGTTATAATGTGCAAGCTACTATCTTCATTGCAGAAACCAATCCCTGTGTCATTTTCTCAAGCCAAAGCCATGTTCCCTAATGCTCACCTGTGAACTCTGCAAGTGGCTTTTCTTTCTGCTGATGCTTCAGGTCTTGCAGCAAGGAGGAACACTATTTAGCTAAGTATTGATGCTCCTCTACCCCAATTTCTCCTCAGTCAGCTTTCCAGCTTATTTCTTATGACATGTCCACACAGACTCTCAATCTGACAAATATTCAGTTCCTGAAATATGCCAGATACTTTCCTAATTTCCCTCATGCTCTTCTTTCCACTCATCATGTCCTTGTTTTATATTTCCATCTGTAGAAATTGTACTTATCCTTCAATATTTAAATGTCACTGCCTCCCCCCCTCAAATCTTTTCTAGATCCATCCAGGCAGAATTGTATATTCCCTCTTTTGTTTTCTCAAAGCATTAAAAATGGCTTTTTCTCTTTGTTTTTAAATGCTTGCTTTCTCCCCCACAACATTGTAAAGTTACTGACATTAAGAACAGCTGTTCATATATATCATATATATATATAGTGTATATATGCATGTGATAGATATTTTAAATATATATATTATATATACATATATAATATAATATATATATACTCCAAAGCCTAACACAGTTTATTAGTAGATGTTTGTGGAATTGAGACTCTTGTCTAGTGAGAAAAACTAACCAGATGAATAAAAAAATAATTCTATTGTTGATTACTTTCTCCTTCAATTGGATTGTGCAGACTTGACATTTCTCCTAAACTTCTTAACACATGAGCCAACCACTATGGTCCATGCCAATCACTTCAAGCTTAGATAGTTTCATCAGGATCATCTTGTTGTCTAGTATCCATAATATTCTCACAATCTGATAACACTTCTAAATACCGAAACCTCATTCAGTTGCCTAAAAATTGCTTTTATCAAACCACTCTTAACCTTAAAACTCAGCAGTATCTCCCCATAGCCTAGAGCTGTACAGTCCAATATGGTAGTCACTGGTTATTAGCCATTAGCACAAGGTCAAGTGTGCTGAAAGTGTTAAATGCCCACAGATTTTAAAATTCCTACATAATAAAACCCTAATACGCAAATTAACTGAACAGCAGAACAACCCAAATGACCAGTTGCTATGATGTGCACTGAACACCAGAGGGCAGATGCTCAACGCAGGAACTGCCCCCTGGTGGTCAGTGAGCTCTCACAGAGGGAGCGCTGCTCAGCCAGAAGCCAGGCTCATGACTGGTGAGCGCAGCAGCAGTGGCAGGAGCCTGTCCTGCCTCCACTGCAAGTAGACCATAAGGAGTGAGGGGTCCTGGGCTGCGAGGGTGGTAAGGAGTGAGAGGTCCAGACTGCGAGAGGGATGTCTGATTGTCAGTTTAGGCCCAATCCCTAATAGGGGTCAGGCTTAAGCTGGCAATCAGACATCCCCTGAGGGGTCCTGGACTGTAAGAGGGTGCAGCTGGGCTGAGGGGACCCTCCCCCCCTGCCATATTCAAGTTAATGAATATGGTGCACCAGGCCTCTAGTCCTATCTAATAAAAGAGTAATATGCAAATTGACTATACCTCCACTATACTCACAAGCCACGCCCACTAGCCAATCAGCAAATATGCAAATTAATCCAATCAAGATGGCTATGGCCACAGAGAGAACAGGAGAGAGGCCTGGGTTGCCCCTGGTGATGGAGAAAGCCAAGCTTTTTGCAAAGCCTGGAGGGTGGGGGGTTTAAGGCAACAAAGTTCCAATGGCTGTGGGAGCTGAAGGCTTGGCTCTGCTCCAGGCTATAAAGTTTCAATTGTAGAAAATCAATCCCAGATACCAGGGCCTCTGCTTGGTTTGCTGGGGGATGCAGCGAGCCTGCAAACCACCACAGGCCCCTCGCCCAGGCTACCCAATACCCCAAGGGAATACCCACCCTGATCCAGGACACCCTTCAGGGCAAATCAGCTGGCCCCCACCCATGCACCAGGCCTCTATCCTACCTAATAAAAGAGTAATATGCAGACTGACCATCACTCCAACACACAAGATGACTGCCCCCTTGTGGTCACAAAATCCTGCCCCCATGTGGACACAAGATGGCCACCACCAGATGACCAGCTGGGGAGGGCAGTTGGGAGGAACCAGACCTGCAAGAGAGGGCAGTTGGGGGTGATCAAGACTGCAGGGGAGGGCAGTTAGCTTTTGACTAGGCCCACAGAGTAGGGCAGTTAGGGGCAAACAGGCTGGCAGGAAAGCAGTTAGGCATCAATCAGGCTGGCAGGCAGAAGCAGTTAGGGGCAATCAGGAAGGCAGGCAGGTGAGCAGTTGGAAGCCAGCAATCCTGGATTGAGAGAGGGATGTCTGACTTCCCTGGGCTGTGAGGGCAGTTGGACATCCCTTAGGGGGTCCCAGATTGGAGAGGGAGCAGGCTGGGCTGAAGGACACGACCTCCCCACCCCCATGCACAAATTTCATGCACCGGGCCTCTAATATACTATAAAAAGGAATATAAAGAAGTATCTCATTAATAATGTCTTATATTGATTATATGTTGAAATGATGTTTTGCCTATATACAGAGTAAAAGGAAATATATAACTAAAATTAGTTTTTCCTGTTTCTTTTGATCATTTTTAATAAGAACACTTAGTCTTACAATTATGTATGTGACTTGCATTATACTCTGCTAGACAGTGTTAGCCAGGTGCATAATGCCCCAGCACCTGAATCTGGCATTGTGATTCATGTTTAGCCTCAATCTTCTTTAACAGCCTCATCTCTCATCTCACACATGTAATATGTGTTCTTTTTCTTTCAGAAACAGTGTTCATTTCCTTTTCCTCTGCCCATACTATTTCTTGTATGATCTTCTCTCCTTTGATTTTGCTTATCAATATCCTATCCCTTCTTCCAGACTCAATGTGAGCTCCACTGCCTACAAAAAACCTTCTTTTGATCTCTTCAACTGAAATGAATTTTGTTCTAAAGGAAGGATTCTGATATGTAATATTTGCGAATATTTTTTTTTGTCTCTTCTATTACATTGTAAGTACTTAGAGAATAGGGAGAGTTTAACATATCTAAATATACCTCTACAAATAGTATAGTGACTTCCCTCAATGTGTGATGCATAAATGAATGGAAAATTTCTATTTAGGAAATGGGTTATAAATTATACACGTTTATGCAGGTATGTTATACATACTATAAATATTATTTCATAATTTAACGAGAGGGAAAGACCAACATGTAGATTCTCTGTCTTTGGAGGAGAATAAAGAATGAAAATCTGCAGAGACAAAAAAAGACCCAGAGCATTAGAACTGGAAGAGACTGAAGAGGGTATCATGCCTGTTTCCCTCTTCTTACAAATGAGGGAGTTCCAGCTGGAGAAGCTGAGTGGCCTCTGCTAGACATAAACCATGTGTGAGATATACTGCTGCATCTTCTGGGCTCGATGCTAAAGAGACCAATAAACATTGGTCCAGACCAGCCAGTGTGGCTCAGTGAGCACTGGCCTAAGAACCAGGAGGTCACAGTTTGATTCCTGGTCAGGGCACATGTCCCAGTTGCAGACTCGATCTCCAGTGTGGGTGTGCAGAGGGCATCCAATCAATGATTCTCTTTTATCATTGATGTTTCTATCCGTCTCTCTCTCTCTCCTTTCCTCTCTCTGAAATCAATAAAAACATTAAACAAACAAACACATTGGTCCAGTGAGTGGATGAATGGATAAATGAACAATGCAGAGTAAGCACAGCTAGTGATCTGAAACTAGACTATAGCTCTAACTTGCAGAGTGTGCAAGTTTCACTCTACCATGTAGAGAGGGGAAGGAAGGTTGGGAAGCAGTAGGGAGCTATATTTAAAACATTCATATTATCTGGCCATTAAATTAGCCATTAAACAGTTTTTTTGATAATGGCATCTAGGAATATGTGGATTTATAAGAGTAAATTACAATTTTCCTTTCTGTTCAGGTACCCCCTAGTCCCCCCATCCTCCCCCTCCCCCATGTTGGTTAGCGATTATCTCACTGACCTCATTATCTATGTAGATGAAAGTATGTACCTGCTTTCAGTAATTTTCAAAATGGCAGTGAAGGATTTTCATTGATTTCCCCCATTCTTTCTTGTCTTGGTCACTTTTTTTTTTTGTACAAATACTTATTGCTTGATACGTTACAAAACACTTCTCTTACATAATCATAAAATTCTCAAAACAAGTTTATTAGGTATTCTTAGCACCCCCACTTTGAAATGTGTAACTCAGAAAAGTTAAGTTAAACTGATCAGACATCATTCAGCTGAGAAGAATTGGAGGTGTATGTTTCTTTATATTATTTTCAGATGTTATGACTGCCTCCCCTATTATTCCCAGTCTTGTTTATGAATAAGGGCACACATTCATTGTACAGAAGACCTCATGATCTTAGCTTAGCTTTACTCGCTAACTTCATATTCTTCAGAATATTCTCTGCAAAACTTTGGGGTTTAGTATGCATGGAAAGAAAAACCAACCTTTCTCTTAATAATTCCATTCAATATTACAATAACTAGAATAATTGCTAAATTGGCTCCCCAAAACTTTATATTGAGAGTACTCTTGCTACATTTCTGAAACTACAGTGATGAGGAGAGAATTATTGACATTTTTGAGGAACCAGTTTCTGTGGAATTTCCCCTCTGCTAAAAAATAGGAGACTTGTGAAAGCTTAAAGATTTTGATATGTGAGGCTTAGGCTTTAATGATTTTTCTTTTGAAAAATAATGTGAAAATAACGAAGGTTATGATTTTAAATAGAATGGATAAGTAGGACAAAACTAAACAATGAGTCGTAGTTGATGTTGTTTACACAGGAGATTTGTGCATCCTATACGTTTTCCATCTGTGTAAGGCAATTCTCTTGTTATTTAGTTTAAACTGACCCAATCTGACAATCTGGTTTATTAGTATACTAAATGTATGTAAAACAACAACAGTAGTTTTTCCCATCTATGTCTTAGCAAAAGCACTTATTCTGAAGTGGCAAATGAATGTGTCAAAAGTTTTTTCCCTCCCTCCTTCTCTCCCTTTGTTTCTTCCTTTCTGGTCCTATCTTGGCCCAACTAATAAAAAAAAAATTTAGAACATCAATTATTATGGGAAAACTTGTAGATTATGCATATTACCATGGGTATGCTATATTTTACCTTTTAATTTCAGGAAGCTTAAGTAAATGTCTACTATCCTTTTATGTTCCTCTCATTCCCCCACTTATCATTTGAGTATGATGGGTTGATTGAAAAAATAAAATGAAGCAGTTCCAAAATATGTGGACTTGCATTATGAAATCCTTAGTGTTAAAAGGATTTCTTTTAATAGGTTAAACAATAACCTATTAAAAGAAAAGGAAGTAAATAATAATGAAGTCATTTTGCTAATTAACCTGGACATAACTAACATTGTCCAGGCTAGAACTAGGCAATAAAATTGTCTTCTTAGCAGAGTTCTCTTGAATTATAATATCCTATTTCTCCAGTAATCACAAGTCTATCTACTTCAAGAATGTTTCTATCAAGCTTTTATTACAAATGTCAATACTGAGTTATTTAGGTGGAAACAGTGACAAATACTTTCCATATAGGGGGTAAAATAGTATTATGTCCATTTCAGGGGGCCTAATTATAACATCACTTTCTATTTTAGTCCTTATTTATTTTCCAGTTGTTCAGGGGTTGAGTAGTATTTAACAGTGAAACAAGCAGTGCCCTGGTGTGTAATTAAGGTTTTCTTGTAGGATTAATAAGTCATGTCTCATTAGCCCCACTGAACTAAGGTATTAATCTTCACCTTGGCATTCTAATCTTGAAATAAGTTGGTGGATCAAGTATTGAAGTGTGTTGAGCAAACAATTTGATGAAAGTCACTGAGTCTTCAGATGCCAGTCCCATATTATTGATTGAAATGCATTTCCATAGAGAAATGCTTAGATGTGTCTTTTCAGATGTACTAAGTAAGGACCTGGAATGAGCATCAGAGGAAGCCACCATCGAGTGGCTTTTCCCAGCAAAGAAAGGGTCTTTCCATTTTTCCTGAGTTATCTGTTTTTCTCTATGACAGACTTTTTGTTTTCCCACACTGGGGAAGCATGTAGCTTCTCCGAGTCTTTGGAGGAGAATGTTGATGAGGCCGGAGCACAGCAGCCATGGTGAACTCCTGTTCTTTTTCTGGTAAAGATGCGCAGGAGGTTATCCCATGCACAGCTGTTGGCAACTTACTCTGCGAGGAGTGGGCTCAGTTTCATAGTGATATGGCAGATGTCAAAACAATTCACTTCTAAACTCTTAGTTAAAATCATCCTTGACTTGTCTCTTTGTTTCCTAAAATAACATTGATTCAATAGGCAAAAGAATAGTCAGTGAAGACAATATTAAAAGCCAAGTGTCATCTCTTTGATCCTCAATCATGTCTTTGTAAAATTAGAGATCTGGGCTAGATCACCTCTTAGGCCCTCCCCTTTTTAAGATTCACAATGCTGCCAATATAGTGGTATAATTCATGTCTAGCCCTTTGTTGTATTATCCCAAGTCCACCACACATAATGGGTGCTCAACAAATACTTGTTGAATGAATGAATGAATGAATGAATGAATGAAGTGGGGCCTTGAAATACATACGTCATAATAGCAATTGCTGGCTGAGTCTTTATATTGAGCTCAGCAGTAGGAAGCCTCTACTCAAGAAGTTCATTTTATCATGGGGGAAATTAGCTTAAATAACCTGATGCTTTGCAAACCTACAGAATATTCTGTGATAAGTGGATACAATGTATGGGGCAGACCCTACATGAGATCTCAGATACAATTTGGTACTCATTCTGGTTTTGACAAATAGAAAAATGAAAATAATAAAGTGATAAAAATTAATAAATATGTGTATACTTGCTAGATGTCAAGTATTTCATATATATATAAACGTATTTAATTCTTATCATATATAATAAAAGGCTAATATGCAAATTGACTGAACAGCAGAATGACCAATTGCTATGACATGCACTGACCACCCCTCCCACAGGTGGAGCACCCCTCGGCCAGAAGTCAGTCTCACTGCTGGCAAGCACAGCAGCAGTGGCGGGAGCCATTCCTGCCTTCGTGGCAATGCTAAGGATGTCCAACTGACGGCCTAGACCTGCTTCCCATGGGCCTAAGCTGTCAGTCGGACATTCCCCAAGGGCTCCTGGCCTACAGGAGGGCACAGGCTGGACTGAGGGACCCCTCCCCTCTGAGTGTATGAATTTCATGCACCAGGCCTCTAGTGTTACTATGAGATTGGTAAGATTTTCTATATTTTACACATAAGTGAACTTGGAGAAGTTTAATAACTAGTCCAAGGTCACAGAGCTAACAAATGGAAGAGGAATTTGAACCCCAAACTGACTAGTTTCAAAAACCATGATCCTCCATAAGCTACCTGAACAGGAGGTACCCTGGGTCATGGGAGAACCAGAGTCCCAGATAGAATACTGCCTCTCTTATGAAGCTGCTACAGTGAATATGTGCTTGTCTACCCTCTTTACTTTCCCATCCCTAGGAGCCTGAAAAAATCCTCATACATGACCTCATACCTCTTTTGCCCTTTGGGATTTTCTTTACTTGGATGCTGTCTGTCTGCTTTCTCTGCTTATCTCACCTTTGATATTTACATTTGCTCATGCTAGCCAACCTGGGTTGACTCTGGGGATTAGTTTTGACTTCTAGGATATAACAACACTGTTTGTTTTTATCTACTTTCTCCCATTTTCTGGCTTTGATGTGTCCTTTATCTTCTGGGCTCTGTTATGGATACATCTTGTCTTCCTCCTCTTCTGATATATACATCTGGCTCCCCCTCATTCATTACCTGGGCTACACATTCTGCAGTTTCTATTTAGTGTGACTGAGGACATGCATGACGACAGGGCATGGACAGCCCAAGATGAAGGTGCAGTGTGAACAGAGATAGGAAACAGAAACAAGACCTTCTAGTGTAGGGGCCAGGAGGAAACCATTCGGGGGGGTGGTGAAGAGATGATTTGTACTAACGAATAGAAGATAGATTGGATGGAAGGTATTTTAAATAACAGACCTTCCAAAAAGCCAGACTTGAGTGTGTATAGATGGTAGAGTAAGAAACAGAGCAGCAGCACAAATAACTGAAAAAAAAAAACTGCTTGTTAAAAACTGTTTATGTAGAAGAAAAATTCAATTTTTGAATAGTACTAACAGAAAGGTGAGGAAATGCTAGAGTAAGAACACTAGGCTGAGGACTGATGCTGATTTATTCAGGCATGAGGCAATAACAGCTTGCCCAAGGGTGGAGAGGTTGTATAAATGGAGAAAAAGTGCGAGTAGAGCTGATATTTTGAAGAAAGGGTCATTCAGATTTGGAAAAAGAGTGGGTATAATATATGACATTTAGGACTAACTCTAGTTTTCAAAACATCTTGGTTTCTTGGGGGAGGTCAAGAAGAGGTACCCCACAAAAGGATTTTGAGTCATTTTCAATTGTTCATTAAATATTCACATTAAATCAAACTGATATGGACAGGAAAGTAACCAGTAATAATACAATGTTATTATGATGTCATTTAGTATGAAGTATACTTGGGTTTTGCTCTTTCATAACTTCCAAACTATGAATTGGGATTTGTCAGAGGCATATGAGACTCTGAAGAACAAATTTTTATAAAAAATGAACACTATAACCTTTCCTAAAGGTCAGAAAGAATGAAGTTGCTCCTCCCCACTCTCATGTAGATATTTTCAGAACAGATATTCTTATTCTAATAATCCTAAACTAGTATAAGGATGGTCAAGTTATAGTAGAATGGCATTTTCCTGAGTTGAAATTAAGGCAACCAGAACTTTCACATTTTAAAACACTATTAAAAAAAGGCTCATGTGATGGGTAGTTGGATTGCTCCCCTGGTACTTGGGTCCTGACATTCATAATTTGCTCCCCTTGAGTATGGTGGGACCTATAACTCAGTTCTAGCTACTAGAATTTGGCAAAAGTAATGCAATATCGCTCTTATGATTTTATTACATTACATACAACTTCGTCTTGCTAGCAGGTTTGCTTAAGTGCAGTGGTTGGCAAACTGCAGCTCTGTTGACTAATGAGTTTGCGGACCACTGCTCTAGTGTCTCTGTTGCTAGCTTTAAAGAAGGGAACTGCCATGAACCCGCAGCTGCAAGAAGATGAACGCTGGCAACAGCCACATGAGCAAGGGAGTATGCCCTTCCTTGTTAAGCTTCCCAATGAGAACCAAGCTCTGGCTGACACCTTGACTGCAGCCTTGGGAGACCTGAGGCAGAGAACGCAGCATGCCCAGGCTCAGATCCAAAGGGATGAGGAGATAATAAATGTGTATGGTTTTAAGCTGCTAAGTTTGTGGGAATTTGTTACACAGCCTAGAAAATGACTACAATTTACTTATGCTCCTTCTCGCTTATCAGTTCTATACCCTAGAGAGTTTGCAGTGGTCGGCAAACTCATTAGTCAACAGAGCCAAATATCAACAGTACAACGATTGAAATTTCTTTTGAGAGCCAAATTTTTTAAACTTAAACTTCTAACGCCACTTCTTCAAAATAGACTTGCCTAGGTCATGGTATTTTGTGGAAGAGCCACACTCAAGGGGCCAAAAAGCTGCATGTGGCTCGAGAGCCGCAGTTTAGTGATTAGTGCTTCTAGGCACCATGCCAAAGGCCTAGGAGTCATTCTGGGCTTCTTTCCAGACCTTATACCTAATATCTAATCATTCTGCACAGTCTGTGATCCTATATTCTATCCAGTTCTTTTCCATGCTTCATACCCTCTAATATAGTGAAGTTCAGACTACATGATTTTATCTTTCTTCAGGGCTGAAGGCTATGAGATGTTCATGTTAGCTCACTCTCAAGGGTAAGGGGTAAAGAACAACAAATAAAACTGATTGGATGCTCAGCTGAGGTAGGGAGGTGCCAGGGTCTTTGCTCAGATCCCAGTTAATTCCACTGTTGCCTGGGGCATTAATGGCTCAGAAATTATCTCTACTATAGAGGCCCTTGTACAACTTGTCTACCATCTCTCATCATTTCCTGCCTGGACAAAATGTGTCTGATTTGGATCTTATTCTTCTTCTAATTTATTCTTTGTCATTAGACTAATTTATTTTATTTTATTTATTTTTTGAGAGAGAAGAAAAGAAAGAGGGAGGGAGGGAGAGAGAGCGAGAGAGAGAGAGCGAGAGATTTGTTGTTCTATTTACTTATGCATTCATTGGTTGATTCTTGTATGTGCCCTGACCAGGCATTGAACCCATAACCTTGGCATATCAGGATAGTACTCTAACCAGATCTGCTGCCCAACCTGGGCCTAAACTCATTTCTTAAAACCCAAACCTGACTATCTCACAACCTTTCCACTGTGTTCAGGATAAATTCAAACCTCTAGGCATAGCCTCCAAAGCTTTCCATAGTCTGGCTGACCCTGGCACATCTCTGGGTCCATATATTTGACACTGATAGTTTCTAATATAGTTTCCAGGGCACATTCATGCTATTTTCATCTTTCTATGCAGCATGTCGTTCTCACGATGATGAATATTCTCCTCCATCATTTCTTAGACTGACTTCACCTCATCTTTAAGGGTTTGGAGGATCCCACTGGGAAAGCATCAGAACTACCTGAAATTGCTCATCTTATCCAAGGGCCATCACTCTCATCCCATCTTCAAATCTTCACTGTAACTAATAGTCATGTTAGTAAGTTTTAAACATGCTGCACGACTGCCTCAAAGATAATGCAGTCTAGGTGTCATTTCGTATGTCTTTTTCTTTGGGCAGGTGAAAGTTTAATAAAGATATGCCTCTGTGTAACAATAATATTAAAACTAACATCTATTTGGGAAAATGTGTTTTTACAATTTAGATGTCAAGTATTTCATATATATATAAATATATATATTTAATTTACAATGATGATGTTTTTCACAGTGTATCTCTGAATTTTTCTGAGATAATTGAGAAGTTCACATGAGAAGAAACTGGTTATTTGAATTACTAGAGATAATTATTATGATTATATTTTTGATGCCAGAAATTTATACAATATATGTGAGGAATGAAAAGAAGTCCAATTAGATTTAAAAAATGGGGGTCTGTGTGTGGGTAAGAAATCAGCAAAATATGTTTAGGTAACCAAACTGATCTAAGTAGTTAGTAAAGAAAAGAACGAACGAACTTTATGCTTTAGTTTGGAAATTTACTAGGAATACAGGTGCCACTAGGGGGCTCCCTAATATTCTACAATTGTTGGGAGACTTGACTATCATAGCAAAGGTAATAGAATAATGAATAAGAGGAGCATCGATCAGACTATCAAACCTCAGAGGGAAGGGAGGGGAGGGGAGAGTTAAGGTGGGGAGATCAACCAAAGGACTTGTATGCATGCATATAAGCCTAACCAATGGATATAGACACCAGAGGGGTGAGAGCATGGGTAGGGGGTGGGGTGTGTGTGTGGGGTAATGGGGAGATAAGGACACATATGGAATACCTTAATCAATAAAGAAAAAATGCTCTGTAATTTAAAGAAAATTCCATGGTAACATTAACATTTGCATGTTTGTATAAAGCTTGAAAGTGGAACTTTATTATTTTAAGGTTTGCTAGAGTTAAAAACATATTTATGGTAAATAATTTAGCATTACAAATGTAAATATTCATCTGATCAAGAAAAGCATAATGTGCTTCACTGAACTCAATTTCTTTGGTGTAATAAAAGGAAAAAAAAAACCATTTAGTTCTGTGATTACTTTTCTTCCTGAGTAATATACAACAAAAATATTAAAATTTTACCACTTGAATTATTGTCATATTTATTGATATGAAATATCTACCTATCTACCATCTATCTATTGCATATTATATTGTTTAATTACATTCAACAGAATATTCAGAATAAAAATGTAAACTATAAATACGTATACTATTTAAAGAAATCTATGAAAGGCTTTGTCATGTGTAAATATGGTTAAGAGGAAAGGTAACTTTTATTATATTAGTATATATTTGATTTATCGTTCTAAGGCATGTAAAATGCAACACTTATCTTAAAACTTTCCTCAGTAATATTAAATCATATTTATGATAAAAACATCATTATTAGGAAAGGAAAGATTGGAATTTAACATCTTTTTATATGATATATTAATTCATGTTTGTTCCACAAACTTTCAGATATGTTCACATTATGAGTATTGCATTATATATTATTTGCTTCTATTCTTGTCAAATGTTGTGACATGACTTTCTGAAAAATTCCACATAGAACTGTATTTGGTGAGAAAGGGAAGGCAATTTTCCATAGCTTTCCTTCCTTTTCCTTTAAAAACAAATCAGAGTATAGTATATATTCTCATTTTTTTTGGTATTCCATCTCATACTTTTAATTCCCCATTAAAAATATAAATATATATATTTAAAATTAACTCTATCCTTAATGGAGAAATAAAAAAGAAGTGACAAAATTTTGTGGGCTAGCAAATAATTTATTCTCATTTTTATTTTCTATTTTTTCCCCCTGCAAATAAAAGACAAATGTGTGGCTTGTGTACAGACATTTACATGTCTGCCCTTTTACTAGTACTTGGAAAAACAAAGAAAGGAAAGGATGGAAGTTAAATATTAGCATTGTTTTCTAACTTAGACTTTTATTAAGCAAGTAAAGAACATAGTAAAACATTTATGATAGTATGATAATGTTATTATGATCTTTTGCTTTACCTGAAAGTTTTGGGCTGTGACAATTCTTTTGCTAAAATTTTTTTCTTAAAGCTTAAACCTTAAAAAACCAACCAAATAAAATCCTTCAGTTTAATAACTGAAGTAAATATCAGGAGATCAATTAGTTTGTTAAACGTATATGTATAGATAATATATTTGAACATACTAAGTGGCTACTAAATCTGGAAACACAGGCACACATATAATGAATAATTTATTGGTATTCTATTGCATACATATGATAAATTAATATTATCTATGTTTTCAGACTTTATGGCCATTCTCAAATCATTTTATCTGATTGTCTCAAGTGTATGTATTTGAAAATGATATTTATGTGCCTGATCATGAGAGCAAGGCAAATGAATGCATATATTAAACAGCTATATAAGGTACCAGAAGGAAAAGCATTTTTCATTCTGAATAATATGTTCTGAGTTGCTTTGAGCTTATCCTAGAATGAATTATTGCATAAGGCCATTTATATGTATTTTTAAAATTTTTCATTTTAGTGTGAAAAGTGGCTAAATAGTTTAATGTCATAGGGATGGCTCGCTCATCTTACATTATATATAGATTTAAATAAATATATGACACATGTGTATGTATGTATATATATTTGTAGATGTTTTTCCTTGAGCAGTTAAGAAATTATGTTTTGTTAGCTCACAATGAACTTAGTATGACATCTATTTTTACTAAGCTTATTATCCTGTTGGAGATACATAAACATATATCAATGGTAAATAATAATGTAAGTTATGGCCCCAGCTGGTTTGGCTCAGTGGATAGAGTGTTGGTCGGTGGAATGAAGGGTCCCAAGTTAGATTCTGGTCAAGGGCACATGCCCTTGTTGCATACTCAAACCCCATGGGAGGGCGTGCAGAAGGCAGCTGATCAATAATTCTCATCATTGATGTTTCTATGTCACTCCTTCTTTCTCTCTGAAATCAACAAAAATATATTTTAAAAAACCCCTAACATAACAAAAATCCCAAAACAAACAAACAAAAATACAAGTTATGGCAGGAGGCAACCCAGTCAGGAGCTGGTCTAGAGTCATCAAAGGTAAAGATCTCTGGGTCGGTTCTGGTTTTCCAGGCCCAGGAAGGGCTGCTTTGGTTAGGCTCCACAGGAAACTGATACAAGATCAGTTTGCTACCAGAGTACATATGTCCAGCCAGCCACCCCTGTTTTGAGAACTACAGGTTAATTGTAACTGTTTTAAGACAGCATCCCTAAATCGGGAAATTCCATTTAGACCATTTGCCACTTCGTTTGTTACTAGCAAAATAAAGGGCTGTCTTCTGAAAGTTTTTGCTACATATTCCTCAGTTTTAATGCAGGACATTCGCTATAAATTATCTCATCATAATATTTCCCATTTCCTTGAGGTCTATTTCAGATCCTTGTTTTCCTTTTAATCTAGAGGCCAAAATATACAGATCATAAAACTAGAAAATCTCAAAGGTCATGAAGTAATCACCAAAGGTTAATCAATATGCAATATAGAGTTCTTATCATGTGTCTGTGCCTAAGACAAATGAATCAACCTAAGTGGATTTAATTCTGTAAAACTATGCCATGGATAGTTTATGAAAGGTCATGGATGACCCTTTCCCTTAGCACTTTATTAGGGTGTTCTCTAATCTCAACAGTTAATCCCAAATAATCCACAGATACTGGCCGGCAATGGCCTCCCTCTTCTTCCATATTACTATTTTTCATTCTAATTGCCCAATATCAGAGTCTACGCCTTCTCCCAGCTGAATCATGAAGTATGGCCTTACCTAGGCAGTTGACCCCACCCCCTAGATCTGACCCAAACCTGCATGGTTATTATGACTCTTGGCCTTTTCTTACATTGTTCGTCAGTATTTACAAACACTGCATTCTATGAATAAAGCACGGCTCAGGAAATTATTTCTAAGATTGAAAAATATGGGTAGTTTTCCTACAGGCTGAAAAAGAAAGGCTCCAACTTCATGGTTCAGATCCTAATATATTTCACTTTCTGTCCTATATTTTTGCTGTCTTTGAACACAACTTTCTAAAATAAGCATATCTTTCTAAGACAATTTATTTGGAGACATATGGGGTAAAAGGTCCTAGTGTATGTATATGTGTGTTAGCCACATACAAAGAGGGCAGTGGGCAGTAGCTGTGCATGGATCCACACCCTTCCCCTTGTACACATCTCTCTTAAAACATTACATTCTCTTTTTCATTTTATTCCTGGATATCGGAACTCTGGACCATTTTCTCCGAGCAGAGATTGCGGGCGATGGAGTAGCATCCTACCATACCTCAGTTAAAGAGGAAAATTTGATGTCTGGACATGTGTAGTCTTGTGGAAAGGAACCTATTTCACTCATAGACAAGAGCAGTAGTATGGCTAGCAATATTTCCCCAGAGATGGTCTGACTTAAAAAAAAAAATCAATATCAACTCTTGACACATATTCATTTACATCAGCGCATGGCTTTCAGTCAGGGCACAAATCAATAGGCAGCTTTTAACACCGCCCAACTATTCCTTCCTGTTGGGCTTCAGGCAGGCCATTTGACGTTAACATCCCGTGTTTCTTGGGGAAGGAAGTTGAACGTTTTTTTCCTGCGACTAATCACAACAGCCTAAACTGTAGCATTAATCACATGACGTTTTCTTCATCACCACTTACAGCCAATTGACTTTTTACTTAGTGAAAGCGTTTAAAGGAGGCGACAGTTGTTCTAAGGGGGTCAAGAGTCAATGGGAAGAAGAAATATTTAGTTCAGAAACATATATAGTAAGTACATCGTTTCTAAAATTGACACCATGCTGGATAGTTATTACAAATAGTTGCCTCATCATTTTGTAGGTAGGATCTCACAGACAAGACAGAGAAAAAGGTTTTTTAAAACTGTTAAAGAGTCATAGCATTTGGATTGAAAACAGTTTGTGCCTTTCTATAAACTACTAGTAAAGTCATATCCTGGGTCATTAGCAGTTGACAGTATCTCTCTTCTGAAAGTGATTCTCTTTCTTTTTTTTATTAAGCTAGCATGAAAAATTCATTTAGGTCTGAGCCATGTAAGATTGGTATCCTCTGCAGTATTGTCAGCCTCACCTATGTGTAATATCTACGTCATTACTGCAGCTACTCAGATTTCTAAATAATGAGTCACATGCTTACATCATTCAGCAGCCACAAAGAGGTTATCAAGCTGTATAAGCAGAGACTCACAAAGGTTTGCAACATATTTATCTAGGGCAATTCCAAAGCACAAAAATATGGAAAGGCAACCTCCTCTATTGCCTTATATTTCTATTATCCCCAAACGGCAATGATGTCTTTTTAGAGCAGTGCTCCCCTAGGACAGTGGTGTCCTCAGATACTCCATAAAAAGGGACTATGGGGTAAAATCACTTTGAGGAATGATGCGTATGGAGCTCCTATCTTGGTGATTTATAGCGCCTATGAGTATATCCAAGGCTCTAAAAATATCTTCAGTGAAGAAGACCGTATTTACCGCAGCATTTCCTCTCTTGTAGCATTTCCTCTCCATTCCTCAGCCACTCTGGCTTAGAAGTAGTTGCACAATCACCCCTTCTACCTCAGGACTTTGGAATTCCTGGAACATAAGCTGGTTCTGGAACTTCTGCAATTGGTGCTGAAATGGGAGCTGATCTGTAGATCTGGAGGGGCTTGTTGCTGTCTGTCTCCCACCCTCTAAATGTTTTGAATACGACCATGATGAGTCCCCTTTGCCTTAGGTACTTGGGGATAATCTCACCATAATGGAGAAGGGTGCTGACCCAGGTGACTTGAAAGCGGAAACAAACCGTGTAGCTTAGGAAACAAATGTTGGACCCTCTGGCCTTAAGAGTTTACCTGGTCGTCCCCTTCTAGAATGATCAGTGTATTGGATATTGAATATTGAATGCTGTGCCCAAAACTCACACAATATAACTTTATTTCAAATGGCATCATTAAAATTATATGGTAACGGCAACATGTTGAGCTACAGCTAAGGCTTCATAAGAAGGTTAAAATCCGGGGTGGTGAGCATGCATTTCAGAAGAGCTGCCCTTCGGAACATGAGGCTGTGCCAGTGTTCTCCATTGAACACAAGTTATAGGACCCAGATAAAACCCCAAACAAAGATATTACTTGGGACTCCACACTTCCAGATGACTTTAGTTATTGTAAGGAGTTTTCAAAATAAAATCCCCCATTCACCTTAAGTTAAAAATCAGCATGCAAGGAAGAAAGTGATGATATTTGATGAAAAAGGACCAAACGTTGGATGGCTTCCATTTCTACCCTGTTCAGTCTCAATGACTTGCCCGGATTTTAAGGCCTTTGTCTCCATCAATGTTTACTAAAGCACAATATAAAAAACTTCATAGTTTTTTTTTTAAAGGTGTGAATTTATTTTAATACTAGGGGCCTGGTGCATGAAATTCATGCATGGGTAAGGTCCCTAGGCCTGGCTGGTGATCAGGGCCATTAGGTTCCCTGCTTCCCCACCTCCTCCTTCCCTCACTGCCCAGGTTCGCTGCCACCTACCCCTGGTTCCTTGTCCCATCCCAGGATCTGATCCCAATCTAGTGATCAGAACCTGCTGGCCAGGGGGAGGGGCCAACTGCCACTGTGGTGGACCAGTTGGGGGAACCTAGGAGGTTGGACAACTGCCCCCAGCAGGGAGCCGGCCTTCAGAACCCCTGGGAAAGGGGCTGTGTCTGCCGCCATTCACCTCTGGTTCCCCATCCCAGCCCAGGGACCTGGCCCAAATTGGGGCCTGTTGGCTTAGGGGAGGGACTGGGAAGTTGGCTGGCAGGTCCCATCTGCAAATGGGGCCTGTGGGCTGGGGCAGCTCCTGCATTGAGCATCTGTCCCTGGTGGTTAGTGCACATCATAGCAATCAGTGTTTTGCTGTAACAATTGCTAAGGCATATATATATATGGATTATAATTATATAAGAAGCATACCAATCAACCTCTGATTTTATGAGTATTACTTTTATAGGGTGAGGATTAAATAGACTCACATTTACACAAAAGGTGAGTTGATTTATGGAAAATAATATTAAATAAGTAATAGTGTAGGTGGTATGGTATAGCTCACAGAAGGTTATTGCGAAGGGCTCACGTTGAGAACCACAGCTCTATACCACAGTGCCTAGTTGACTCAGAAACAATTAGTAATTCATTACTTGTTGGTTGACTATGTTCTTTAAAAATTTTTTTGTTTATGTGGGTTATATTTATGGATCTTTGCCATATTCCATGTTAAAAGTGAGAACATTGAAATATTTACTTAAAAAAACAAACATACCCATTATATGTCAGCACAAACATCACTTGATGAAAAGTAATTACAGTTTTCAAAATATATTCTTTTTTAAAAAATATTTTATTGAATTTTTTACAGAGAAGAAAGGGAAGGGATAGAGAGTTAGAAACATCAATGAGAGAGAGACGTCGATCAGCTGCCTCCTACACACCCCCTCCTAGGGATGTGCCCTCAACCAAGGTACATGCCCTTGACTGGAATTGAACCTTGGGACCCTTTAGCTCACAGGCCGATGCTCTATCCACTGAGCCAAACTGATCAGGGCTCAAAATATATTCTTAACATCTTAGTGCTGTTATTTGCAAAGCACTGCTACTTATTGTACTTCTTTTGATATTTAAAATAATCCTGACATTCAAAGGGGAGAAAATGATTAAACCATAGAGATTTTTATAAGTTACAAAAATCCTTTGACAAGTAAGTGACACAGTTTGGGACTTAACTCAGTTCCTCTAATGTTTAGTCTGTATGGTATATTTAGAAAAAATAATAACAGTTAGAAAACCAAATGCACTCAGATTTGCAAACAGACATTTCTTCCCTTTCACCATTGTTGACTAACTATAAAGTTACATTTGGAGAGATACAAACACACACTCATCATCTCCTTTTCTGAGCATAAGTGTTTAAGTCAGTGGTGGTTGGAATACGGAGTCCAGGTGCCCCATAGCCATTTTATTCTTTGCATTTTGTGCATGTAGTTTGTTTTAAGCTCTTCCAGGACTGGTCCTAGTTTCCTAGTCTTTCTTGAATGTCAAAGTATCCCTACACTTGACCTCATCTTAACAGCCACTCTTGGTGCTACTTAGAGCTGATTTTATTCTGGCACTTCACTTGATTTTGT
The DNA here is from genome assembly GCA_011751065.1 of Lasiurus cinereus. Lineage (NCBI taxonomy): Eukaryota > Metazoa > Chordata > Mammalia > Chiroptera > Vespertilionidae > Lasiurus > Lasiurus cinereus. The sequence continues at coordinate 24,075,913 of JAAGEH010000018.1, read as the reverse complement.
CCAGTTAACTGATAGTCATGAAATATGCAGGCGTTAGTCTTGAAAAGTTAATGTAGTTTCCCTAAAGGCTGACCTGACTTTTTTACACTTCTTTAGAAAGTTTTGAAGAACTAAGATGTGGAACCAAATGCAAAAGAAAAAGAAAAAAAAGAAAACAACAAATAACTCCACCCCCGGGGCCGGGGAGGGGGGACCCCCCCCAAAAAAAATCCAGCAATCAAGAAACCCCAAACAACAAATAAAAAAAACAACACATTTTGTTTCAAGTTTCCCAAAATTAAGGATATGTCACAAGATCCACTTCTGTGGTATCCTCCTCCTCAATTCAGTCTTAATTAAAACCTCAGTTTTTGCCACCCTTTGTCCATTCACTTAAAACCTTGGCAGATTTTTGCCCTGGCTGCTATGGCTCAGTTGGTTGGAGCATCATCCTGTATACCAAAAGGTGGTAGATTTAATTCTGGTCAGGGAACATACCTAAGTTGTGGGTTCAATCCCTGGTTGGGCATGTGTGGGAGGCAACCATTTGACGTTTCTCTCTCACATGAATATTTCTCCACCTGTCTCTCTCTTTCCCCCTTTCCTCTCTCTAAATTAATACACACACACACACACACACACACACACACACACACACACACCAAACAAACTAACAAAATAAATAAAAAATCTTTGACAGATTTTTCAACAAGTGTGCTCTGGGATACCTGCCCATCTTCACAGTTTCTAAGAGGTATGGCTCAGTGGTTGAGTGTTGAACTATGAACCAGGATTTGATTACCGGACAGGGTACATGCCTCAGTTTTGGACTTGATCCCTAGTATGGGGTGTACAGGAGGCAGCTGGTCAATGATTCTCTCCCTCTTCCTTCCTCTCTCTAAACTCAATAAAAATATATTTTAAAAAATCCATAGAAAAAGAAAAAAAAGTTTGTGCTAATAACCTGGTGATTTTTTTTATGGCCTCCTGGGTAAGTGTAAAAGACTTTCATAGCTATCAACAGTGGCTACATTAGGTTGAGGTGATTTTGAGGTCAATAGGACAATTGTGAATGAAAGCTTTTGCTTAGTACATGGAAAACTACATTAGGAAAAAGCAGGCAGCAGCTCAAATGTCTTTGGATAGTTTTAGGAAAGTTGAAAAAGCCACATGATCTCTCAAAAGTCCTCCTAAATTTTACGCCAAAGACATTTTAGCAAAATTTTAACTAAAGTGCATTTTAACTTTAGCTTACCACATAGTAGAGTGGGATTGCTTGGCATTGTGAAGTATGACTTTCACTTCCTTGAGTGATTAGTAATTAGTTCACTGGTTCTGGTCAGTACAAAAGGCAGCACAATTTTACTGTTTTGTCTAATCAAAGTTTACATTGTATTTTTGCTATTGTGATATAATAGATTATATTTTGTATTTATATTCATTTGGTCAGGAAATATAACCACAATAACACCTCCTCCCTATGGAGAAATACTGTTGTCAGCTTAGAAATAATTTTCAAGAATAAAATTTGCTGAAAAGTGCAGATTTCTTTTTCTTTCAAGTCACTACTGTCACTGTAAGATGAACACTACTAGTATATCTGCTGTGATAACTAGCTGATACATGTCTTAAGTTCATAAACAGCTCAGATAGTTTTCTATGTCAATAAATATTTCTATACACTAATGCACATGTCTCCTGCTATGGACACATCTCATGTTCTACAATTAGAATATTTTTAGAAAATATTTGTGGTTTTTTTTGGTCTCACAAAACTACTTAGTGAGATCAAGTTAACATTGCATAGAAGATACAGATGAAATAGGTTGCACACATGTTCTTTCACAGATGGGCTCGACTCTGTGGCACTAGCAAAATTTACATTGATTAACCAGTAGCTGTAATGTTGTTTTGATCTGAATCTAATAAATCAATTTAATTTATCACTTTAACTTTTCTTGACTTTTGAGTGTTTAGGCTAAGTATATATTATATTGCCTGTGGGAAAACACCGTGCTTAAAATTAAGCTAAGGAGGTAGTTTCATTAAAAAAAAAAGAAGAAAATAGGACCAAGTTTTAAGGATAATGGGATTCCTAGAAATGCAAGAGCTGTCTTTATTTGAGTTAAATAAATTGCATTATCATCCATCAGATGACTAATCTAAGAGTAGCCATCTCTCTGTTAAAATAGACCTATCAAATGAAATGATAAAATACCATCATTTAGGAGAGAGATAACAAATTAAGAAATACTATTAAAAAAACAAATGCTGTGTAGAGTCAGTACTCCATAAACTTGCCTTGAACTGAATAAACAAAAGAGTTACATAAAATAACTCACTCTTCCCTACTCATGTTATATTTGTATTTTTCCATACATAAAAGTATAGTAAAAAGTATATATAATGGTCATTATCCATATTTTTAACATATTGCCTATAAATACCTCTCTTATGCAGTCCATAAAAATGATGTCCTGATTTGTGACAACTACAGATAAAATGACTTCCCAGAAGACATGTCTAAATAGTATAAAAGAATAACTAGGGTGGAATTGAAAGTTTACTTTTAACAAAAACTCCTTGTTAGTTTAGAGCTGAAGCTTATACTTGAATACAGTTTAAATCTATCCACAAATTCACTTGTTCACAGTAATTATGAAACGTCAGGTACAATGTAAAAGTTGAACATGAAAACAAGGAAGATTGTTATATATTTTACCAAATCTTACTTTCTGTTACTGGTGCTAAAATTAGAAGACCAGCAGATGGCATATTAAAAATTATTTCATGAAACTCATCTCAGAAATGGCAAAAAAAAGAGAGAGAGTATTGTTACAAATTATCTTGAGAAGTAATGGGAAGCAAAGATAGTTATTACCTTTCCCAATGCCCAAATTACTGACTAAAATTAAGAAATTAAGAAGAAAACACCATGTTTTCCTATTTTTTCCTTCTTATGGGTTTTATTTATTATTTTAATACATTTTTATTGATTTCAAAGAGGAAAGGAGAGGGAGAGAGATGGAGACATCAATGATGAGAGAGAATCATTGATTGGCTGCTTCCTCCATGCCCCTCACTGGGGATCAAGCCTGCAACCTGGGCATGTGCCCTGTGGGAATTGAACTATGACCCCCTGGTCAATGCTCAACCATTGACCCATGCTGATTGGGCTTTTCTCATGGGTTTTATTTTCTTCCTTTTTGAGAAGAAAAAATGGAAAAACATAAAAAAAATACATAGTGACCAAATGGGGTTTATCCTGAGGGTGAAAGGTTTGTGTAACATTTGAAAATCAAATAATATAGTTCACCATAGTGATAAACTTAAAAAGTAAAGACAATTTATAAGATTATCTCAATAAATGTTATAAATCATTTGACAAAATCCAATATCCATTTCTGATGAAAACCTCAGCAAATGAGAAAATGAAGGGATTTTTTTCAATTCATCTATATGATACCTATATCACCAATGATGAAAAATTTAATGCTTATCCCCTAAAATCAAGAACAAGACAAGGATATCCTTCCATTTATTATTGGGTCTATTCTTACCACTTATATTCATCATTGTATAAAGACAGATTGATGGAATTAATAAAAGTGCTACTAGAAAAGTGAGGTTGCTGAATATAAGTTAAATATATATAAAAACCTATTTTATTCTTATATACTAGCAATAATCATTGAAATTTAATGCTGTTGCAATAGCATAAACATATAGTATATTTAGGAAATAAATTTGACAAAAGATATGCAAACCTGCACACCAAAAATTACAGAACATTTCTGAAACAAATTAATGAAGACCCATGGAAGGATATACCTTGTTCATAGGTTGGAAAGTCCAATATTGTCAAGCTGCCAATTCTCCTGAAATTGATTTATAAATGTAATTCCAATTGAAATTCCAGTACACTTTTTTGGGGTAAAAATTGCCAAGGGCATTCTAAAATTCATATAGAAATTTAAAGGACCTATAATAACTGAAGCCAATTTGAAAAATAAGAACAAAGTTAGGCTAATACTATCTGATTTCAAGACGTATTATAAAGCTATATTAATTAATACAGTGTAGCATTGGTATAAGGATGACAAAGAAATCAATGGAACAGAAGAGAGTTCAGAAGAGAGTTCAATTATATAAACCCATATATAAACCTGATGCATGAAGATTTGTTCAAGAATGGGCCTTCCTTCCCCTGGCTGCTGATGCCACCTTGGCTCAGTCCAGAGCCACCTTTATACTTTCCCATGCTGCCCAGAGGCCCTGAGTAGCTGGGAAGGTGCAGAATGCCTGCATTGTTGCCATGGCAATGATACAAGTATCCCACTGTGCCCCCAGCCACTCGGTGCCTGTGTATGCAAATTAACCCACCATCTTTGTTGGGTTAATTTGTATACTCACTCCTGATTGGCTGGTGAGCATCACGGAGGTCCAGACAATTTGCATCTTACTCTATTATTAGTACACATACAAATGCTTTTGGAAAACTGCTTTTTAGAGCTGAGATGCAACAAATCAATAACTGGCATAAAGAAATTACAAAAAAGCATGATGACTTGTTTTTGGAGTAGAGAGAGTGATGGTTTCACAGTATATACATGTTCAAACTTATCAAATTGTACACTTAATATATTGAAGTTTATTGTATGTCAATTCTACGTAAATAGCTGTTAAAAATGTGTACAGCATTCCTTTACCTCTCTCCTAACAAAAGTAATCCTTGCATCTATTAGAAGTTTAGAAGAAGGTGAGTGCTTATAGGTATGATACTTATTATTTTTTTACACCAAGAGACAAAACCACTGACCCTTAAGGTCCGGTGGAGTGGGGAGTTGAGGCATGCATCAATTATTCACTAAATCTATAAATAAAACATATTTTTCAGCATGACTCTGTGCCCAGGAGCAGGCAGGTTCTGTAGGGTGCAATTTAATTTTTCCTTATAGATGTTATACTGTTAAATGTTAAAATTAATCAACAGAGACTATTTGACTTGAGAACAGTGGTACTAACCCCAGGCCAAAAGGAAGTTAGAGATGAGCAGTGTGTGGAGCTCAGGGTCAAAAAAGTCTCTGTGGAAAAGCTGGGCTTCACAGGAGGCTTAGGAGATTACAAAGTTGAAAGAAAGAAGCAAAGAGGGATATGAGAGTGAGAACAAAGGGTGTGATATGGGATGAGACAAGTGAGGCTATTAGATGTGTCATGGAAATAATCACATGACTTTTTAAAAAGTTGCAACTTGTATTTGCATATTCCATAATGTAGTGTGTCTATTATTTCAGTAAAATGTTTAAAACATGTACAGTGTACTAGTTTCTCACTAGTTAAAACAAACACCTGTTCCTAAATTCTCTTCAAAAAGCAAAGGCAAATCCTTATTTTCTAATCATACCGGTATTGTTGCAATAATTGCATTTAATTAATTACTAACTTCAGAACACATAATATACCATTCCATTAATTCCCTAATTTTATTCAATAGATCTCATTCAACTCATATTCACCCCCAAACTATAGACAGCAGACAGATCTGGCCTCTTGTTTTCAATAAGCTGTCATTTTGACCTGCTTTGGAATAAAGTACGAAATGCATGGACTTGGAAGAAAAAAATACAAGACTTTAATAATGTGACTAGAAACTATGCCCTTCTTAGACAAGTTTGTACTGGTTTCCACAGAGCAGAACTAATTCAATGCTTTCTGGGCATAGTACGCTAGAGAGAAATCTTTCAATGAGCTCTGCAATGAGATGACCCATATTTGTATTGCAAAATAAAGCATGAAACAGTTTTAAGTTCAAAATAGAAATAGCCTTAGCAAATTGGATACAAAATGTTCAGTAGGTACCATGGAAGGCATCCCAAATAACTGCCATATTGTAGTGGAAGCAGTTATATATAATTTTTTAAGTCATTTCCTAGTCCCTAAATAGAAAGGCTACCTCCTCCCATAGAACATCAGTCTTCTGCGTCAATCTTGTGGCTTCTGCTTCTCAGGGAGATAGAAATGTCTCTCTGCATACTGCTCTCCCTACTTCCACCTGCTCTGCTCTCCCTACCCCACCTGCTCTGCTCTCCCTACTCCCACCTGCTCTGCTCTCCCTACTTCCACCTGCTCTGCTTTCCTTGCTCCACCTGTTCTGCTTTCCCTATTCCAATGGTTGGCAAACTCATTAGTCAACAGAGCCAAATATCAATGATTGAAATTTCTTTTGAGAGCCACGTTTTTTAAACTTAAACTTCTAACGCCACTTTTTCAAAATAGACTCGCCCAGACCATGGTATTTTGTGCAAGAGCCACACTCAAGGGGCCAGAGCCGCATGTGACTTGCGAGCTGCTGTTTGCTGACTACTGCTTTAGAGGAAAATAACTTATTAGTTTTTTTGGGTAATTCAGTTTTAAAATTCAGAAACCTTGCCATTTCCAATAACCCTAACCTCTGAAATCCCATTAAAATATATTTTTATTAATTTCAGAGAAGAAGGGAGAGGGATAGAAACATCAATTCTGAGAGGGAATCATTGAACAGTTGCCTCCTGCATGCCCCACACTGGGTATTGAGCCCACAACCTTGGCATATGCCCTGATGGGGAATCAAACCATAACCTCCTGGTTCATAGGTCCACACTCAACCACTGAGCTACTCTGGTTGGGCCAAAATCACATTTTTACTAAATCTCCTGCCCTCTGCCCATCACCTCCTATTCTTCCAGCTTGCTGATTCGCCATGCCAGACGTTTCCTGACCTCATTGACATCATTCCTGGATATTATTAATTTGTGGATATCTTTGGGGAATTGTTATATTTCCTAATATTGGATCAGTCTGCTATGGCTTTGTAACATCATAGACTAACTTGATTAAGAAACAGAAATTTCCCTTGTGACCATCCTTCTCACAACCTCGCATTCTATTTACGGCTTGGATTCTATGGGTTAGTTTTATAACCATTCCTTGGAAACACTCAAGATTATCACTCTCCTTCCTTCATTTAATTATACTTTACCTGGTAAAACTCCACCCATGGTGTATGCTATGGATTGAATTGTATCCCCTCCAAATTCATACATTGATGCTCTAACCCCCAATGTGACCCTTTGGGGACCGAGTCTATGAGGAGGTAAGGTTAAATGACATCATAAGGGAGAGACCCCGATTCCATAGAATTAGTGTCCTTATAGGAAAACACACCAGAGAGCACTCCCCCGACCCCAGTTGCCATGTAAATGACACAGGGAGAAGGAAGCCAACTGCAAACCAGGAAGAGAATTCTCATCCAAAACCGACTATGCAGGCACCCTGATCTCAAACTTCCAGCTTGCAGACTGAGAGAAAAGAAATTTCTGTTGTTTAAACCACCCAGTCTGTGATATTTTATTATGGCAGCCAGAGCAGACTGATACAGTATTAGGCAAAATAATGACTCCCCAAAGATGTCTACAACCTAATCCCCAAAAGTATGAATATGTGAGGTGATATGACAAAGGGGAATTAAAGCTGCAGATGGAATTAATGTTGTTAATTAGAGAGCTTGAACATGGGGGGTTATCCTGTATTCTCTGGTGGGCCTGAGGTGATCACAGGGGAGGAGGGAGAAGCAGAGGAGCGACATGAGAAGGACCTGGTCAGAGTTGCTGGCTTTGAAGATCCAAGGGAGAAATGAGCCAAGAAATGCACTGGAGATGCTGGAAAAAGCAAAGGTTCTTTCCTAGAGTCTCCTAAAGGAATGCAGCCCTGCTGACATCCTAAATTTAGCCTACTGAGACCCATTTTTAAATTCCGACTTCCAGTAATGTCAGATAAGAACTTTGTGTTGTTTAAAGCCACTCAATTTGTGGTGTTATAGCAGCGATAGCAAACTAATACCCATGATTAAACCCAACCATGTACTAACTCTATGCCAGCACCCACAGAGCCAACCACTGGAAAATGCACAAACATGCTAACTGACCTCAGTTCAAATATGACGACATCAAAACTGACCTCTTGACATTTCAGGACAATCTTATCACCACACCTTTCTATAAATTCACTTTCTTGCTCTCCAAGATGATTATTTCACAAATTTTCTTTCCTCAAATCTCCACACTGTATTTCCTCAATTTATTCTCAGTTTGTACTTGTTTCTTCATAGAAAAAGATAAGTACAAATAATTGGGAAATACAGCATCTTCTTACCATTTCCCTAATCTGTTTCCATTGCTACATAAACATTCTTTTCCCCACATGTTATAGTGGATGAACGAACTGCCCATGAGCCAATTGAACACCCATCTGTTCCACTAAGCCCTGAATCCTGTCCCTTGATTAAACATGTCAAACTCAAAAGCTAACAAATATATGAGACATGTGGCCCATGGGCTGTGAGTTTGACATGCTTGCTTTATATTTTTTCAGGGACCTCCTTAGTGACATTTACTCAGTAGCTCAGGCAAAATACATAGAAGTCTTAATTCCACCTTTCCCTCACATGCCATAACCACATGCACAAGTAATTTCTGCATGGACTGAGTTTAATGACTTCTCTCATCTGAACTGGAACAACTTAGTCCAGTTCCCCCTTCTTCTCTCACTTGGATGGATGCAACAGCTTTCCTGTCTTCACTTTCTATTCCTCTGTGGCCTTTGTGTTTCTTTCTAAAGTAAAATTCAATTTAACTATTTTCACACTTATAATCAAATTCCCCCTCTTTTAAGAAGGCTTCATTGACTCTAGCCAAGCAAACCAGAAAATTGTTCTTAATCATAAAACACTTTCTTCATAGCCTATCTCAATACCCAGACTCTCATTCCTTCCCTCCTTCCTTCCATTATTTATTTGTCTGTGTGCTCCCATCAAATGCATACATGACATAGATTGCCAATGAATTTTTATGAAAAATCTTACATACTACATTTTTATGAAAACTCTTATATACTAAGTTTTACTCCAGAGTTAACTTGGTTGAAGCAAGATTTGGGCAAGTCACAGTGTTTTTCATGGCATCATTTACTTGTACTTGGATGTTGTATGAAAATAGCATTACTGTACCTCCTGCAACTTTTGGCCAAAGTTGACATCATCTGGCTGGGCTGCAGCAGCACCCTTCATTGTCTTGTTTCTATGTTGATTCTGTGATAGGACTAATGACGTAGGGAGTAACTCAAACGAGAAGTGTACTGAGAGCACCTGTATTTTAATTCCTGTTTTGCCATCACAGTGACAGACTCTGGGCTGTCTCTGCGTTTGCTGCTCATGCATCGCTTTGCTTTCTCAGATTAGAGTGGAATAACCTAATCAGTTATGGTGGAACTGATTATAGTTCTTTAAATTACTACCACACCAAGTATGTAGCAGCTTTTTTATGAATAAACAGTATGCTTCATTGATGGAGCAGGAATATTACTTACCTTACTAGGGATTACCTCTCCTTTATGACTAACACCATATCCACATTTTAACTTATACATCATGCTGTTATTTTTAAGTATTAGCCATGATCAGGGGAATAATCATTCCCATTTCTTATTTACACAAGTGAATGTTATTGAAGTTTCCTTTATGGTAATGGCATAAACTCTTCAGAGCCTTTCAACAGAGGTTTAGCTGTTGAAAATCCAAATGGACCCCTTAATAAAGGGGTCTCCCACAGCACAAACTACCAAAACAGTAATACTGCAAGGCTTCCATAAGTCATGCAGCATTGTACAACCAAGTCACAGAGTTTCTGACTCAGAAAACTGCTGTTTTACAATTACACGCAGGTAATAGGTCTCTTTGGTTACTATACGTAGTGAATTTTTCTGATTGGTATAAAACTTATGCTTTGATTTTTCTTGACTAAATTAATCATAGTATAAAAAGGAAATGATGTTACTAAGGAGATGACAAAAAAACTAAAGAAAAAGCTGAAGTTAAAAGTACAACAGATAGTTGTTTTTTAAAAAAATTCTGTTGACTAGTTGTTTTGTTGTAATTTAGACTCAACCATAGGAAAACATACGTTTTGTGCTAAAAGGTTATCTGAAAGTAAAAGTCACTCCATTCATTCATTCAGCAAAGCAACTTGGCTATTACCCTTGTATGCTTTATAAATGCAAGGACTATGTCTGTATAGTTTAGTATTACTTCTCCAGTTAGTATACTGCCTGTCCCAAAGTCAAATGCATAAATGCTATCTGTGCTCAATGTAAAATCTCACTAATTACTCATTGACAAACTATGTAGTTCAACAACCTGTGTAAGAATACATTTTAATTTTTACATCTCCGAAATATTTCTCTCTCACATGAAAAATATATGAAAATAACGCATGAATGTTAGAGTGGTTAATAGTGGTTGAGGAGTGTTTCATTTCCCGGAAGATTATATATTTAAAACCCCAATTTTCTAAGTAGACAGAAAAGTCTTTCATAGACAAATTTAGAAAAGAATTAATGGAATTTATTTGAAGATGGGGTTGAAGTGTGTGCAGTAAGTATATATAACAAGAAGATGGCAGTCTTAGAATCCATTGGTGGAATTATACTATTCTCTTAAAAAAAGCTTAACAATCTCTTTTTGCTGGGTTTCATTTTGCTGTTAAGGAAAGAGTAATGTCATACATCAATCTTGGCACTGATATGATATTAACCTCCTATAGAAGGAGAAAGTGAGGCATAGACACCAGGTTGATACCTTTTGTCTCTAAAATCCTATTCTTTCCCTTATACCACAATTCTACAAATGCAAAAAGCATAATGTAACTGGCTATGACCTTTCCTCACATTATTTCAAAAGTTCAAAGAAATGCTAAATAAAATCAGAAGTTGAGCTATTTGAGCAAGTTTTCCTCTCCTTTTATTTCTTGTTTGAAATTCTGTGTAACATTGAAGCAGGCTTCTGTGATTGAAGGTGGCAAATGATAGATAGGGTTCAATAGAGTTCTGTGGTGAAGGGTAAGTATTTTAGTGTGTCCGTGACCTGATCCAAAGGCTATTTCTAGCAGTTTGTCATTTTAGTTCAGAGAAGGTTAGTGAGGTCGTGTTGATATATGATCTTTTATGCTCTGAATTTATCACTGCAGTGAACTGGCCCTACAATTCTCATTAACCATGAACAGTTATCTTTTGATAACTAAAGAATGAAATAAAACAACTGCTTTGCTTTATTTTCCAAACTGCAATATAAAGAAAAGTTAAAACTTAAAGTTTAAATTATTTAATTAGAGACATTTAGGGCATCTTGATTTTTACCCGTAGAGGTAAAAATAGCTTGCACATTTTCAGAAGAAAACCAAATAAGATTGCATGGATGGGATTGCCGGTGAGAAGTGTCTAAACATTAGCATCACCATGATAAATACTCAGGTCTAGTATGGAGAAGGAGATTACCTTTAAAATGTTCTGGCATCTTTGTACACTTTACAGAAGGAATAGAATTCTATACAGAAAGAAAATGCCAAAGAAATGGGAAGGCATTATGGGATGGGAGAAAAAATGCCAGCCTAGGAATTAGGAAACTGGGTTATAGCTTCTGATTTACCCAGGTGTGAGCTAAATGACATGCAGCAAAAAGCAGAATCGCTCCCTATATTGGTTCTTGCTTGGATTTAACTAACAACCTCCTGGAAGGTTTCTGAGTCCTCCCAAGACCCCAAATTCCTCTGCCCCACAGCCAGACTTTCAATGTTGTGCAGATTCACCAGCAGCTCCAACAGCATTCAGAATAAAGTTAGCTCTGGCCAGCAGCTCAATGGTTAATATCAGCCTTCAGACTGAAGGATCATGGGTTTGATTCTGGTCAAGGGCATGTACCTCGGTTGCAGGCTCCATCCCTGGCCCGTCAGGGCGCGTTGTGCCTCCCCCACCTAAATGTTTTTCTCTCTCTGTCTTTCACTCTCTCTTCCATTTTCTGTAAAAATAAATAAATAAATGAATAAATGAATGGGAAGAATATCCTTGGATGAGGATTAACTGCAAGAAAAAGTTAAAATTTCTTAGCAGGCTATACCAGGTCTTTGACAGTCTAAACCTTGCTGCCCTGTCTAGCCCATCTCCCTCTGCTTTCCACCTCCTTCCTAATCCATTTACCAAGCAGAGCTCTTTGTGCTTCTGCTCTAATAACTGGAACTCCATTCCCCACTATTGACCCAACTAACTCCTACCTCAATGGCTGCCTCTTAAGTTTCCTTAACCTTCACTTTTGGGTTTGGAACCGCCTTTGTTATATTACAACATTTACTGGATTATAGTAATCTGTTTTCTTATCTGTTCTCCCCCTCCCTCCATCCATCAGATTAGAGTTTGTAGGCAAGTGGTAGTAAATGAATGCATAATGAGTGAATGAAAATTAATTCTCCTTATTCTTCTTTATTCATTTGGTGGGGGGAGATGGAGTTGAGTTATTGGCTAATACCTTTATTAGGAAATCAAGTCATCATTTTTACTGGGAGTTATAAATAATCTCCCCCCTCCCATTCTGGCTGATTGCTCTGGTGAAAAATAACTGATTAACTGAATTAATTTTAATTCATTAGAATACTAAAATTAATCTTGAAGGAACAGTTCCTTTTCCTTTTTAAGCAAAAGATCTTGAATTTGGTTTTGATAAGTACTTTTCTGCTTGTTTCTTCAACCAATTTTCCACTTTTGTACCCTATCTTCGTTTTATCTGGTCATGGGGTTTATAGCCAAAACAGAGGCAGGCTGGAACAGTGGAATGAAAGATTATTCCTTGCACAATCAGAAAATCTAGGGTTGAGCTTGTCATTTCTTAGTGTGACAACTTTGGGCAACAGACTGAATCTTTTCAACCTTTAGGTCTCCTCTCTGCAAATTTCGATGATGCCCTTTTTACAGAGTTATGCAAAGGCCCACATAAGATCATACATGCTGTGAAAGCACTTGGCAAACATTAAATACTAAACAAATGTAATGATGTATACTCTAACTCTAAACCTAAAGCACAGTATTACTTATAACCAGGTCCTTAAACTAACTTTTTTTTTCTAGAGATTCCACACCAGGCAGAAAAGGACTAATTTGAATTTTATCTGCTCTCCCAAGTGGTTAGGACAGGAAGCAGAAAAATGCCCAAAGGAGGAAGATCAGTACCTCAAACAGCCCAGATATAATCCACAACAGAGATACCTGACTCTGCCTAATTGGGAATTCAGGCATAGACTTCTTTACCCTATTGAACAACTCCTCGCCTCAGACATCTCTCTCCCTGGGTAGATATTCTCCTCTAGGAGGAGCACTGGGAATTCAGAGCACATCAAATGTCTCCACAGTGTCTCATATTCTGAAAATGCTCTTTTAATCAATTCTATATATTATGTCTCACAAGGACTGGAGAAGTATGTTAATATTATCCTTGGACCAGAAAAGAGAGACAGCTAGCACTTAAGTGATTTGCCTCAGGTTACAGAGGGAATTAATGACGATATTAATATTCACAGGGCCTTCTCTCCGTGGCAAGGAGAACTCCTTTATTCCTCTAGTTGTGGGTTTTCTGTATTATGATCAGATTTACAAATCTTTAAGGCAGGTACCTTGAAGTACCATTAAGGGTCTGAAGGGACAAGTAAAAGTTCTTGCTGGCTTAGCCATTCCTACATGTCATAAGAAGTATGTGCAATTTTCAGTGGGAAAAAGTAGTGTATAGAAATAAGTTGATCCATAGTTAGGCAGGAAATAATAAGAAGAAACAAGAGGCAAATCTGAGTTTTGTCTACTGATTCTCAAACTGTTGATTTCTTAAGGATTGGCTTAACTGTGTTAAAAACAATCTGTATATAATAAAGCAAGTGCATGGGATTATTCCCATTATTTACCATGATCTTGACTACTGGTTCCCATTTTCTATTTGAGAGTGTATGGTTAATACATTAAGTGAACTTGAAATTTTAAAATAAAGAAGTAAATCTGAGCACCCTCAGCTGATACAGGGCCCATGATCAGAATGAACTGGCAGAAAGATAGCTGTCTCAGGTATTAATTGCTTCACCAGTTATTTCTGGTTTTTCTTATATGTATACAGGTTGTAGGAGGGTATGGCCTCATCCCCTTTTAAGACAGGCATGGCATAGGACTTGCTCTAGCCATTAAAATATGAGCAAAAATGACACACCTCGCTTCTAGTGAAAACTTTAAGAGCCAGTGTGAGACATGCCATAGACCTTGCCCTTCTGTCACAGTGTCTAGTGTTTGGCTGTGTTCCAGAGAGTAGCCGATTTATTGACTTGGTACTGAACCGAGACCAAACAGAACAGAGGAACATACAATTCATAGTTGATATGAAGTCTGAGAGAGAAAAAATAATTTTAAACCACTTAGATTTGTGGGTTGTTTGTAATCAAAGCATAATATACAGGATGGAGCACAAGTGGGTTTATAGTTATGAGTATGAAAAATACAGTTTATTTTTATATTACTTATTACTTATTATATTAGTTTCCACATGAAAAATTGTAAACCTACTTTTGCCCACCCTGTACACTGTCCTGATACAGTTAACCTTATTCACAAGGATCAGCTACACTTAAGGGAATGAGAGATTAGAAAAACATGTTGTACATATTGAGTGGATATCCACAAATCTGAAAGGGAAAGTAGAACACAAAGTATCTGAGGGAAAATAAGCGGAGCAGTAGAAAACTGACTTGTGGATGTATCAGCCACATGCTTTCCTCACACGGTGATCAGACCACCACTCAGAGACTTTATCCTTTTGCAATGTCAGAAATTTTGCCCTGATAAAATGGAAGAAGGTGATACATTTTTGACTTATCCAGGAAATAAAATGATCTTTCAAAAGCAACACTGTGATTTTTCAAAAGCTGGGAAGACAGTGATGGGAAATGCAAATTGGAATTGTATTGGCTCAATAAGGAAGAACTGTTTAATTCTAAGGAAGTAATGGGAAACATGGGAGAATAAATAGCTACTAAAGTGGGGAACACTGAGCATAAAAATGTACTCCAGCTTTCAGAGAAGTGAATACAAAAGATTTAGAGAAAAGATATATATGATACTGAAATAATAAAGTCTAAAAGAAATGGGAAATCTGGCAAGATCTATTATATCACATTAGAGGTGTGGTGTACGAATTCATGCACGGGTGGGATCCCTCTGGGAGGCCATGGGGATCAGGCTGAAATCCGCAGTCCAGTGCCACCTCCACTCCTACCTGCTACTCCCACTCATCTTGGCCCCACTGTGCCTGCCACAGGCTTGTGCCCAATGTACTCCTGCAGCAGCACTCACCAGCCATGAGACCTGTGTCTGGTGCCCTCCCAAGGGGAGTGGCCTGCATGATCGGGCTGAAACCAGCTCTCCAACATCCCCCAAGGGGTCCTGGGTTGCAAGAGGGCACAGGCCAGGCTGAGGGACCCCACTGGTGCACAATCAGGTCAGGGAGGGACCGCAGGAAGGCTCCAGGGAGTGTCTGGCCCCTCTCACTCAGTCCCTATCAGCTGGACCCTAGCAGCAAGCTAACCTACCAATTAGAGCATCTTCCCCCTGTTGGTCAGTACATATTATAGTGACTAGTTGACCAGTTGACTGCCCCTTGGTGGTCAGTGCACATCATAGCAAGTGGTTCAGCATCCTTAACATATCATTAGCGTATTACACTTTGTTCAGTTGTTCTGCCATTTGGTCTTCTTGCATATTACCATCCTATATAATAAAGAAGTAATATGCAAATTGACCGTCACTCCAACACACAAGATGGCTGCTCCCATATGGTCAAAGATGGCTGTTCCCATGTGGACACAAGATGGCTACCACAAAATTACCTGCATGGGAGGACAATTGGGGGTGCCAGGCCAGCAGGGGAGTACAGTTGGGGGTGACCAGGCTGGCAGGAGAGGGTAGTTAGGGGCAATCAGGCCAGTAGGGAGCAGTTTGGCATTGATTGGGCTGGTAGGGGAGTGGTTAGAGAGTGATCAGGCTGGCAAGCAGAAGTGGTTAGGGGCAATCAGGCAGGCAGGCGAGCTGTTGGGAGCCAGCAGTCCTGGATAGTGAGAGGGATGTCTGACTGCCTGTTTAGCGGCGGCAGTCGGGCATCCCTTGAGGGGTCCCAGATTGGAACAGGTGTAGGCTCTTTTGAGGGACAACCTACCTTCATGCACAAATTCCATGCACCAGGCCTCTAGTTTTATTATATAGAATTATGATAGAGTCAGAATAATCCTGATGAGGAAGGAGCTCCCAGTCCTTGGGCAATCCATTAATGTATTTGACAAATGTTTATTAGACAACTATTAGGAGTTAGAAATTGTGATAAAACTTTGTGGGGTCCAAAGAGGATATAGTTCCTGCCCTCAATATGCTTACAATAAAGTGAAACAAACACATAATAAACCAACAAGCACCCAGCTAGCATTTATTAAACACTTAGTACTTGTTAGTGATTATGAAAGGATCCTTACATATCCTCTCCTCCCTAATTTTTACAAGCCTGCTGTGTAAAGGTTTATTGTCCTTTTTAAAAACAGGAGACACTGAAGCTCAGAGAGATCAATTTGGCCCTACACTCAGATAATAACTGACTAAACTAAAACTTGAAATCAGTTTTTCTGTGATTTCAACATTTGTGTTCTTTCAAACATGATGCCTTTCATATTTAACTCCAAGATTACTACTATTTTACATCTTTGAAATATTAATATAATGTGTGCATGTGTGAGAGTACATGCACATGTGTGTGCTTTAAGCAAACAATGGATTTAATCCCACAGGGAAAAAATTGCTTTTTTATGAGATTACATGTTGGTCACTCTTTTCAGTTCAACTGGAAGATGAATTTAGAAACTCATGGGACATTAATCATTTATATGCCATATTTTGAGAATATTTCTAGTAAGTCATGTACAAAATACTAAGTTGCTTTTCAGTATAGTTCAGAAACATATGTAATACAAAAAAGTATACTCAGATAAAATAACAAAATCTTCTGTAAAATGACAAGCAATGGTCAAACTGGTTTTTCTAATTTATAGCTGAGGGTAGAAAGTCTCTTCTTTTAAGAGCTTCTAGTTCTTTTCCTTCAGGACTTGAATTCCAAGAATTAAAAAGGGTGGTTTTGCATTTTTTCCCCCTTTCATAAGTCCCAGAAATGTACACCTATAATTGGAGGAAAACTTGGCATCTGAGACTACAACTCACCATTTACTATAAGCCAAACGGCTAAATTGATTTTAGCATTCTGGAAGAAAAATTGTAGCTTCAGTGCTGAATTGCTTCCCTATGAATGCTGAGCCAAATATTAATGTAGATTTGAAAGGAAACAAAAAGCGTTCAAACTCTAACGTTCCTCAGGCTTATAAATTGGAATTCAGGCCCTTTAAATGGAGTTGGATTTCTTGAAGCAAAACTACTCTTATTATTTTTGTATTGCTGCTCTGACCCATGGTTTACATTCCACATAACAATGTTCAAAATTCTTCAGATACAATAGAAGTGGGAACCTCTGTGCTGGAGGCTCCTGTGGGCAGACTCACGCCAGAGAGCAGAGGCACATACCAGAGAGTCAGCCCATTTCTTAAGACATGGGAAGACCTGAGACATCCTACTCAGAGCCCTTTCTGTAATCTGGTGCACCAAAGGAAAACTATTGCTTGTTAATTTTTTTTAAAAAAAATTGTTGCCTTATTCTTATTTTAGAAGTCATACATGTTTATAATAGAAAAACTAAGAATTTTAAATAAGCAAAAAAGAAAAATCCATGTAATCCAATAACCGAATAAAAACTACTGCTAATATCTTTTTAGACCCTTTTCTTTGTAGACAAATTAATTTTTTATAAAAATGTGATACTAGTTATTACCTTATTTTTTCACCTAATAACATATTAAAATATTTACAAATCATTTTACATGGCTGTATAGTATTAATATATGTTTATGCCATATATTTTTAAAACCACCACTGTATTTGAATATTTAGGTTTCTCCAATATTTGGTTATTATAATACTAGAGGCCTGATGCATGAAATTCATGCAAGAGGAGGCCTTCCTTCCTCTGGCTGCCGGTACCAGCTTCGCTCTGGCACCCAGGACACAGGCTTCCCTTGCAGCCCTGGTTTCGTCCAGAAGATTGTTTGGAAGGATGTCTGAAAGGATGTCCAGTCTAATTAACATATTATGCCTCTTTTTTAAAAATTATATATCATTCCTTACTGATCTTTACCAGAGTCTTTGGAAAGAAATTGAATGTTTATTTTAAAAAAGCGATTTATTTCTTTATCTGTATGTTTGTTTATTTTTGGAGGTGGAATACAGTTATGGGTGATGTCTAAGAAATTATTATTAGATCTTAGTTCTGTTCACTTCTTATTTTCTACTCACTGATGGTCCTGTCTGAGGAGCAGCCTGGGGGCTAGGTGCCAGGGCTTACTGCCTTCCCTGTCCTTGCCTCCCTTCCTAATGAGACTGTGGTTTTCCCCTGGCCCATCCCAGACACCAGCCTCTGTCCCTGGGGATGAGCCTGGTTTGGGTACTGCTGAAAGAAAGATCTAGCTGGGACTTCTGGCCACTCTGATTAGCCCTGCTGCCCATGGTTTCCAGAATGTCTGATGAGCCCTTATAGTTTATTTTAAAATAGAGATTACCTTGACTGTCCCGAGCCCTCAGGATTCACCTCTGCAGGATCCATGCCATCCTCTGACATCAACCTTTGGTGTTGTTCTTAAACATTTCACCACTTCACATAAATATGCTTTCTTTCACCCCTTAGACATTAGGGAGCCCCTACTTTTTGGAAGGTTGTCTAAGTCTAGGGATATAGCTGTGAAGGACACAGTCTGTACCTTTATGGAGTGAGTCTATGCTTCAGAAGTCCCAGGAATGTGAGGGGAGAGTGAGAGAGCACGACCGAGCCTTTATTGCATACCAGTACAGTTGGAAAATCTTCTCTGGAGGTTATTTTCAATAGGTGGTGGATTATGCTTAGTTTGGAATGATTGCGGCATTAGATATAGCTGGTGTCTTTAGCATGTGCTTTATTTCCATGGCTTTCTCTTAAACTCAGGATAATTTATGTTAACATAAGTTTGGAAGAAAACAAATCACCTAGGAAAGGTAAAGTACATTTATGTTAACACTAGTTGCCTAGTGCATGAAATTTGTGCACATTAAAAGAGAATTAAATAGAGGAAATATTTTAATATTGCTGTTTGCCCTTTCTCTAAAATGGAAGTGTCAGAGATGAAAGAAAATTAGTAAAATGTATGTGAACATCTCCCTCCTATCAGAGTCTGGGGTGTGCTGTGGGACCCAGAGTCAAGTCCCCGCCCACCCGCTTGCACCTTGAAATCATGTGAGATCTAGCCTCAGCCAGCCCCACCCCAGTCAAGCTCTGCCAGGCAAGGAGGGTGGGAAGATGCAGCCTCAGGTCCCCCAGGCAGGGAGCACGGCCTCAGGTCATTTGGCCCTGCCTCAGGTCCCCTGGCCATGGTGTAAGGTCATAAGGGCGTGATGACCATTTGAATATTAGCTCTTTATTATATAGTATTATATAGGATATGCTACAAATATATTGTCAGACATACAACCAATTGGGCCTTCACTACCAACACATTCTCCACCTTTGGAGGAGTGTTTATTTAACAGTAAAGTGTGGGGCACAAAAGCACAGAGACAGGGAGGACTTCTGACTCACAATATTATCATCATTAACACAAAACTGTAACATCTGATCTACCGAACTCTCAATCTGCAGAAATCTACTTAAAAAATGTAATCATTAAGCAGGTGAAAACAACTTGTCCCTATCTGTATAGCATTTATTATTATTATTTTTTACACTGCCCAGACTCACAACTGTGAACTGAAAGAGATTTCAGAAATGTTCTAGCCCAAGTCTTTCATTGTAGGAATGAGACAACTGAGCAGAAGTTAAATGGCTTCTAGTTCTTTCATTTCAGAGTTTGAATGTTTCAAACAATTAAAGATGTCTCTAAAATGTTGGAAAAGAAGGGAAAAAAAAGTGAAGAGAGCAAGTAAGAAAATTTCTTACAAAAGTGTCAAAAATGAAAATATATTAATAAATAATTGTTGTGCAATGAAATCAAATCCAAATTCTTTCGCCTGACATTCAAGGTCAATTTCCTGTTTCTAACTATAATAAGTTCTCCTCTTTAGCCATATCAATTTTTGAACACAATTAACATGTTACTGCAAGCATATAGATACATGATACCATTCAGCATGCTAACCCATAGCCTTGACCTTCACAACTAGCTCAGAAATCCAGCTGTTTTTTCTAGACAAACGGATCTGTCCTTGGTGATGGGTCCTTGGCTCACATGCACTCTTTAAGGAACCCATGTACTTGCAAGTACAAAATATTACTTTGGAAATTTAATAGTTCTTTGCATAGGTTAATATTTGGTGTCTCCAAGATTTTACAACCAGGATTTTACAGTGCCCAGGATACCTCAGGGAGGATCTGTTGCTGCTCTCTGGATCTCTCTCTCTCTCTCTCTTTTTAAAATATATTTTTATTGATTTCAGAGAGAAAGGGAGAGAAAGAGAGAGAGAGAAACATCAACAATGGGAGAGAATCATTATTCAGCTGCCTCCTGCATGCCCCCTATTGGGGATCAACACCACAACCTGGGCCTGTGCCCTGATGGGAATCTAACCGTAACTTCCTGGTTCATAGGTTGAAGCTCAACCACTAAAAGCCATACCAGCTGAGTTGGATCTCTTTTTTTTCCAAGCATATGTTAGAATACCAGCTGCCTGGCTTCTTCTCTTCATCATGGTTACCGTCAGACCCACTCTCTAAGGAGGTCATAGCGGGTAGTGCTTTTATCAACCAGCTCCTTCCACCAAGAGGGAGCTCCTCACAAACAGCCTCCTTCCCTCCCTTCCGCTCACCTCTGGAAGGCTTTCTGAGATCAGATTTGATCTTTCCAATTGCTGCCCCCGCTTTTTCGTCCAGTCCTTGCTACCATTGACTTTGCCACTGTGGATGGACCTATTAATGTACACTCCTAACCTTCTTGATGCTACACCATACTCCAAGGTTCGACTAGTCCTTATCCATTTCCAGCTCCAGAGCCTAGCACAGGTCAGAACTGCTTTTAACTTGAAGGGAATGAGAAGCCCAGGAATGCAGTGACACCAGGGATGCATGTAGGGTCAGATGATACTCTTGGGGCTGGGTCATCACTTTTTTTACTTCTCTCAGTCTGTTGTCCTTATTCTACAAGTGCTTCAGTCAGCCTTGTCCACTCTCAGGGCCCATCCACATACGACACTAACAGAATATGCAAGTTTGTTTCCCTTACATCAGACTGATATTTAGATTTGGATAAATGAGTTTTGAAAATGTTCTGGCTTATATTTTTTCTACCATAATCGCTCAAATGTGTCCAAGATCATCACTTTTTAAAAAGTTCAAACATTACCTGCTGATGAAAAAGAAATCCTGGTAATGGGGAAAAACAACACAAAGGATTGAACTTTATCCTTTTCTTGGTACATTTGAGACAAAGTAATTGAAATGTCTCTCCTCTTTCAGGAGAGAAAGGGACCACATTATTAACAATCAACTATCGATTTTCAGATTTACATTGTTTTGGGTCATTTGGCATATTTCTTTCCAGCAAATTGCTTGATAGTAGTAAGGAAAATGTTCTATAAAATGAGCAAGTGAGATGCAATATTTCAAAGCTTAGTCCATAGAGTGATTTTAGCTGTGTGGTAAAAGCAATTTGCTGGGGTGGCTACTTTCGTTAGAAGTTTCTTAAGAGAGACAGCCAAGATATATGTTTATATATCTCCGATTGGTATTAAACTCAGTCTGGGGAAAGTAAATAAAATAATGTCGGTTTTTCTCTGGAAGATGTGATATTTTACCGCAATATGGAACATGGAAAATGGTCAACAAATTAAATGTTTCATTTTCCTTTTTTTTTTTTTTTTATAAAAAGGAACTGCTGCCTAGCCAGTGTGGCTTGGTTGGGGCAATGTCCAGTAAACCGAAAGGTCACGGGCTTGATTCCTGGTCAGAGTATACACTCAGGTTTTGGGTTTGATCCCAGTTGGGGTGCATGTTTCTCTCTCATAATAAGGTTTCTCTCTCTCCTCTCTCTCTTTCCTCTCTCCAGCCAATAAAAACATATCCTTGGGTAAAGATAAAAAAAAAAATTAGGGAAGCTGTCAGTTTCTAATCAAGTCCTCACCCTTTAAAAAATTAAAAACAAAACAAAACAAACAAACCATAAAACTGCTGAAGTTGAAACATCTTTAGAAAAAATTAGTTTTAGCATAACGTATTAAGAACAACCTCACATGTCTCTTTCAAATAGTACTCTTCCAAAATAGTACATACAATTTGGAAACTTTATGTTTTCCAAAAGAAATCCCTTACCAATGCATACAACTTTAGAAGTACATTCTATAGGACTTTTAAAAATGTTTGAGTATTCTGAGAAAATTACCTGTAAAATTTAGGGCAGTATTTCAAAAATATTTTAAACATATAAAAGTTGATTGTCGTGCAGCAAAAAAGAATCATTGAATTGTAGAAAACCACTTTTCTATGATTTCAAGTAAACTGTTCACTATTTAGCGAGACCAAAGGCTCTCTATTTCTGGTATCATCTACATCAAAGGCAATTCTTAAGAAATTGGTAATTTGGTAGACTTTTATTCCAATAATGGAGGCTGAGCTCACTCATTCATGTTTAAGGCACTAACACAATAAATGGCATAAGCGGGACCCTAAATTGAACTCCTCCTGATTAATCGATTCTCACAGTGCAGGGAGAGTACTTAGCTGAAAAGACTACACGGCGTCTCAAATATATCAACTTGCCGATTACCTGACTAGCCTTTCCTGCTGACTCCTCATCAACACATGATAGCCTCCTTGGCATTGTTCGGCTCTGCTCTAAAATGCAGAAATAGGCAAATTTCCCCGGCTCTCCTTTGAAGTCAAACACGTGCAGCCTGAAAGCTGACAGGCACTGCTGCAAGGAAGGAGGAAATAAAGCCCTCAGAGACCTCTCAGAAAAATACCTGTAGGAGGCCATTAAAGCAACAACGCTCTGAGGTAAGATCCTAAGAAGCTTTAATCAAAGAGCAGCATGAATCTTATATTCTCCTTTCTTCACCTCGATTCATATCACCAGTTCATTAGGACACTCGGTAAGAAACAACATTTCAAAAACACTCCCTGGATACACGCAGAAAAAAAGTGCTAAAGAAACAGTTCCAACAGGCAAAGAATTTAGTGGAAAAGGAGACATTTAAAAATGAGTAAGAGGAAAATAATACAGAGGGGCCTTTATCAGTTTTCCATAGCAAGTCATTCATAAGTACTAATTCAGGTCAGCCCCAGGCAAACTTTTGCAAAAAGTCCAATTGGACTTCTTTTTTCCAGCTATTTGCCTCAGGAATGTTCTGATCTCTCGCCACGTCCCCACCCTACTCCATTCAGTGTCTTATTAAAAGAAGTTCTGGTAAGAGTCAGGGTACCATAGTGATTAAAAATGCTGTCTATACAGCCACTCAGATTGAAGATAAAAAGACACATTCCTCCAGTTACTTGCTTGTAACTTTGGGGAAGTCACTTAAGCATCCGGGCCCAGTTTATTCATGTGCAACACGGGAATAAGAATAACCAACCTCTCAGGATTATTCTGAGAAGAAAGGTATTCAATGCAGGAGGAGCCTAGCAGAGAGCTAGGTTCAATAAATGGCAATTGTTTTATTATTAAGAACTGATTCCCACTGAATGAACTTGGTGCAACTCCAGCTCATCCTGAGGGCATTCTATCTTAAACAGAATTTCTTATGGATTGCAGCACTGTTAGGACTCAATGATGTCAATTTATGCCAGGAATTTCAGGCACACAGATGGGCTGGTGGGGGAGTTATGTTCTGTGATAGAAGCCTTTCTTGTGCCCTTCAAATAAATTCATAGGCAGCTGTGAGCACTGAACCTGGCTCAGAAGAATTGGGATAATATGACAGTTCTGCCACTTGTCAAGTGTGTGACCTTGGGCACATCACTATTTAATCCTGTGTGGCCTAGGCTTTCTCTTGGGTAAGGTGGGGATAATGATATATCAAAGGGTTATTAAGAGGATTACATGACACAAGGCACAAAAATAAGTGCTGTCAGTAGTCAGTGCCTTACAACTGTAAATTATTACCATGTCCCATTCCTTGTCCTTGTTGTGAAATATGCCCACGAATGATAGAAATTTCTTACCACAGACAGACACGTAGTAAACCAACTGGTTAATAATAAACCAGAGAAGGAAAAAAGAAAACAAAACAGAATGTATTCCAGAGTTCATTTGGTTAGAAGAGTTTAAGAATCATCAAAATTACCTGATGAAACAACTACAGATATAAGCAACTAACTGGGTGAATCTCAAAGCATTATGGTAAGTGATAGAAGTGAGGCACACAGTTGTACATCTATGAATAAATAAATGGATTGTAAACTGGGACATATATGGACCAAGGAATATCATTCAGCCTTGAAAAAGAAAAAAATTCAAACACACACTACAAAATGGATGACAAATATTGCATGATTCCACTTTTACAAAGTACCTAGAATAGTCAAAGTCACAGAGACAAGAAGTTGAAAGGTAGTTGTCAGGGACTCGGGAGAGGGAAGAACCATTAGATAGTGTTTAGTTGGTAGAGTTTCAATTGAGGAAAATGAAGAAGTTCTAGAAATGGTTGGTGGTGATGGTTGTACAACAATATAATGTACTTAATATCACATAACTGTACAATTAAAAATAGTGAAAATAGTAAACTTCATGTTATGTACATTTTACCACAGTAAAAAAGATAAAGAAGGCAAGCACAAATAGAAAATATCAAATGATTCAAATTATGAAAAAGTCTAGCACAGACAAATCTGACTCTTAATGATAGAGGAATCAGTGCTTGCAGAGGTTCAGGAGATAACTTTCTGGGGAAAAGGAAATGCTCTGTATCTTAAATGGGGTGGTATGTATAGGGAGTATATATTTTAAAACTCACTTCACTATATAGATGAGTCCACTTATGATATATACTTCTTTTTTAAATTAAATCTTTATTGTTCAGATTATTACAATTGTTCCTCCCCCCTCCCGCCCTCCATAGCTCCCTCCACCTGGTTCTCATCCCATCCTCTGCCCTTAATCCCCTCCCAATCCCCCCGATTGTCCTCATCCATAGGTGTACAATTTTTGTCCAGTCTCTTCCTGCACTTTTCACACACCTTTCCCCTGGAGAATTGTCAGTCCACTCCTTTTCTATGCTCTTGATTCTATTATATTCACCAGTTTATTATGTTCATCAGATTTTTAATTCACTTGATTTTTAGATTCACTTGTTGATATGTATTTGTTGTTCATAATTTTTATCTTTACCTTTTTTCTTCTTCTTCCTCTTCTTTTTTTAAAAATATATTTTATTGATTTTTTTTTTTACAGAGAGGAAAGGAGAGAGATAGAAAGTCAGAAACATCGATGAGAGAGAGACATCGATCAGCTGCCTTCTGCAGGCCCCACAGTGGAGATGTGCCCGCAAGCAAAGTACATGCCCCCAACCGGAATCAAACCTGGGACCCTTCAGTCCGCAAGCCGATGCTCTATCCACTGAGCCAAACCGGTCTCAGCTTCCTCTTCTTAAAGAATAGCTTTCAGCATTTCATATAATACTGGTTTAGTGATGATGAACTCCTTTAGCTTTTTCTTATCTGTGAAGCTCTATCTGCCCTTCTATTCTGAATGATAGCTTTGCTGGGTAGAGTAATCTTGATTGTTTGTTCTTTGAATATTTCTTGCCACTCCCGACTGGCCTGCATAGTTTCTGCTGAGAAATCTGCTGACAGTCAGATGGATGCTCTCTTGTAGATAGGTAACTGTTTTTCTCTTGCTGCTTTTAATATTCTCTCTTTGTCTTTTGCTCTTGGTATTTTAATTATGATGTGTCTTGGTGTGGTCCTCTTTGGATTCCTTTTGTTTGGAGTTCCTGGACTTGTAAGTCTATTTCTTTCACCAAATGGGGAAAGTTTTCTGTCATTATTTCTTCAAATAAGTTTTCAGTATCTTGCTCTCTCTCTTCTTCTGGCACCTCCATAATTTGGATGTTGGTATGCTTGAATTTGTCCCAGAGGCTTCTTACACTATCTTCAAATTTTTAATTTTTTTTTCTTTTGCTTTTATGGTTGAGTGTTTTTTTGCTTCTTTGTATTTCAAATCTTTGACTTGATTCTGCGATCCTCTAGTCTGCATTAGATCTCTGTATAATATTTTTTTATTTCAGTCAGTGTATGCTTAATTTCTTGTTGGTCCTTTTTCATATCCTTGAGGGTCTCGCTAAATTTAGGGGCCTTGCTAGGACATTTTTGAAAAACCTTATAACCGTGATTTTGAACTCTATATCCAATCATTTGCTTTCCTTCATTTATTTAATTTGTGATCTGTTTCTTTATCTTCACATTTTGGCTGCTTCCTTGAGTTGATAGAGTAGCTTTGTGTGCTAGGTGTCTTATTAAGCCCAGTGGCTCAGCCTCCCCAGTTACCTGAGGTGGACACTCTTGGTGCACCCCTTTGTGGGCTGTGTGCACAGTCTTGTTGTAGTGAAGCCTTGATTGTTGTTGATATCACTGGGAGAAATTGACCTCCAGGCCAACTGGCTGTGAGGATCAGCTGTGTCTATGCTGGGAGAACTTCTGTGTTGGAGACACCCTTATGAGACAAGACTTGTAAAAGCCTCTGTGCTCAGTTTGAATGGGACGGAGTCTCAGGGCAGAGGAGACAGCATTGGTTTCCTTTAAGCCCTGCCCTGATAGGCTCCTGTGTCTCAGTGTTTCATGGTAATTGCTTCAAGCATCTCTGAGAGAAAGCTGCCCTCCAGTTCTACCTGCAGCCAGATAGTCCAGTTTCTCCTTTAATGAGTCTTGGTCCCCAGAGTTTCACCCAGAACTGGAGTTAGGAGCTTTTGGAGCTTTTTGCAATTAGGAGCTTTTGTCTTCCTCCCGCTTGAGAAAGCCAGCCAGACACTCAGTTGTCAGTCCTCTACGCGTGCGTGTGTTTCAGTACCTCTGCCTCCTGCAGCTCCTCCGAGTCTCAGTGTGCTTTTCTCTTTCCTTCTAGTTGTAGAATTTCCACTCAGCCAGCCTTCCTGTGGTTCTGGATGATGTCTATTTTGTCTTTTAATTGAAGTTTTGAAATTGTTGTGTGAGGCAGCAGTTTAGGTGTTTACCTATTCCGCCATCTTGATTTATCTAACTTATACTTCTTTGTAATGGTTAATTTTATGTGTCAAAATTGGCTAGGCTACGGTACCCAGTTTATTTCAACATCAGTCTAGATGTTGCTGTGAAACTACTTTTTCTTAAGTGTGATTAGCATTCAAATTAGTAGATTTTGAGTAAAGCAGATTACCCTATAATGTGTGTGGGCCTTATGCAATCATTTGAAGGCTTTAAGAGAAAAGACTGATGCGCCCTGAAGAGGAAGAAATTATTGCATTTTCTCAAAACTGCAATATTAACTTTTGCTTGAGTTTCCACCCTGCTGGCCTGGCCCTCACTAGCTCTTATAATTGTCTGAGCCAATGCCTTAAAATATATCTACTTATAAATATCTCTATATATACCTCCTATTGGTTGGTTGTATTTCTCTGGACAACCCTGACAAATGCACCCATTGTTTCTTTGAAAAAAAAAATGAACTAGGATACTTTATAAAAATATGCATTTTTAACCCCCACACTGGATTGATTGAATTAGAATATCTTGATGTAAGACCAGAGCCTAAGTAGTTTAAAATTTTTTTCCAAAATATTTTTATTGATTTTGGAAAGGGAGAGAGAGGGAGAGAGAGAGAGACATATCAATGATGAGAGAGAATTATTAATTGACTGCCTCTGCACACTCCACACTAGAGATCCAGCCCACAACCCAGGGATATGCCCTGACTGGGAATTGAACCATGACCTTCTGGTTCATAGGTCAAAGCTTAACCACTGATCCATGCTGGCCAGTAAGCCTGTGCAGTTTTAAATAATTCTTTCAGGTCATTCTGATACACGCCCTGCTAGGCATTAGAAAATGTTCTATAATCAGATCTTAATCCAGCTAAATAATTAACATCTTAAGAATTTTTAAACACATCAAATTGTTCATTTTAATACATATACTAGTGCCCCAGTGCACAGATTCATGCACATTGAAAGGAAATTAGTTAGAAGGTGGCTGGTGAGATGGGCTGGACACACCCTGGAGCCAACCTCCCACAATCCCTCCACAGCCGGCTGCACCTGAGGCAGTGCTGCAGCTTGAAAGCTATTTGTGGAGTGAGCGGAGTCCCTCCAGCAGGTGGGGTCCCTCGACCTGGCATGCGGGGCCTGGGCTGAAACTGGCTCTCCTCGAAGAGGTCCCATATTGTGCGAGGGTGGTTCTCAAGTGATGCACCCAGGAATTGAGCTCCCTCCTCTTCGGTTCCAGGTACATCACCCGAAGACTGCAGCTGCCAAGTAACTGCAGCTTGGCAGCTCCTGTGTTGAGCATGTGCCCCCTCATGGTCAGTGTGCGTCATAGCTACTGGTAGAACAGTTGGAAGTCACTTAGGCTTTTATATATATAGATCTGAATATTTTATATAAATAAGAAAGCATGTTTTAAAAAGAAGCAAAATTGCCCCTCCTTTCCTCACTCTCTCCAAATAGGGTAGTGAACCATAGTGCAACAATAGAAATACTTTGAACTTTGGTCATCATTCATCTAACAAATGGTGACCAAGTATGTATAATATGTTAGGCACCGTTCTAAGGACTGCAGATATATGTGGAGATGAGCAAGCCAGACTCATGGAGCTTCCATTCTAGGAGGGGGTCTTTACTGGGAAGCCAATGAGGTCTACATGATAAAACTGCTTAGCAGATTAAAAAACAACAAAAAAGCATGTAGATCATACAACCTGAATTTTTCTTGTAAAATTATCTGAAAGTACTAAACCAAGATGTGAGCAGCACCATGGGGTGATTAAGACACCTGCTGAAAGTAGAAGTACAGGAAAATGTAGTAAGCAGTTAGCTCCAGTCCAGTGTGAATGTTAGCAACTGAATCTGGGTTCCTTATAGCGCCTCTGCCTTGCTCTTTCAATCCATAGTGGCTACAAATATTAGGTAGTCACATATGTTTTGCAATGAAGAAAAATTGCGGCTAAGGCCTTGTCATTGTAGAAAAGGCTGCTGATAAATTCTTTTTGTCTGTAATGGGCAAGGCTAACTCCAGGAAAAGGAGAAGGCAAGTCTCTGGCTTTTCTTTGCCCATTCATCATACCTTTAGTAAATAGAGATTGTAATAGCATGTGCCTCCTAGACTGTGAGGGCAAACGGAACTAGAAATCCCTTAGCACAATATCTGGTGCATAGACAGCCCTTGGTAAATATTAACTATCATCATTGGTATATTGGTCTCATCAATTGGCCAGGCACCCCTGCAGGAGCTGGAGATGCAAAGACCACTGAAACACGGCTCTGCACCAGAATCTTAACATCAAGCAGAAGGAGGGATGCTAAACAAATGATGTGTTCTAATTGCTCTCCTAGGGGTCAGTGGTGTCACTGGACGGGCCTTCCCTGGTGGCTGGAAAGGGAGGAGGGAGAGTTAGGGGAGCCTTCTGGGAGGAGATTTGCCAGTGTTGACTTTGAATGTAACTGCAATTGTGCAATGGCAGTTTCAGGAAAGAAAAATATTTTCTGCCATTTGTCTAATGTTCTGATAACATTATTTATCAAATATTTTGCATGAAACTCACATGCATAGGGTCATTCTCATTGGTACTAATAAAGGCTCATATTATTAGATATGACATGTAGGCTGTGACAGAATTAAAGCTGGCATAGAGAGTGTAATATTTTTAGACAAAGAGGAGAGTCAGACAAGTTTGAGCTGCAAAAAACATTTGAAATCACTCTCATTCCACTAAAGAGTAAACAGAGGTGCACACACCATGTATGTAAACACAAGCATGGGTTTGTTCTCCATGGAATGAAGTATAGAGGCGATGATTCATATCTGTTGGATTATAGCCACCAGGCACATGTGGTTATATAAATGTAAAGCAATTATGATAAATAAAATTAAGAATTCAGCCCCTCAGCCCAGCCAGCATGGCTCAGTGTTTCAATGTTGACCTATGAACCAGGAGGTCACAGTTATATTTCTTTTTAGGGTACATGCCTGGGTTGCGGGCTCGATCCCTCGTAGGGGGCATGCAGGAAGCAGCCAATAGTGATCCTCTCTCATTACTGATGTTTGTGTTTCTCCCTCTCCTCTCCCTTCCTCTCTAAAATCAATAAAAAATATATTAATAAAAAAAAAGAATGCAGCCCCTCAGTTGAACTAATGTCATTTCAAGTGCTCAGTGTGACTAGTATCTCACATCAAATAGCACATATTTACAGCATTTTCATCACCTAAAATGTTCTATTGGACAGCAAGCACCACGTTAGTTTTATGCAGTGAGAGAGAAAAGTAACTTTAGTCATTTTTAAAAGTATTTCATAAGGAATAAAGAGCTTATTTAACATTATGACCAAATTTTCCAAATGTACTTTTAAAATTACCTATGTAATTGCAAATCTAAAATTTTCTATGCATAGAAAAATCTACCTCAACACAGAAATGTTTCATAGGAAAAATTGGACAGGCGTCATCATAGACTACATAGCTTTTCAGATGCATCAGAGTTGCATGTATAATTTTGGAAATGGGATGGAAACCATTTTAGTGTTCCAATTGTCATTCATTTCAGGAGCAATCTAATGCAAATACCTACCAAATAGATTATCAAAAAGAAGAAAAAGGTAGATGAAATTTCAGTAGACCATATTTGAGGAGAACATTCATAACATAGGAGGCAGTAGCAAAGATAAATTTCATTTTTAAAGTGTTGTAAAAAAAACTTTTAAAAAGTTAGTGATTTTTTTCTGTAAGTTTAGAAAGTAAAAAGTATAAAGCATTTTCCCTCTTTTGACAAAAAAATCATTAGGCTTATGGATACATAAACTATCGGCTTTTAAAAGAGTGTGTTGTATATAGAGAAAATGTATTTAGGGAACCTAGTTTTTATATGATGGTTATAAAAAGGAGGAGAGAAATTTGAGATTTAAAAAATTATTTTAAAAAATCTTTCAGGAAGCTGACTTTTGAAAGACTTATATATTTTATTTAAAAGGTTGATCTGAAGCCTGAGAAGTGAGATATCTACTGAGTAGCTTTGTTCAACTCAGTTTCTTTTATGTATAAGAATCCATGAATTTCACTTCCACAAAATTACTCTGCCATTTTCTCCTCTCTATTTCTCTTTCTGACTAGTAAAATTCCACACCAGCGCTCACCATCAACTTTGTCCTTAATCCCATGGGCATTCAATATTCCAATGTGCCCTTTCACACTGCCAAGAGGAGTGACTTGGTGTGGCTTCCACTGGAAAATTCCTCTCACGTTACTTCTTAGTGTGTTTTTCACTTCAGCTTAACTTTTCTATATTTTAATTTATAAATATTTTGAATATTTATTTGCACCCTTTATTTTAAATTTCCTTTTGCATATAAATTATTCACATTTTTAATATTGTCATAATTAAAATTATGATAGTATAGAGGTTCTCAAACTCTTGTCCACCAACTGGCGCTGAAAGAGACAAAATAAAAAAAATAAAGACCATCCAATAACCAACCACCTATGAGTATGGTATGGTAAAGACAGTTGATTTACAACCAGTACACTTGTATGATTTTTATGAATTATCAGTAAAACTTTGAAAAACAATACCCTTCATTTTATCCTTTGCCCCTACAATGAATTAAAATTTATTAGCAAATGTGGTTGGGTTTTCAGACGTCCAACCCAATAGTTTTTGATACCAATTTATATACAGTATTTGCCGTTAAGTTTGTCATATCTTATTATGCCGTGTAAATGCTGGAAATGAATAAAAATCTCCCTCTTATTCACAGATCAGCCAGCTAGCCAAGGTAGAAAGACAGCTATTCAGCACTCAGCCAAATACCAGCAGGGCAGGCATTTTCCAAGAAGGTGTTAGTGGTCACAAACAGAGATTTCCATCTCTGTCCACCTATGATACAAGAGCACCAGGAAATAGAGTAGTGTTCTGGCCTGAAGCAATGGAGACTGCCTGTCCCAATTTCAACAAGATTTTTGGCCAGGTCTGAGGAGAAAAAAACAGACTCATAAATAGCTACGGGCTCAGTAAATATTAAATAAGGTCTGCACCAGCCCATGCCTGTGTACCTGCTATGAACCAAGAATGGGGCTGCTAGTTCTAAAGGATCAACACCTGGACCTGTGGTCTCCTGTCCCGTTCGCCACCTGAGGCCCAGGCTCTCCTTTAGGTCATTCTGAATTTGGAGGATTTGAATTTTGACTTTGTTTGGGGAGATTTTCAAGGCTAAAAAGACTGTACCACACATTACATTTTCACTGTTCTGTCTCCCTTGTTCTCTTATTCACATCAGCCTTTGTTAACCTAATCTGCATCCTATCTTCAAATTTAATCTTTCTCCTCCCAGCCCTTTCATTTGCCTCTGAGAGAGCCTCATCCTCACCCTATGTACTCCATTTTTACGCTCTTGTTTCTCACCCCACCCCATCCAGGTTCCTCTGGGCCCTGCATCTAGACCTGCCCTTTCTGGATTATTCTTCCCACACAGATACTATAATTTCTATCAGGGCACAGTCACTGGTGCCCACTGCCCTGTCCATTCCTTCATCTTGTTCCCCTGGAGTTAGCTTCTCTGAACCTGACCAGGATCTGAGCCTAAACCCTCAGGGTTCTGGAATTGGAGGGAACCCAGGAGCTTCTCTAGCCCATGACCTCACTGTTCATCTGCAGACACTGAGGCAAACTGAGGCTGTCTGCAGAGGGGGTCATTGCTCATATGTACTGTCATGTTTCAGAGTGTTTTAACTAGATTTCCGGCCATGTGGTACTGTTTTTCTTGTTTAACCCAAGGAAATGATTTCATGGGTAGACGTTTCAGGCTGGGAAGAGGAGCGTGGGTGTCTTCATAAGCCTCTGGGAAAGATATTTTAGAGCATTCATGTCGTTAGTCAATATTGATTGAGTACTTCTTATATATTGGACACTATTTTAAGCACCAAAACCATAAGATAATAAAGCACTTTGAGGAGCTCAGTTCTAATGGGGGAGGTACAGGATGTGTCAGCAGCACAGAGGAGACACCTCTGTTTGGGGCATGGTGGGTGCGGAGGTGTTCAGGGAAGGTTTCCAGGGAGGTGATCAGGAGATGGATCTTGAGGAAGCACAGGGATCCATGCAGGCTGGAGGAAGGCCAGAGAGAGCCACGCCAGGGATGTGAGAGATACCACGGAGACATCTATGTGGGAGCACACATGGGCGTGTGTGTGAGTGAAACAGAGTGAGGAGAGACAAAGAAGAAGAAGAAAAAAGGAGAGAGAAGGTAAAAATTCAGGTTTGAAGATGCCATGAGTCAAGAAACCGGCAAGCCCTGAAGCCCAATGCTGGGTGGAGACGTGCACACGCCCACATGCCATGCAGTGTGGACAGTGAATAGCAGCCACCAGCTGTGTCAGGCACTACATGAGGGGCTTTACACCTAGGATATCTGCAATCATCACAACTCTATCAGGTGGGCATTGTTATGACCATCTGTCTGCACAAGGGAAGTGAGGCCAGGAGAGGTTGAGTAAGTAGCCCAAGGCTGCACTGCTGGTTGCGTCTAAGGTCTGAAGCAAAGATCTTACGCAGACATTATCTCACTTAGCCATCTCTTTCCTCTTGAGAACATCAGTTGACGCCCAGTTTGGGACGTCTGGGAGTAGAAGAGAGGCCCAGAAGGAGTCTGTCCCAGGCAGGCAGCCAGTGTCTTTTGCATACAGCTGCCTACAAAGCCTTTGAGGCAGCTCCGATTCTGGCTCAGCGGTCCTCAGCCCCACTGCACGGTGGAATCATTAAGTAAATACCTGCCTGATCTTTGCCTCAGATTCTCATTTAATGGGGGACTGAGCATTAGTTTTTGAAAGCTCCCTGGTGATTCTAAACGTGCAGCCAGGGCTGTAGGAAACCACAGCTTCTATGCCGGGTCTGGGAGGGATCAGGGGAGGTCTCCTTAATATGCCTTGGATGCAGTCCCCTTTCTTGCTGGCCCCTGTCAGTCTCTTTCCTTTCCTGCAGCATCCTGAATTTATATGTGTGTGTTCCAAGCCCCTTAAGCTCACATCACTGTCATAGATTAGCATGCTGACATCTGTGCTTGCTGTCTAGGTGAACATCCAGTCTGCACTGGGTGAGAAAGGTCAGAACACCTATGGGGAGGGGCCTGTGAGGAGGGAGTCACATCCACATGTGAACTTGGTGACATACTGTTTCCAGTATGTGATTGCTAGATTGGGGAAGCAGAATGGGAGGGGTGTGAGACAGGAAAACCAAAACTGGTGAAGAGGCAAAGGCAGAGAAAACACCATGAGCTCTCTCTTCAGAGCCCCTGTGGAGCTTATAGGCTGCACTGGCCTGCTGTCTGCAGCCATCTTTCCTGTGGAGTGGCTGCAAGTGTTCTCTACATACCTGCTATTCCTCCCTCACCCACAGCGCTACAGAGTCTACATGAGATTGTGACACAGGTGCTAACCTGAGAGAAAACCTCTCTCATTCATTAGATTTTTTTTTTTAGGTGGCAGAAAAGTTAAACCACAAAAGAGATAGGTGATCTGAGGGGGAGGGATGGTGCCCCAGTCAGGGGAAGGAATGATGACCACAGCACTCCTCAGGCAGGGAGCAATCAAAAAATGGATGGGATGCTACGGGCAGAGAAAAGCAGCAGGGTGCTATTAATGAGGTAACAGACACCAATAATCTATGGAATCTGACCTGGAGCAGGTGGGCCAGATGCTGGCCAGCCCCACCTGCTCTCACGTTCTCCCACTGCTCCTTGCTCATGCTGAGCACTCTGAGCACCCACTTTCCTCTCAGACTCTTCATTTTGATCTGCTCTGCCCCTGCCAGAATGATCATCCCCAGGTGTCTCAACAATCTCCTTGATCTTTATTCAAATGATACCTTCTCCATGAAGACTCCCCTAGAACTTAAGTATCATTAGAGCCAACATCATATTCTCTACTTTGTTTTTCTCCATATCACTCATTATTACAAAATACCATATGCTAGAATCCCGTGCCAGGAAAACAGATTTGTTTTATGTCTAACCTCCAGCATGTAGAATAGACACTGACACACAGTAGGTGCTCAAAGCATATTGGCTGAAAAAATGAATACATGCATTCATGAACAAATGACATCAGACCTATGTTAATATGTCTGGCACATCTTATATAATAAAAGCCTAATATGCTAAGTGTCCAGTCATCTAGTCAGCTGTTCAACCAATCAAAGCATAATATGCTAATGATACGCTAAGGCCGCTCAACTGTTCACTATGATGTGCACTGACCACCAGGGGACAGACAGTTGGCCAGTCAACTAGTCGCTATGGTGTGCATTAACCATGAGGGGGCAGGTATTCTGACCGGTAGGTTAGCTTGCTGCTGGGGTCTGGACAATTGGAACTGAGCAAGTCAGGCCAGACACACCCCTCCTGCATCACTCTCTGGCCCTGATCCTGCAACAGTGGATTCCCTGGGCCTGGCCTGAACCCTCTTGCAATCTGGGACTTCTAAAAAAATGTTGGAGAGCTGGTTTCAGCCCAATCCTGCAGGCTAGGCCAAGAGCCCCTACTGGTGTATGAATTCATGTACCGGGCCTCTATTCCTATCTAATAAAAGAGTAGTATGCAAATTGACCACACCTCCACTATACCCACAAGCTATGCCCACCAGCCAAATCAGTGGCGAGTATGCAAATTGGCCCAATCAAGATGGCTGCAGCCACAGAGTGAGAGGGAGGTTTGAGTTTCCCCGGTGATGGAGGAAGCCAAGCTTCTTATATACCCTGGCCAGCCCAGACCGCCACTGAAGGCTACAAAGTTTCAGTTATAGAAGATAAATAAATCCCAGATACCAAGGCCTCCACTTGGGTTTCTGAAGGGTGTGGCTGGCCTGCAAACCACCACAAACCCCTTGCCCAGGCCACCCCATGCCTCAAGAAACCCTCACCCTGATCCAGGACACCCTCAGGGCAAACCAGCTGTCCCCACCCATGCACCAGGCCTCTATACTATTTAATAACAGAGTAATATGCAAATTGACCATCACTCCAACACACAAGATGGCTGTCCCCATGTGGACACAAGATGGTCACCACAGGATGGCCAGCAGGAGAGGGCAGTTGTGGGTGATCAGGCCAGCAGGGGAGGGAAGTTGTGAGCAATCAGGTCAGCAGGGGAGGGCAGTTGGGAGGGACCAGGCCTGCAAGGGAGGGCAGCTGGGGATGATCAAGCCTGCAGGGGAAGACAGTTAGGGGTGACCAGGTCGGCAGAGGAGGGAAGTTGGGGGGAGATGCAGGCCTGTAGGAAAGGGCAGTTGGTGGGGGGACCCAGGCCTACAGGGGAGAGCAGTTGCAGGCATTAATCAGGCTGGCAGGGGAGTAGTTAGGAGGTGATCAGGCTGGCAGGCAGAAGCAGTTAGAGGCAATCAGGAAGGCAGGCAAGTGAGCAGCTGGGAACCAGCAGTCCTGGATTATGGGAGGGATGTCCAACTGCCCTACAGATTGGGCCTAAACGGGCAGTCAGACATCCCTTGAGAAGTCCCAGATTGGAGAGGTTCCAGGCTGGGCTAAGGGTCACCCTCCTCTCCTCCATGCATGAATTTTGTGCACCAGGCCTCTAGTTAGATTATAACATTCTAAGGACAGATATCTCTCATGACACTCCTTACACAAAGATCACAATAATTGTTGTATTGAATTGAATTGGCATTAACTTGAAATCCTTCAGCTCCCCAGAAGAAGCCAGTTGGTTTGTTTGGTTGTTGCCCGCTGTGATGTGCTTCTCTTATTTTATGGTTTTGGCACTGACTCACTTGAGAATACAATTCAAGGAATTTATGGCAATTTAAAAGCCTTGTTTAGTTCAAGAGGAGGTCACTGTAAAAATTCCTCATTTCATTTGCATAATCCAAGTAGTTAGAATCACCCTGGACATTTTCATGCAGTAAGGCAGGGGGGCATTTTTCATATTGGGCTCCACATCTCTCTGGTCTCATTTTGGTTCTTTTAATTAAAATAGTTACAAAAATGATATTTATGGAGTGCCCAAAAGTCCTGGTATTTTTATGAAGAATTACTTTTGGAGAGCACATCATTCTTCAATATTTTGCCTTCTCAATTTTATTCATTCAGAGAACATAATATATTCTGCTGAGGAACTATTACCAAAGTATTTTTTTCCCTAAATGGATATGTGGGTATGACAACATAATACATCATAGCTATCTCACTTGAATGACTTTCTGGATAATGGCAGTTTCCAAAGTAGAAATCTGAGAATAATCTCTTTTTGAATAAGTTATCTGGGAAAGATATTTTCTCCCTTAATGAAAACAATTCTCAATTCTCTTTTTCTTCTCCCATATTCCATTTACAGTTTCAAAGTACAAAAGTAACAGTATACTGACTTTAACTCCTGGGTACTAGGAGGTTGCCATTGCTTAGGAGAAAGACATCTCTTTTTCGTTGTTGTTTTTAAAGTGATGAGAAAGACATACCTATGGATGTCACACAGACAGGATCCTCTGCAGTCCTAGAGTAAAACTTTAGCATCTCATTGCTGACCTGCCAACTATGGGTTTTAGACTTGGTTTTGCTCTGTAACTATCTGCTAAACTGATGTAGTAAATAAATAGTACATTGTTCAAACAAAAGAGTGAAACACAGAACAATAGCAGGAAAAAAGACCTTTTCCAGGTGACCATTCAAAATCCTCAAGTCTGTCCCTCCTGTAGTCTGCTCTAAGAAAGGAGAAATGAGATAGATAAATAAATGCCTCTGTCCCAAGTGCTAACAAGGCAGGCACTGTTGGAAAAAGGCAGGTATTGTTGGTGTATTACTCTGCTTCCCACTCGACTTCCCTTCTTTGTCTGCCTTTTTTATTCGATTCTTTTATTCCTGTTTCATCTCTCCCACTTTTCCCATTCCCCACTGCTTATGTCTCCTTTATACCTAATGCTGTGTCCTATTGGTGGCACTGATGACTAAAAAGATAGTTGAATCTTTGAGGAAACAGGTATTTTTAGACTTCCTCAACATGCCCCAACAATAAGCACCCAGCACAGAGGCACTTAGGTACCATTTATTAAATTCCTCCTGTGGGCCAGGTACTGTGCTAGATGCTCTATGTACTTTATCCCTAATCTTAAAAAAATAGCACCAGCATTTTACAGATAGGAAAATGGAGGCTCAGAGAACTGGGTACCTTGCCTAACGTCACAGCACAATAAGTGGCAATAACAGAGTAAACATCCGCATCAAAAGCACTCATTTATTGAGGTGCCGTTCTAATCCAGGGCAGAGTTTAAGTAATGGGGACAGGATCGTCACTGATTTCGTAAAGTGACGGTCACACTGCCTTCAACTATTGACCTTCAAAAATTACTGTCTTCACAAATTCACTCTTTAGATTTCCTTTGTTCTCCAAGAAAGATGGCTTATACAGTTTTCGCATCATTAGAAGCAAAAGGTTTGTGGGTTAATATGATCATGTCTGTAACTGAGGTTAGAGCAGTTGCTGCTTCAATGATGGAATGTTGGGGAGGGCAGAAGGTCTCAACA
Source organism: Lasiurus cinereus (assembly GCA_011751065.1). NCBI lineage: Eukaryota > Metazoa > Chordata > Mammalia > Chiroptera > Vespertilionidae > Lasiurus > Lasiurus cinereus. The sequence goes on along the minus strand of JAAGEH010000018.1, from coordinate 24,037,190 downwards.
TTGGCAGAGGTCAGGTAAAACTTAAAAGCAGAAATAGAAACTGGGTGGGCATGAACAGGTAACCCGTTAGAAGCATCTTATACTTTCACTTTTCACATTCTTTCAGCATTTCTTCCTAACCCCCTTTGAATGAAAACAACAGGCTTCACAGTCCTTTGAACCAAACCCACCTATGTGGTGATTCTGGTAAACGTGCAGAATAGGGAGAGACACACCTCCTCATGCTCCACTGCTGAGAGCCAGAGGCAGGCTGTGACTCCACTGAAGATGCAGGGGAGGGTGTACCTTCCAGGAGCGGCACAGTTTAGTCCCTCAGGACCATCTTTGCCCTGTTGCCCGGATCTTCTCCCCACTCTTCTTTCAAAAGTACTTCTTTTCTCCTTGCTGCAGTGACTGAGGCAGCGCTCTGTTTACCACTCTCCCTGAGCTGTGATGTTGAACAGCGAGGCCACTCTGCACACATGAACATAACAGCTTAACGGCAGCCACTCTCAGGCAAGTGTGGGTGGGGGCATTGAAGTAGGTAAAAGTCTGTGAAGGGCAGAGAATTTAAAATTCTTCCAACGGTGTGAGGGACAAAAGTGGGAAAAAAGTATGAAGAAGGCACAGTAGGCTTCTGAAGACCACTTCATGTTATGGGTAATTTAACATGAATTTATATTTGAATCTGCTTCCTGTGAGTAAGTATAGAAGGTGCTCAATAAACTGAAGTTGAATTGAATTGAATTCTTCTGAAGTAAGACTGAAGAATGTGATTCCTATTCTTCCAAATGTTCATGCTCTGTTACTTATTTAATACATCTTGGTTCCCAACTCCGTGCTAGGTTTTGCCTTGTGGAACTTTGGACTTGCTTCAGAATCTGCATCTGGCTCTTTTAAGTACCATTTATGTGTCATCTTGAACTTGTGAGACAGAATGCAGGATTAGCAAGGACACTGCTGGGAGTCAAGAGACCATCTGGATTTGGTTGGCAGTTCATATTGGCGGTAAGCAGTAGTGACAGAATTAGAACCTACATTTGATTTTCAAGTCCAAATATGTCCAAATAGCTCATTTATTCATTCACTGAACATCTACTAAATGCCAGGTACCAGGGGTGTGAGCAAGGAAAATGATCTCACCTTTCTGGATCTTAGTTTCTTTTTAGGCAAGACATAGGGGAATGGACAAGATCAGTTTTCTAAGTGATGACTACAAACTAGCAGGTATTCTAGAGATGACTATATGTAATGCACAGACATGGCATTAAATAACATTGAACCACCTGGGGAAAGATTTATTTTCTTCTAATTCCTTTTTTAATCCTTCTATTTATTCAAAGAGAAAAACCTCAGTTTGATGCTACAATGTTATTAATATCTCTCAAATAATTTCTAACATGCACCACAAGAAAAGCCTGTTATCATTTTCAAAGAGTTTTGGCAATACAGTATTAGACTAGAATTTAATAATGTTATTTTGCCTTGCCTGTATTTTTATTGTTATGTAGGTAATTTTATTTATTGAGTTAATGTTGGTTTACAACATCATATGAGTTTCAGGGGTGCAACATTAAAATTAAACATCTGTATATACCACACTGTTCTCAGCACCAAAAGTCTAGTTTCCATCCATCACCACACAATTGACCCCTTTTACCTGCTTCATCTTCTCTCCACTTCTTCCCTCTGGTGAATACCGAATTGTCGTCTGCCTCTATGGGTTTGGTTTGGTTTGTTTCTTCATTTGTTCTGTTTTAGTTTTATATTCTACATAGGAGTGAAATCATATGCTATTTTTTTATGCTTAAATCCAACTTATGATACTGGTTTGCCATTTATAGCACTGATGTAAAAATTCCTTTGAAAAAAAAATGCATTATACAAGAGTTTATTTAAATGATGTAATACATAATCCTAAAAGTGGTGGGTAGATCTGGCTGAAATCACATAGGTAGCATGTGACTGGCTGGAATTAACAGATATATTAGATGTTTGAGATAAATTAGAACATATCTAAGGCCTGCCACCCTTACTTGTCAAAATGTTTTAGGACCATTGTTGGACAAATGAAGATTTAGAAAGCATTGGATGTTGCTGAGTCTATTCCCTTGGCTGAAGACCCAACACAGGATGCTAGCATTATGTTCAGATCTGCTCCAAGGCACGTGGAAGAGCACCGAGGGCAGGGGGCACAGGGAGGAGCGTGGAGGGGGCTGCTTGGGACTGAGCCACCGTATAACATGGCAAGTTCGCTCTTTTCCAAATGGGAAGCAGATGAGGCAGAGGTGAAGGAAAGGGTTTCAAAGCCATACAGCTCTTTGAATTTGCTAGTTGTGTGATTTTTAGCAAATTATGCAATGTCTCTGCTTCAATTTCCTCATATATACAGAAGAAAAATAGCCACCAGGTCTGTGATAAGGATACATACTAGTAAGACAGAATGAACAATGCCTGTAACAAATTAAGTTGCTGTTGTTTTTATCCATATGGAAACAACATGGGGTTTCCAACATACATGATACATATGATTCTAATGTCAGAAGGAAAAGGAATTGGGCTTCACTCTCTCATTAAAACGTACTCATCAAATTTATCCCTGGACACCCTCATCTCTTCTTGCCTCTACAACCCCACCTCCCTTTACCAAGCAATCATGAACACCACCCGAGATCATTCTGAATGGCTGTCTTTTCCCCTCCCCGTGCCCTCAAGGATCGACATGTAATCACAGCACTGCCATGGATAGTTAGAAACAGTGTATTAACGGAACATTTTTATCATGTAAATATAGATACTAAACTTGTTCTGTAGCATATCAATAAATCAATGATGAAAAAGTGATTTTTCATATCTCAAAACTCCATGTAATATTTATAGACTCTGAATATATTTAAAGCTAAGCATACCAGGGATAAGAAAAAGTTCCATAAGGGGAGAAATAAATATGCTAACGGAGTGCCGTATATCTGTCCTGCGAGGCTCTAGCATGCTTTATGCAGTGGAGAGTTTGAGAGAGCTAAGCTGCATCTCCCTGGTTGTTCTTCTTAACTCTAAAGGAACGTGATAAATTATAAATGGGCCCCAGCCACCCCAGTATGACAGTTTTAATTTTTATTTTAACAATATGTACAATACCAAATGCATGGAACTCAGCTGGAATGTGACAAGGCAGCAGAGGGTATGTGGAAGGTGAGGCTGAGGTGAACTTAACCTTCCTGCCCATTAGCTCCTGCCTTGTAGCCGTTAGGAAGGGACTGCCAGTGTCCTTAGTGCCTGTCACTCCATCTAGGATGATGGTTCATGTGTGTCTTTGTACACATGCTTGCCATGCTAGTGACTGCCAGAATATTCTACTGGCTTCAGATCTTCACATACTTAAATAAAAGGAAGACTACCCTGTTTCATTTTTAGCCCCGCATTTTCCCCTTCATTTTTTCATAGCCAGTTGTCTGTGATATTTATGAAATTTCTCGACTTCCACATTGTCTGCTCTTCTCTCTCACAAAATAATGCCCTGCCCTTTCTTGTTTCCTGCCATGTGCTGCTTTCCTTTCCCCATCACCCTTGTTTCTGAAGCTTTTCTGCTGGGAGCATTGCTATCTGGTTACTTCAGGGGCAGCAAGTCCCCACCTCTGTATAGAATCCTTAGAAGAGGATGTGAGGAACATGCCAGTTACAGATGTGCAATTGTAATTAGGGCTTGAAAGTCCTAGTTCAAAGAGGATCTGAAGTCTGGGATTGGCAAACCAATGAAAGGAAGGAGAAATTAGTAACATCAGAAAGAAATGCCACCAGCCTTCTTCATTTTTTTCCCTTAAAACTCCATTCCATGAGGAAGCTCGGAATGGGGTCATATGGCAGGCACATGTCCTGGGAAATGAGGAAGCTGTCAGGGAGGAGGTGCAGTAACTGTGAGAAGGGGGGAGGACAATACAAACCTTGTGGCCGAATAGAATTTACATGTGGCTTTTGTTAAAAAAAAATGTTTGTCAGGATGAATAATTTATCACCAATAAGTATGAGAATCTTTTTGACCTTACAGGTAAAATCACATTTAGAGTAAATACCATTACAGAAAAGTACTCGTGTAATATAACCATTTCTTTTTTTTTTTTTACCTCAGTAAAAAAAAAGCATTTATTTGAAATTACTCCACAAGCTTCAGAATAAGGCTCTTCAGAAGCATAGCCCTCACTTATCACTGATCTACAAATTATGAACCAGGAAAAATGTTGGGAAGAGAGGGTAGAAAGGTCAACTTAAAGTTATAAACATTAAAATCCAGCTGAAGTCCAGTAAGAAAGTGAGAGAAAGAATTTCAGAAATGACATTATTAGAGGACCTGAGCTGTACAACTTTTAAGGAACCCAATGCATTAAAAAGATCTAGGTACATCAGTTAGAAGGTTGCATATTCTGAGAACAGCAAATATTATAACTACTTCAAAGTTTTAGAAGGTCTAAAATAATAGCACTTAATTGACTTAGGCTAAACAAGATATGGTTCTATACCCAGGGTTTCCTATATGTCCATCCATGTATGAAGATAAGGAAGGGAAGGAATGAGCCCTGTGTGGAGTTGGGGTCACTTCCTTTGAACTGCTTTTAGGTAAATCTTTAAAAATTTTTTTTTAAAAAAATATATTTTATTGATTTTTTACAGAGAGGAATGGAGAGGAATAGAGAGTTAGAAACATCAATGAGAGAGAAACATACATCAGCTGCCTTCTGCACCCCTCCTACTGGGGATGTGCCCACAACCAAGGTACATGCCCTTGTCCGGAATCAAACCTGGGACTGTTCAGTCCGCAGGCTGACGCTCTATCCACTAAGTCAAATTGGTCAGGACTTTTAGGTAAATCTTATCCTCCCATCTCACTCATCATTTCCTGCATCATTATCACAGATACCTCTCCTAAACAAATTCACAGAGAAAAATTTTCATGTTTTTAGAGGAGGAGAGAGACAAGTGGTAGATGTTAGCCACAAGTAGTAGTTGAGTGACATACACGGTGCGAGTTATACGTGTGAGTTTACTGAGCTCGCTCTTCTCCCTTTATTAATGCCAAAATACTTGTCACTCATTACATCTGTCTCATCCTCAGGTCCTTTAAACAAGGAGCATAATTTTCATAGTTGCTTTTTACTAGCTATGTGTCCTTGGGTACCTTAGTGGTTTTTGCCTTAGTTTCCTCATCTCTAAAACTGGAATTATTATAGTACCTAATTCATAAGACTGTTGTAAAGGTTAATGACTTAATATCCATAAAGTACCAAGAATAATACCCAGCACATAATGAGTAGTACATATATGTCTCACAGAATAATAGTGATTATTATTAACAACACATATGTCGTGTTCAGTGGGACATCATTGTGTATGATCATTGCCTCATTTTCTAGATTTGGTTTTCTCATAGGAATATGCTTCATGTGCATGCTGAAGAGGAAGTGATTAGGTATGTAGTGCTATTGCCATTTCAATATGAGATATTGGCAGGCAGTGCAAATGCTCTTGAGGCATTCCCAGTGGCAGCCTGTACCCCTCCCTTTATACACACACACTATAGCCTGACAAGGTTGAGGATCTGACTATCAGGAAAATTGCTGTCCTGTATCCTCAGGCTGAAAGACTTTCATTCTGTTTTGACTCTACAAAGACAACATGAAGGGTTCCCAAACATTAGCAGAGTTCAACTGCAGACCTCTCATCCCATTTGGATGACTTAAGATGAATACATTTAATAAAATGATTTTCCTTACCCACCAATCATGAATTTCCAACCAATCATTGCTCAAAAATTTAAATTTTACAAATAAAGTCAAAGCCAAAAAAAAGACTTTTTTTTCTTATATTACAAAGAAAGCTATCTGGTTCAGCATTGGAACTGTGTTAGATGCTCTGGTACAATGACCTAAAATTAAACTCTGCAAAAGTTCCTATAGTCTGACCAAATCTGACCATTTAGTGATGAGAGAAATCCCTATCTGGGAGATAGTCCCTGCTTGAGTGCATCTACAGTACCCAAGCAGAGAGGAAACTGGGGGTGGCAGGCCCAGAGTCTGCCCATGGGGACAAGTCCCCTGGGAGGGAAGAGTATGTCTGACATTACTGAGCAGCAGGGTGACTGGCATGGAGAAGGACTGCTGTGTTCCCCAGGACTCATTTTCTGAATGGGAGATTTTGTTGTAGTTGTCCTATTCCTACACCAGCACTATATATTGGGGGTACATGGGCAGAGCCAGATAACTTGACTTTTTTCTGTATAGGTCACCAAAATATAAGAGCTATCTAAGCTTTTGCTGGAAAAGGTGGTGCATGTCTTTGTGCTGGATGCAAAGACTGGGTGGGGCTTTGAAAGCACATGAATATGGGCTCTCCAGAAGCACAGACTTGGATGGGGACAGCCACAGACTGTTTTCCATCCTTCCTTCCCACTAGATGTGGCCATATCACGGAATTCTCACTAACAGAAGATGAGATGAAGTGATGGCTGCCACTTCCAAATCATCAACCTAAAGAATGTTAATTGCTCTTGGTTTCTGCTCCTCTGAGTGAGCACTAGAAGCTCCAATCATGAACAAGATGATTGAAAACAACATGTTAGGAACCTCGATCTTGGAATAATGTAATGGAGTACAGCCACCCCACCAACCCGAACTTCTCACTTCAAATTATTAGGTCAGTGAGAAATAAACTTCTATTATATTTGACCTTCTGTTGTTTCGGATCTCTTAGGTCCTTCATCCTAGTGCATGAAATCATGATTTTAGAGTGATTTGATATAGGAAACAAATACAAACATGACCTCTCAAAGAATGTAAATTTAAAGTTTCAGCTCTAGATAAAATAAAGTCATTTTTTCTAAACATTATAAATTCTTAGGTAAGCAGGAGTTTAGCATCTGGTATATATCCCTATCCTGAACTTACATGTAAGAGCTTTCCCAGGTCCTCAAACGTAATCCCAAATGAGGTAAATCACCTGTGAATTCAAAATCCGGGTAATTCTGTTCCCTCCAGTATGAAGAAGAGACAGGCTTAACATATGCTTCCCTTTTGCTGGTTAGAGGAACACATTAGTTAAATGAGAAATGAAGTTATTCATGCCAAGAGGATGCTGGGATACTTTTGTCTTAGTGTTACTTTCAAATACAAGAATTTCTGTTCTATAGGGAGTAGGAATGGCTAATTATGTTTTTCTTGGCTGCCACTGAGTACTCTTGTTGAAAACTACTCTTTTGTTCCTTATTGTCACCTAAACAGAATCAATGTAAACAACACTTCCAATACAATGAACAGCTTTGGATGCCCTGTGGAGTTTGTTATAACCTGTGCTCTATTCACGCACACTGCAGCATTCACATGGACCTACTTGTCACAGAGCCTCTGTCCACACAACCATTAACATAAAAACACCATGAGACTCATCAGGCTCCAGTCAGTCGCACATGGCGCAGAATGACTATTGTTCAGTGTTTGCCTTCTGAAAGTTTTCTAAGATAGGTAATCTCACAAACAGATCTATGGAGAACCAGCTGCTTCCTTTTTACTACTTCATATTTAAGGTATTATGCAAGAGGAGGGCACCTGGGAGAGCTCCTGCAATTAGACCTTGACATGGAGAACTGAAGGAGAAAGCCCTCGTTCATTTTCACTGGAAAGAGGATTTGTGAAGAATGTGCAGGTTCACAAGGTATTTGGGCTTGGTGGGAGAAGGTAGGGGACATGCATTCTGTTGTGTACAATTAAAAAAAAAAGGCCCAGAAAAGGAGGCAATACTTAAGTGTAGGAAATGTATAGTTACAATAAAACTCTGAAAAAAAGCTTTGTCATTATAGTCATATTTATTTGTTTACTATTAAAGTATGAAGAAAAATACACAAACAGAATAGTCGAAGTGTCTTTTATAAATTACACCAGGAAACTTACGTTTTGGACATTTTTGAAATTCAAGAGTATTTTGCTTGTTCCCGAAAGTGGGGATTCTAGTGTAACTAAAAAGATAAACATACTTAATATCCTTTCATCTTGATCTTTTTTTTAACTCTTTGTTTAAAGCATGAATAAAAAACCCAGAAAATGCAATTCTCTTGTACCTCTAAATCTTAAATGATCATTTTCATGTCATTCAAATGAAGATTAATGCTGATTAGAATGAAGCACCTATCAATGATGATGATGAAGTGTAGGCCTTATAAATTAACCATGTCGGATCAGAATTTCTTGGTATTGTTTATTGTGGGCAGCATGATTTGATCCAAAGAAGAGCTATCTGAAACCATGTAATAAAAAATCTTTCCTAAAAGGCGGTTCTAGTGTATTGGCTATAAGATCAAATGTCAGTGTTCTTTGATCTTTGTTGCTCAGATGTTCTCATTATGTGGAGCAGAATTCAGCAGGTGTTTGATTGTTTATCCAGTAAAGGGGAAGGTGAGCTGGGATTAAATTGTTATGACATAGCTTTGTTTCAGCCCTGCTGAGTCTCACTGAATTTGGAATAATTGTGTTGGTGCAATAGCAATCTTGCTAAGTACAATAGGACATGGAAAAGCTTGGCTCAAAAACTAATGGACTACAGCTACCATCTGTGGGATTGAAACAAAAAGCCTCTAAAGAAATACTCATAAATGTAACTAGCCATCTTGCTGATTAGCTTTCTGGTGGACAGAATTCCAGTTTCCTGAATGAACCAGCACAACCCCTCTCTGGAAGCCAATAAGTATGAATAACCATTTGCTTCTGGATACACATTTGCCCAATAAATTCCAATATACTCAAAGTCCCTTTGAAAGAAGACACTTATAGTTAAATTATGTAATATGTAGAAAATTGTATCAACACTTCACAAACTGCAAATTAAAACAGAAAAACATAAGTTCTTGTGCCAGTGTTTATAAGAATTCAACACATTCAGCTCTCCTTATATATCCCATTCTTTGTGGCTGAGTTAATTGTAAGCTGAAAAGTTCAAATTTATGTTCCTGAAGTTATTCAAAAGAAAATTTCAGTTAATTCTCAATATTAGCACACCACAATTTTCTATTTTTAAAGAAAAAGAATGTTTGCAAGAGCTATATTGTGTTTCTCTCGGTGCCCACATTTGCACAGCACACACTAAGACTACATCAACTATTATTATTAGCTCATTGGATTCTTAATTTCTCTACTTTTGGCTTCAGAATTTTAAGCTTTTGAGGACACCATTCTTTTTTTTTAAATATATTTTTTATTGATTTTTAGAGAGAGAGGAAGGGAGAGAGATAGAAACATTGGTCCACTGCCTCTGGCATGCCCCATACTGGGATTAGATCTCAAAACCCGGTTAAGTACCCTGAAATTGAACCGATGACCTCTTGGTTCATGGGTTGAATCTCAACCACTGAGCCACACTAGCAGGGCGAGGACACCATTCTTTACCAATATTCAATTAGGGGTAGGTTTTTTTGGATAAGTAAGAATAATTCCACTACTATGTGAGCTAAGCATGAACTGATTTTTAGAAAGAGTTTGAAACTCCAGAGCAAGTCTGTAGATTTACTTTTCTCATCTCAGAATCTCATTGTGCAGCCCAAGGAAAATCCAGAAGCTAAAGTGGATTTTGCTGAGAGTTTTTTAGGCGAGAGGGGTCAATACTGTCTCAGTTCTCTGCCTCTACACACTTTCTTCCTGTGGCCCAGCCTCCCAAATGCAGGTGCAGTATTAGGTGGCCGCACCTTAACCAGTCAGTCCTCATCTCAGCTGGGAGAGACAGAGGAGCTCAGCCTCATGTAGCCTGTGCTTCTAAGAGCTTTTGGTTGTGATTCTAAAGCTCACACCTTGTCTTAGTTTATTGGATCTCAGTGTTGTTAATTGAATCTACCTGGGAACCTGCCTAATAATTTCCACTCCCTTTAGTTTGTCCCATGTCAGTTCTGGTCTCCCCCAACCACAAGAAGAAGTTGAAGCCATGCTTCTGACCACCAGCCAATGGTTGAGGCCTTATGTGTTTGCTTGAATAGTCCCAGTTGCTCTATTTAACTTGTCCATGGAAGCATCCCTTTATTGCCTAATGTCTATGGTAGTGGTAACATGGTGACTGGTGTCATTCAGACCCTGGTCTCTGTCTTCTAGCCTAGACTTTCTCAGAGTTCTAACAGCTGACATGTATTCTCCTGTACGTCCCATGCTGGTCAGGGAGTGCCGGGAGCACCAGGCCCTAGCCCCCTGAGTCTGCCCTGTTTCAGTATAGCTAATTCGAAATTGTTTAACAACCTCCTCTCTAAGTGATAATAGGTTGGAATGTTTACACATCCCATTAGAATTCTGTTGCACTTCCTAATTTTCCAAATGCTGTCTCTTTTTATATCTCCATTGATATACTCTTCCTTCCTACCCATCTGTTGAAAAACTCTGTCCTCTCCTGATGGCAAGAATTGCCCGATTCTTCTCTTCAAAATCATGTCTTCAACTGGGCAGACTACCATCACACCATTCTGGTGGGGAGATCAAGCTTTGGTCCTGGACTCTCACATTCTCTTATCTCACTCTAGTTAACTCTTCGGTGCTCAGCCAACTAGGATGGAAGTAACAGTAAGGTAAAACTATGGGGCCAGTGCAAAATTTAAGCAATTTTCACCTCTTTTTCTTGTATTTCAAGTTTCTGGGACCTCTTTTCTTTTCCCTTTTTCTTCTATCAGATCAGAGACTCAACTAGATCACTTTATTAATAGCTGCTACCTCAGTACTCACAGCAATCCTGCAGGCCCATATGCAAATGAGGATGGTAAGGCCCAAAAAGGCCAAGATTTTGGTTGCAGCTCTTTGCAGTTCATACCCCTTCAAGTGGGCAACACTGAGCAGGGAGGAATTACCTAGGGGACCAAGGGACTGAATATATGTGGGGTCAAGAGGGGGTTCAGTGGGGAGTGGAGAGGATCACAAGAGAATTTTAGGTGCTGAGTCAGGCAGTGGGCTGAAGCTAAGGCATATCCAACTGCTAGAGATATGGCTGTACTAATGCTTAGGGGTGGAACTGGGGCAGAGATGGAAAGACCTGCGTATTAAAGGCTATGTCTGGAACGGTTCATCTGTTGGCCAGCCCTGACCTTTTGCAGCGTGACTAGAGAATCTTGTGATCAGTTATGCTGCCTGCCCCAGGGAGCAGAGGTGAGTGACTGTTTGCTTATTGTCTGACCCTGCTCTTCTTGGTTTCAGGATAAATCATCCAATCGGCAGTATTTATAACTTAAAAGAAACCCCAAAAAGGAAAAAAAAACTGGCAAAACTTGCATTGGATATATTAAAGCAACATTAATTGTAAATGTGACTTGCTTACTATATTTGACTAAAGGGCTTACAGGACTCTCCAAGATCAGACTACCCGGCCTGATTTAATAGCGACCAATTATCCCTTCCCCTTCCTCCGTTCCCGCTATACCATTCACCTTGCTTGGGGGAAGGCAGAGGTAGGCACAACCAGCCACTCACCAATTTCTTCAAATGCCTTAGGCATTTGCTAGTTCAGGCTTACTTTTTCTGAATGCACTTCACTCAGCAGGGTTTGCTCTTTTGGCCTCTGTGAAACTTACCTCACTGAAAAGTCTTCCATGATAACACAACCCTAGCTCTCCCATTCCATTGGCACTCCTTATCTATTTGACTTTGCCTTCTCTTTCCCTACGGTCCTTGTTACATATTTGTTGACTGTCTGCCCATCTCATGCCCCATCCCCATTCTCTCCTGGGATGTTTACGAACATTGACCCTACCCATAAGGGCCTCCCAGTGAGTAATAGGTGCTCAAACAGCATTTGTTGAACAAATTCATGCTAATTATTACATGAAATAATCTTTCTCATGCTTAATGCTAATATAGTTTGACTATTGTGTCTTATTATGAGACTAAATTGTGATAGTGACTGTCTTAATAAAGTATCTCTTTCTTCATCTTCTCCCCCAATTTCAAGTGGCCTAAAAGATATAATCATATATATATATATATAAAAGCCTAAGTGACCAGATGACCAGACAACTGGCCAATTGCTATGACATGCACTGACCACCAGGGGGCAGATGTTCAATGTAGGAGTGGCCCCCAGTGTGCTCCCACAGTGGAAGTTCTGCTCAGCTGACCAATGGGCACCAGACGCTGGGTTCATGGCTGGCTGACAAGCACAGCTGCAGTGGTGTGAGCCTCTCCCATGGACACTCCCCTTGCATGTCCCTCCCCTATCCAGACGGGGACCATGGGGCAGGTGCAGCTGAGCCGGGATGAGTGGGAGTGGTGCAGCACCTGGCCGGGGCTTGGGGTCCTCTCAAGCTGCCTGCCGCTTGGCACACTACTATATCCCTCAAGTGATGTAGGACTACCAGGCTGAGGGACTCCACCAGTGCACAAATCCATGCACTGGGCCTCTAGTAGGATATAAATACATATCAAGAATGAAGGGACAAAAGAAAACAGTAATGAAGTGAAGTCTGTCTTTGAATAATAAGAAATTTGTCTTTTATTAATAACAAGCTAGTGTACTCTATTCAAAACTTGGAAAAAGACCAAAAACAAAACAACTCCCTCCCTCCTCCACCAATGCAAAACAACAATAAAACACAAAGAAACCACACTACTCATTAGTTCTATTTGGTCCTTGTGGAAAAATGTGTTTAAATCCAGGTCTTGTTACTTATTATTTGTGTACATGGGCACATTACTTAATTTCTCGGGTTCTGACTGTCTGTAAAGTGGATATAAATATAGTGTTGACCTCAGAGCTCTGCTGAAAACTACATGAGAACATAGTGTATTGAAGTCCTCAGTCTCTGGCCCATGTTCTTAGTGGGAGGTGGAAGACAGGAGTGTGGGTGTCCCGCATGGCTCTGCCACAGACCGTGCCATCTGCTCCGCAAAACAACCAGCTCCTCAGCTCTACCTTCGAAGTAACAAAGCCACTGTGAGAAGTAGTGCCCATGAAATGACCCATTATATCCTAGGCCCAAGTGATCTTACATAAATTTTAAAGAAAAATTACCCAGACGTGGTCCTTTTTACATTTCCTTTAAACACAAATTTCATCTACTTAAACTAGACCTGGGCTTGGTGTGAAATGTGAGGATAAACACACCTTACGTTTACAGATTGACTTTGGAAGCAGTACTTGTACATAGAGTTCTGACAACCCCCTGAGTGAATTTGCGGTGCTTTACCCTGGTGCGCCAATGGGAGCTGCCTGTGGAAATGAATGAGCTGGCCTGGGCGGACGATACTGTAAATAACAGCCACCAGGAAAAGAAATCCCGAGGAAAATTAATTTTCAACAGTGGAACAGAGCAGGGAGAACAGAACTCACTTGTCCTGCTTATGATTTATAACATGTCCCCTTTTAACTCACAATAATGAATCACCGGCTTCTCCTCCAGGAGTTGATTCTCTCTGCGTTTGGCTCTGCATATATGCACACGCAAGAACCTGAACCCTCCTGTCCTTTGGGATTCCTGTCTGCTATGCTTCCACATCCTATTCTTTTCTCTTTGTTGTTTATTTTCAAGCCCATTCTATTCTTTTCAACATTAACAATAACAACAACATCTCCACAGGGAACTTCTTCCCCATTCTTGTTTCTTCAGAATTCTTTGCTAAATTTCATCAAGAGGCAAGTTTCCAAAACAATTGGATTAAAGCATAAAATTCATATTCTCCTAAAGAATATTTACATGATTCAGAGATAAATGTCAAGCCAGTGATAAAAACCCATTTAAAAAATGATCAAAAGTGGTATGTATTTTGTAGTTGTATATAAGTTTTAAAATATGTGTTGAATAGATCTTCAAGGAACTCCTACTACTATAGTTATATAATGTGTTATTTAGTAATCATATTTGCCTGGAAGCCCATCAACCCATGGTCATGTTTTTATTTATCATCTGTACCTTGACTTGTTCAATGCTAACCTGTTCTTAGCAAAGTTTCCACAGATTTATTCCCTTGTTGCCAAAGCTGGTGGTTGCACTTCTCAATACCCAGGTTGTTGCACACCTTGGCAGCAGCTGCCACTACTGACCAGTCATTCCTTCTTCCAGAAACATTTTATCCCATTGGCCATAAGCACACACTTCACATTTTTTTTTTACCACTTCTGTAGCTTCTAATTTGGGTTCTCCCACTTCTACCTATATTTTAAATATGGCTTTTCCTCAGTGCTCCATTCTAAGCTGCTCTCTTCTCACCCTAAACTTTGCGTAAACAACCTGCCCTATGCCCACAGATGCTGCAATTACCTTGCTTTTACATCTTCATCTAAGATTTCCCTCTTGAAGTCAAAGCTATTTATTCAACACATACTTAGATAACACAGCACTTCAACCCGACCTTGTTCCAGTGCAACTCAGTTGTCCTTCTACCTCTACCTTCTTTTTCCTTCTGCATTCTTCTCTTTAGTAATTACTATGACTGTCCAGGTTAGGGCTATGGCATGGTACCATCCTAGATTTCCAAATGAGGTGCTTTCTATATATCCTCTTTTCTCTGTTCCCATGGCTGAGACCTGAATTCAGACCACTGCTACCTTCTACCCTGTCTTTCTATCTCCTGTCTTGTTCCCCCTGCTCCCCCCCCCACCACTCCATTCCCATTATTCACCAAGAATGGTCTAATATACACATCTAATAAAGATACTCTAATTAAAAAAAACATTAACTAGCTTTTCATTATCCTCAGGATAAAGTCCAAAGTCTAGTCTATAACGCCTTAATGGACTGGTCCCTATTTGCCTTTTTAGCCTTATTTCTTTCTTCTTGGCACGTTTTCTTGTCTTTTTTCTTTTTTTTTTCATCCATTGCCTTCTAAGCTTTAACTTTTCTGAAAATCTTCCAGTCCTCTAAAGTTGTTTCCTCTGCCTGGTATGCTCTTATTCCTGAACATCCCTTACCCCGGTCTCCCTTACATGGTTAAGGCCTAGGCATCATCAGGTGTCAGTTGTTAAGCTGTCACTTCCTCTAGGAAGTTTTTCCTGGAGTGTCTAGACCTCCCTTTCATGCCTACTCATGCTGAACTTTAACTGCCAGAGGAGTTGCAAGCCACATCAGCTCTGTGTGCCCAGGGGCAGAGTTTAAAATGTGATGGAATACTCACGCCTTATATAGTGCACTACCTATAGCCTATTGCATCAATATTTGTGGAAAATTAATAAAAGGAAGAATAACATTTAGCTGTCAAGTTCTAATAAATTTTAGAGCATACCTATCTATCCAAAAAGTATGAGCAGCAGAATCTTTATTATCCTTAGACAGAGGTTGTAAAATTATCATCTTAAAATTAAAAAAAAAAAGACAACAATACTTACTGATCATCACAAAAGCAGGCACTGTGTGAAGTGTTTCACACATGCTACATCCTTTGTTCTCACAGTGATCTTTGAAGTAGGGGCTATTTTCTCCACATTTCAGATGAAGTGAGTAAGGCTAAAGGAGATTAATCATTTGGCCAAAGTCAGTTGGCAGAGCTAGGATTCTATGCAAACTCCAGAGCTCTGTCCTCCACAAAATGGGTAATGTGTACAACAAAAATGGATTGAATACTTGCATTGTGTTAAGTATCCCAAAGGGTGTGTACATTATAGTCACTGCACCCCTCCAGTGAAAACAACCAGCAACATTGAAGAGCGGGTCTGTTTTGCATTTGTCTCGTTATTACCAACAGCCTGGCAAAAAATGTTCTGTATATCACGGGACATATAGGGGAAACCAGAAAACTTTCCAGCTCTTCTGTCTCAGACACTGTAATTCTATTATTTAGCAAATAATGTGAATGCTCAGGTTCATTAACAGTCACATTCATATATAAATGCAAATAGTAAAGTATAAAGGAAAACCAAGTGGCAGATTGTCATTATCTGCCTTTTATTGAAATCTATGCCAATGTTCTCCATTGTAAATAAGTACTGAATTACAGAGTTCTAGACCTGAAATAAATCTGGAAATTATTTACTCCATTTGTCCCCAATTATTTTTTAGCTTGATGTCCAAAGAAAAATAACTAATGAGTATAAGGAAGTACCAGGACTCAAGTGCATCTGTGTCCATCCTGAGATCCAGCTAGTCCACTCCTGGGAATATACCAACATATATGCTTTTATTGTATATATATATATATATTATATATATATATATATATATATAAAATACAATATTGTATATATCTATTTATGATATGCAGGATGGGGCAGAATAGGCTTACCATTGTTCATATAGGAAATAATACAATAATCCACATACATAAAAAGCCAGGGGCCATTACGACTGAAACAACTGAACAGACGACCGAACAAGCTGCATGGGGCAACCAGGCCGGCGGGGGGGTTAGAGAGAGATGATCACATGACTGAACAGCAGGCTGTGTGGGGTGACCAGGCCAGTGGGTGGGGCAGTTAGGGGCAACCAGACCAGCATGCAGGGGGGAGTTAGGGGTGACCAGGCCAGCAGAGGGGGACAGTTAGGGACAATCAGGCTGGCAGAGAGGGGCAGTTAGGGGCAACCAGGCTGGCAGTGGAGGGCAGTGAGGGGTGACCAGGCCAGCAGAGAGGTTAGTGAGGGGCGACCAAACAACCGAACAGTAGGCTATGTGGGGCGACTAGGCTGGCAGGCAGGGGCAGTGAGGGGTGACCAAATGACCAAACAGCAGGCTGCATGGAGTGTCCGCCCCCCCAGGGGGGGCCGTTCGGGCCCCAGGCCCCCGGGGGGGGGGGGGTGCAGTGAGGGGTGACAAGGCCAGTGGGAGTGTGGCAGTTGGGTGTGATCAGGCTAGCAGGCATAGGAGGTTATGGGTGATCAGGCTGGCAGAGGAGCAGTTAAGGACGATTAGGCAGGCATGCAGGTGAGCAATTAGGAGCCAGTGATTCAGAATTGTGAGAGGGATGTCGGACTGCCGGTTTAGGCTCAATGCCTGGGATCGGAACTAAACTGGAGTTGGACATCCCTTGAGGGTTTCCGAATAGAGAGGGTGCAGACTAGACTGAGAGGACCCTCTCTCCTGTGCATGAATTTTATACACCAGGCCTCTAGTTAATAAATAGTAATACAAGAATAAAGTGTTTCATGTACTTACCACTGTAAACCTACTCTTGCCCCAACCTCTATGAATATATGTATATGTAATGCTATACATATTTTTTTTTTGCCAAACCCCAAAAAGAAATCAATCTAGTGATCATCAATAGAAAAAAAGAAAGAATAGGAAAATAAAATATGGTACATTTAAGCAATGGAATATACCATGTATTGATGTCAATAAAGTATAACAGAATCCAACCACATGGATGAATCTTAGAAACATTAGCAAAAGAAGTAATAATTTTATTGCAATCTTATAAATTTCAAGAAACAGCCTAATGTAAACTATGATGTCATAAATCAAAAGAATGGTTACTGGGGGTGGAGGGTGAGGTGTGATTAACTGGAAGGGGCTGCAAGGTTGTTTGTTGGAAAGTTGATGATTTCTATTTTGATTTCAGTGCTGGTTATATCCATGTGCTAACTCTGTGACAATTCATTGAGCTGTATACTTATTATGTGTGCATTTTTCTGTATGTATTTTATTCTTCCCCCCAAAAGAAGAAACTTTGGAATTCTCATTAATAACTTCATACATTATAAAAAATTCTCTGACACAATGTGAAAAATTTATGGAATGCTTCAAGTCTTAGTTCTGCTAAAACTAACATTTGTTTCAGTCATATCAACAAAAACAAATACTTCAGTTTTGAAACCATTTGCTCCAGAAACAAATGTGTTTGATGAGAAAACAAAAACAATATTTTCTTTGGCAAGCATTTGTTGGATTGGAGGAAGCAAATATAAACCTTTCAAAGTGTTACCGAATTTGCTTAGATGCTTAGCTTACTCAAAATTCATAATTTTGTGGAACTATATTTTGTAAAAACTGTATCTACACAAATAACTTTAACAGAAATAAAACGACTGAATATCTGAACTGTTGCTATGGCTATATCCCACTGCATGCAGTTTTATAATGCCTGGCAGGTATTAGGCATTTAAAAATATTTGTTATCTGAATAAAAATATAGTACATTGAATGCTCTTTAGAGTAAGTACCTCTAATTAATATTTCCCACATAGAGGTATTTTTAAGTACTTGGTAAATAGGAGGTTACCTATACTGCTTTACTATTTTAGTAGACATATAATGGAGAACAATGACTGAAAAATAAGTATCAAACGCTAATTATTATTATTTGCAAAATACCTATATATGATAGAATATCACTAAATGATCTCCGAAGCAACAAATCATTTCAGATAAAGAATATTTATTAAATAAAAACCTGAAAGTCATTAAGACCTTAGAAAAATGAACCACCCTTTCCCCACCTGGTCCACTATATTTAGAGAAAAAAATTGAGACAAGAGTATAACTCTCTCTGGAAGTAATCATGTATTAAATTGGTGTCAAGAAAACCTTACAAAATATTACCTTTCAGGGAAAAACACAATTTATAATTTCTACTTTTAAGTAATATATTCTTACTATGACTCTAAAATCTGTCTAGGCCACCATTAACATTTTGAAAGAAAATTCTCCAGTTCTTACCAAACAGAAATAAATAATACCTGACAACAGCATTAGTGAACATAAACATAAAATTACCTGTTATTAAAAACGGAGCACATTTTTCTCTAAGAAATATATTACTCCGCTGTAAAATAGTATGTTTGCCATTCACACTAATGTTTCAACATTATGGTTCAATCTTCTAAAAAGCTGACATGGAAAATAATGGCCTAATAAACTAATTCATCATAATGTGCAAAAGAAACTGCTGGAATAAATTGTAATAACCTTTCAAAAACTAGCAGCTTTTAAAAGTATTAATTCCTACTTCAGATAATTGGAAAGGACACCTGGGTGGGTAGGCAATATTTTTTATGGGATTGCTCTGTCAGGAGCTCAGATTGTCCCTGGACTCAGCAATGATCATTTAGCACTAAATGACAGTGAATCTTGCAAATAGGTCTTCTAGATGGTGTTTGCCATAAATTACCAAACTCAACTCCCCTCAAGGTCAGTCAAATGAGAGGGCAGGTATCAAATGGCCTTCATGGAGACCTAGAGTGATCCTTGGTTTCATAAATGGACAATAGTTGTGTTGGCTGCCATAAAATCAACTTAATGCACTGACAACATAAATTACCATCAAACTTTGACAACTTTTGTTCCTAGAAAACAGCTGAAGAATGCTTTTTATCCAAGCAGGGGGAAATGGATAACAATATGTTTTGCTCTGTAGCAGATCATAAATATTTTTAACAATGCTAAGTGGAGAATGAATTAATATTGGAAGCCACAATATGTTTTACTTGAGTATTAAAAACAGCATCTAAGTAATATTACAGTGACACTTGCTTTTTAAAGTAACATACATATATAGATCACATGCAATGGAGAGAAAGAGAGAGAGAAAAAGAAAGGGAGTGTTCTGAGGAACAAGGTTGTATTTGCCTGGCACTGGGTATTTTTACCAAATCTAAATAACCAAAAAGAATATTCCTTTCTTTCTAGTTGTATTTGATCAATGAAGTCCACTGGATCTAAAGGAAAGATAAATTCTTCAGTTCTAATACTACCCTTAATAAATCATTAATTCACTTTATGGCCCAGCTTTCCATCAAGTACAATAATTAAACAGGGACATTTTGAAGACAACGGGATTTATCCTGGAAGGAAGCACCAAATATACTCAAACTTCTAGAGAATCATATCAACATACTTGTAAAAGTGATTTAATTTAGACAAGTAAGAAACAGTTTTTAAAAGTCACTTTGGTAGAAAACATAATAATAGCTAAATCAATAAATTAGAATTTTGGAAACAAAATGAACATCATTGTTTAGCCAAATTTATATCACTCACCCAAGCATTCTGCCATCCTATAACTGCATTATTATTACTATAACATAAAGCTACAAATATTTTCTCAGCCATTTTTATAGAAGTATTATCTTTTGGAAGCAGGATTTCACTGTAACTTTGACTAGAAACAAAGCCACATTGAATAAAAGCAAGGTCCTTCCTGCAATCCGGTGGCATCCCAGAACACGAATATTATGGATGCTGTTCAATTAATTCGAAAACAAAATTTATAAAAGATAAAACTTCCCAAACAGAATTTAAAATTAATTATTTTGTGTCTTTCTCTCCTATATCTAGTCATCGCCTCCTCTCGTCTTTCTTTGCCCGACATCTGGCATTTATTTTCTTCCTTCTAGTCCCACTGTCACTTTTATCCAAAACCTCATCACCTTAGAACTGAATTATTGCTGTAGTTTCTTTGCTTCTGTACTCTCTGCACAAATTTGTTCTGCCCAGTTCTGCCAAATTTATCTCTTTTTAAAGCACTGTTTAATTATGTCATTTCCATGCTTAAAATTTTTCAATGACTCCCATCACCTTGAGGCCAAAGGCCAGAATCTTTAGCTGGAATCAGAGCCTCTGGCTATGTGGGCTCACCTCCTTTTCCAATCTTGTCTTTTCCAGTTCCCTTGAGCAAGCCTTCAGGATAATAAATGCACCTGCTGTCGGCCACCTCCACCCCAAGCGCCTGCCTGGCCAATGCCGTCCAATCTCTCTGCCTAGACAGTGGCCTTTTTCTGTGAGGCCTTTTTCACTGCTTTAACCCACAGTCAGCACCTCCAGCCATGAAATTGTAGTAGTCTTTTTTTTTCCTTCTTCTTCTTTTTCATTAAACACAATTTATTTCACTGTTCCCATGTTCTTAACTTTAAGTTTTGTTGCTTAATGTTTTCCATGCCTTTTTCCCCTAATTAATTTATAAAGCTGTTTGAGGGCAGGGTCTACATTCTTATTCTCTGCCAATCTCCCTAGCACACAGTTATGAAAATAGTGGGCAATCAATGATACTTGTTTAATGAATGAATGCAAAACGCTGCTCTAGGCTTCTTGTAAGATTAGAATGAAAGATATTCAGTTGTGTTTGTAACTTGTGGTATTCAGAACAGCAATTTATGCATGCGGGGCAGTTTTCCAGAGTTTCATAAACCTGTTTTAATTTTTAAGTTCTTAGTAGAATTCTAGATTATAGAGACCTAGGGCATGAATTTCTAGATTATAGAGGCCTGCAACGAAATTTATGCATGGGGGTGTGTGTTCCTCAGCCCAGCCTGCACCCTCTCCAGTCTGGGACCCCTGGGTGATGTCCAGGTAGGATCGGGCCTAAACGGGCAGTTGGACATCCCTCTCAAAATCCAGGACTGCTGGCTCCCAACTGCTCACCTGCCTGACTTCCTGATTGCCCCTAACTGCTTCTGCCTGCCAGTCTGACAACCCCCTAACTACTCCCCTGCCAGCCTGTTTGCCCCCAACTGTCCTCCCTTGCAGGCTTGGTCCCTGCCAACTGCCTTCCCCTGCTGTCCATCTTGTGGTGGCCATGTTGTGTCCACATGGGGGCAGCCATCTTGTGTGTTGGAGTGACAGTCAACTTACATATTATTCTTTTATTAAATAGGATTAAATAGAATAGAGGCCTAGTGCATGGGTGGGGGCTGGCTGGTTTGCCCTGAAGGGTGTCCTGGATCAGGGAGGGGATTCCCTTGGGGCATGGGGCAGCCTGGTTGAGGAGCCTATGGTGGTTTGCAGGCCAGCCACACCCCCTGACAAACTAAGTGAAGGACCTGGTGTCTGGGATTTATTTGTCTTCTATAATTAAAATTTTGTAGCCTTAAGCAGAGGCCAAGGCAGGCCAGGGCTGTGGAAACTTGGCTTCCTCCATCACCAGGAGCAACTCAAGCCTCCTGCTCTTTCCAGCTCCATGGCTGCCACCTTTTTTGTTAGGATTTATTTATCTTCTATAATTGAAACTTTGTAGCCTTGAGTGGAGGCTTAGGCTGGCCAGGGTGTGCAGAAAGCTTGGCTTCCTCCATTGCTGGAGAAACCCAAGCCTCCTGCTCTCTCCGTGGCCACAGCCATCTTGGTTGGGTTAATTTGCATACTTGCTCCTGATCAGCTGGTGGGTGTGACTTGTGGGTATAGAGGTGGTATGGTCAATTTGCATATTGCTTTTTTATTAGATAGGATAAGCTGAGCATTTGAAAGTTATAATGTTAAAATCTGACTTCGGTGTAAACTTGAGCACCATTAGTATAAACACAAAGTGGTGCATATTTATTTAGTACTAATTTTCTGAAAGTTCCTTACCAACAGAAAGTTCATTAATTTCTAAACAAAATTGAAATAATTTTAAGACAGAGATAAAGAGATAAGTATGCAGAAGTCCAGAGTCTTTAGTTTATAAAAGCTTTATATTTTAGCTTATAATATTCTTAGAAAGAACATGGATGTTGAACTTGACAAGACCTGAGTTGGAAACCCAGTTTTGCTACTTATCAGCTCTGCCATCTTATGTCATTAATTAAATATCTCATAGGGAAAATGGGAATATTAATATCCAATTCATTTGAAAATCCTGAGATGGAGTCTCTTTTGAGCTGTATATTAGGACAACAAATTTAGGACACCTAGCCCAGTACATGGCACATTAATAAATTGTAGCTATTATTATTGTGTGTGTATGTGTGTATGTGTTTAACTTTTTACCTCCCATCCTCTATGGAGGCAAATGACTTCCCTAATAGTTAAAAGCGTGAGCACAGGAGTCTCAAAATCTGGGTTTGAATTGTGGCACTTCCTTTTTGCTGGTTTACTCAACTATTTCTTAACCTATCTGAACCCCAAATGTATAGGAGGACATTCTGAAAACTAAGGATGATCTATTTTAAAGGGTCTAGCACAGAAAGGGCACTCTATGAATAGCAGATTTTATAATTCTTACTAGTGGCCTGGTGCACAGATTCGTGCACACTGAAAGGGAATAATTAGAAGAAATATTTTAATATTGCTATTTGTCCTTTCTCCCTCAGTGCCTGGGGGCCAGGCGGTGTCCCCATTCCCTGTTGCCTGGGAGCAGGGTGGTGGCCCACCTCCTGCTGCCTCCACTGGTAGCTATCTACAGGGCAATTGGCAGGGTGATCAGGCCTCTGTCTGACTCCCTCAGCGCCTGGGAGCTGGGCAGTGGCCCCGCCTCCCACTGCTGGTTGCCATCTCTGGGGCAATTGGCCAGGGCGATCGGGCCCCTGTTCGCACCAGCCTTGGCCTGGCACTGCCCGCTCACCTGCTCCACCATCCCTCTGTGGTCTTACTCATGTTGGGGCCCATTAGAGCCGTCAGTGTCTCCACTGCTGCCGACTGTCAGCACTGCATTGCTGATGCCTGCCATGTTCTGCTCCGTCTCCTAATGGTCAGCGCATGTCATAGCTAATGGTCACACTCCCAGTCTCCCAATCAAACCACCACCCAAGGGGACAATCTGCATATTAGGTTTTTATTATATAGGAAGAATCTTCTCCTGGACAGGTACCATCCGGCTATATGTTGAAGAACTCATGTTCACAAATATTTTTTAAGCAATAGAAGTAGGAAAAATTTCCTCTATTAAATTTCCTCCATTTTCACTACTTTTCAAAAAAAAAAAACCCACATAATTTGGTATTATAAAAGTTATTTTTATAAATATTTGTATAGTGACTTATAATTTACTAGAGGCCCAATGCATGAATTCATGCATGGGTGGGGTCCGGCCAGGGTGGCGTGAGGTGAGGGGATGTACGGGGACCAATTGGCCTGGCCACTGGGAGCAGGGTCCATAGGCAGTTGGGAGGAGGGGTTGTGAGAGGTTGGGAGGGCTGATTAGGGCCAACTGAATCTGCTGGCTGCCACAATGCGTGTCATAGTGACCAATCATTCCAGTTGCTTGGCTGTTATATATATAGATAACAAATGCACTCTAAAAATATTCCTCAAATTAGCCATTTGTTGCTCCATTATACCAGTCATTATCCTTACAAGCCATTCTACCATCAAGGTGCTTAATAATTAACAATAATGATAAAGTTCAAATATTAAAGAGGCTATTATAATAGGTTAAATGTATTAATTGTCATAGGCTATATTTTTCAAAATACTTGACAGTTAAAATTGGTCAGATGCAATTGAGCAATTGATCATAGATTCTCCATCTCAGCAGTAGATCTTGGAAGTGGAGGTTTCTTTTAGGCAAGCTTTGACAAAAGACATTTATGAAAGTGGTTTCTTAATTTCTCTTTGATTTTTTCAATACTGTTTAAAATAGGTTGCCTGTTCTCAATCAAGTTAAAATACAATTTTTAAAAAATCTGGTAAATGGTTTCTAGAATTTATCATGTAAAGAAAGAAAAAAAAAGAATATGGGTATATTCTTATAGTAAACTAGAGGCCCTGTGCATAAAATTCATGCACTAGGGGAGGGATCCCTCAGCCCACCCTGTGTCCTCTTGCAGTCTGCATGCCTTGCTCCTTACTGCCTGCCTGCTTGCTCCTTACCTCTTGGCTCGCTGCTCCTTAGCACTGCCACAGGAATGGGAGATCTCAGCTCCGGCCACTGCCACTGCTCTCACCAGTCATGAGCCTGGCTTCTGTCTGAGCAGCATTCCCCCTGTAGAAGCACACTGACCACCGGGTGAGCTCCTGTGTTGAGTGTCTGTCCCCTGGGGGTCAGTGTGCATCATAGTGACTGGTCGTCCTGCCGTAATGGTTGCTTAGGCTTTTATTATATAGATAACTTCCTTAAATCTAAATACATGCCATAGGTCATATGCTGAGATTCATTATTCTATAAACTCAGTAGGGAAGTAATTAAATTCTAAGAAATGGAAAGCACTTTGCAGTTTTATAAGACTGAACTGTTTTACTATCATAAAAAGTGAGGCATGTTTATTAACCAAATGTGTACCATAGTTTATTAACTCATCAGATACATCTACTTCCCTTCAAAACAAGACATCAGTAACAAATGAAATGCCATTAATTTCTATGAAAAACTTTTGAAGAAATTGTTTCAAGAGCCAGCAGCCTGGATCCCACTGAGGCCTTTAGGGGTTTCAGGTACTCTGGGAGGTACACATGTAGTTTATTATTTTATTTTTTGGGCTTTGTTTTTAAAATATCTTTATTGTTGAAAGTATTCCATATATGTCTCCCTTTCCCTCATTAACCTCTTCCAGCCCACCGCCACCCCCACCCCCAATAGTACACATGTAGTTTTAGGACCATGTATTTAAGGATAATATTACTCTTACCCCTTCAAATGAGTAGCTTGCCACACAACCATCCCTTATACTAGATACATGGCTCCCTATACAACAGTCCTGATTTCCAATGTCTTGTCTTATGTATTCAGTGTTTGGTTTAGTGACCGTGGCCATTATAGTTACATTTTAAAAAATGATCTAACCTATTATGAGGATAACTGACAACTGAACGGCCTTGAATCAGCACTGGTACTAGAGTGCTGATTCTAGTACCCATCATTTGCTAGGGAATTCAAACCTTTTGGGGACTTCTTACCTGTTTCAGTGTTTATGTTCACCAGACCCATAATTATAGCTTATGTCTATAGTATCAATGATAATTTCGAAGCCATTTAAAAATAAAATATTTTGATACTCAAAATAACTGAGGAAACTGAGGCATAAAGAGGCACACGTGATACCCGAAGTTGTGTCAAGAGGATCTGCCTCATGACTGAATCTGAGCCTCACTTTACCCCATTACTGTCTCATTTCTCATTACTGTCATCATTTCTTGGTCCTTGGTTAGACTTACATTGGAAATTTTTTCTTTCCCTCTGTTGTGTGATTTTTAAATATGTTGGTTAAACTATTTGAACTTTAGCTTTTTGGTTGGTAAATAGGGAGTAACAATAGGGTATTTTGAAGATTAAATGAAATAATGTTCGCAAAGTAAAAAAGAACACCCAACAAACCTACAATAAGATAAGCATTCAAAAAATGTTAGTTCTTCCAATCCCTTCTCATGGGAATATTTTACCTGCAGGTAGTTTTTTCAGGCCCACAGAGGATTTCTAAAGCTACTCTATAATTCAGCGGTGGGCCAGGAGGGCAGAGAATACTTAATGTATCAGCAGGATGACAAAATTTAATTTAACCAAGGATTTATCAATCACCTACTCCATCCCGGCACAGTGCTCATGCTACAGATGCACTAATGAAGCAGCAGCGGCCAAGGAATTTTGGCCGCGACAAGAACAAGACTTGATGATTTCCTAGAAAATGAAGAGATTCCAAGAAGGCTAGTCTGCCAAGTTTAACAGAGCTCTTGGTACATTCTCCAAAATAATTTGAAATAGAATAAAATGATTTTAAAATTTATAAATTTTGTAGTTTACTCTTTGATGGCAAGTGAATATATTTTATTCCCTTGCTAGTAATATACACCACCTCTCAGGGCCACACAGAGCTCCTGTTTGTAGAATGGTGATAATGATATGTTATAGCATTATGAGAAAACTGAGATGGAATATTCCTGTGTCTACAGTAGTTACTAGGTGATGATTTTTTGAGTGTCTTGTATGTATTAAATATTCTAAGCCTTTTAATATTTGTTAGCTCATTTGAACTTTACCACAACTGAAGGAGATGGGTAGAAGTACTACTCCTATTTTAGAGATGTAGACATTAAAGCACCGGAAGTCTTTTTTCAAACAACCTTGACCAGAGCACCCAGCTAGTAATTGGCTGAGTGGGAACTCACACTTAGGCAGTGTGGCTTCGGGCCCTGTGTTCTCTTTACCCCTGCCCTCTGTAGCCTCCCTTCATCATCACAGCTCATTACATGCCCATTTCTGCTGCTCTGGAATCTGGCATACAAAAATGTGACAGATCCTGTCTTTCCAGAAACAAACAGGTGCACTGAGGACACAGGACATATGCATAAGGAGAGAAAAAAAAAGCAGTACGTGGATCAAGCTGTCAAATGCCAGAGAAAGGTGTAACTGCACATTCTATAGAAGTTTGGACAAAAGCAAATATTGGGGTTGGAGAAAGCAGCAAGAGTTTGTAGTGGAGGTGGAACTTAGGTCTTAGAGGGAAACCAGAACTAAAACCAGCCAAAAGGAATTGGGAGTTATTTCAGATGGTCAGAGCGTGGGGAGAGCAAGGAGACAGATCTGTGTCCAGTGTCTGTGGGAGGAGGGTTTCTTCATGGGAACACTGTGGCTAGAGAGCAGAAGGCAGTTTAAGTCACTTTGTAGGATGATTTAAAAGCCCAAGAGAATAAAGAGGACTTCCTGCTGCAGGGCTGCCCGGGGTTTCTGTGTGGCCTTGTGCATGTGCACACATAAGCCAGGACGCCACATAGTGCTTTCAAAAGGCCGATGGGACTGGGGTATATTACACGCAGAAGCACACAGAAGTCTTCAGTGCACATACCTACATTCAGAGATGGTTATTCCAGCGATGATTATCTGGTTGGTGGATATTCCATGGCCTCTCCTTCCCTACCGCCTGTCTTGTGGGCTTGTTCCCTGCTTGTCAGTACCTGAGGGTAGAGGCAGAGACAACGTGAGTTTCCAATTAGTCTCTCCTCCCCTTCCCCGCCTTCTTCATAAAAATATGCTTTGGGAAGGAGAGATGTATTGTGGATGATCAGAACGTTTCTTTTTTTAAATGGTACTTCCACTCTCTTTAGTAAACAATTTGCTGATGAGAGCAGAGCTCACATTTGAGCCTAACCCTGGATTATGTAATTGTTCATTTCCTTTCATCAGAGACATACTCATATGTACTTTCAGATAATGTTCTTGTAGCAGGACCTTGGTTTGGCTGAGCTTTTTAGGCGAGAGTGGTTAAATGTACTCTCCTTAAAATTGCTGATATTGTATGCCTCCAGAAGCAGCTTTTTATAGGATGATATTATCCATATCAATCATTCTTACCTTTGCTACTACTTGAATATATTAAACAATTGTTGCTGCTTCCTAAATTGAATATATTATCAGAAGACCTGAGTAATTTTCTAGCTGCAAAGTACATATTTGGCGGCATAGGTGAACATTTAAGCTGCTGCCTCGCACAATAATTTTAAAATTACAACTAAAAGACAGAAAGACCTCATTCAGAACCATCGGAAAGCTGGCTAAATGAAAATTCTACAACTAGAAGTAAAGAGAGGGACTCACAAAGACTCAGAGGTGCTGTAAAAAGCTGAGGTACGGAGACATACTCGTGGAGAGAATGGGCAGAGGAGGGTCTGGCTGGCTTCTTCTAGTGGGAGGGAGACATAAAATCCCTACTGCATTGAAGCCCACTTCTGCCTTCACTGAAACCCGCCTCCTGGCGAGACTCATATGGGGGAGTCTGGACTGTTGTGAAAAGGAAGGAGTGCATGGAAACTTAGGGGAGCCACAAAAGACAGAAGTCTGGGGGCACGCACAGAGTGCTGACTGCTGATTGAGCCGCTGGCTTTCTCTAGCGGGAGGAAAACAGAACTTCACAACAGCACTGAAATCCAAATCCAACTGCACTGAACCCGTGTCGGGCGAGACCCTGGGGACCCAGACTCATACGGGTCCCTAGAGCACACGGAAACTCAGGGGAAACAGAAAGGCAGAGATCTGGAATCTCGCATGCACGCCCTTGAAAGGCAGAAGTCTGGAGGCAAGCATACATGCACAGACACAGCTGATCCTCACAACCAATTGGCTTGGAGATCAATTCTCCCCAATGATACCAACAACAATCAAGAATTAACTACAACAAGACTGTACACACAGTTCACAAAGGGGTGCACCAAGAGTGTCCACCTCAGGGTAACTGGGGAGGCGGAGTTACTGGACCACATAGGACAATTAGCACACAAAGCTACTCTACCAACTCAGGAAAGCAGCAAAATATGTGGAGAAAAAAGAACAGATGACAAACGAAAGAAATGGAAGAAAACAAACGACTGGATATAGAGTTCAAAACCACGGTTATAAGGTTTTTAAAGAATTTCCTAGAAAAAAATGATAAATTTAGCAAGACCCAAGAGGAGATGAAAAAGGGCCAACTAGAAATTAAACATACACTGACTGAAATAAAAAATATACAGAAACCTAACAGCAGACTAGAGGAAAGCAAGAATCAAGTCAAAGATTTGAAATACAAAGCAAAAAACAGTCCACTGGAAAAGCAAAAAGCAAAAAGCAAAAAGAATAAAAAACTGTGAAGATAGTGTAAGGAGCCTCTGGGACGACTTCAATTGTACCAACATCAGAATTATGGGGGTGCCAGAAGAAGAGAGAGAGCAAGATACTGAAAACCTATTTGAAGAAATAATGACTGAAAACTTCCCCCATCTGGTGAAAGAAATAGATTTACAAGTCTACGAAGCACACAGAACCCCAAACAAAAGGGATCCAGAGAGGACTACACCAAGACACATCATAATTAAAATACCTAGTGCAAAAGTCAGAGAATATTAAAAGCAGCAAGAGAAAAACAGTTCATTACCTACAAGGGAGCACCCATACAATTGTCAGCTGATTTCTCAACAGAAACTATGCAGGCCAGACGGGAGTGGCAAGAAATATTCAACATAATGAATAGCAACAACCTACAACCAAGATTACTTTAGCTAGCAAAGCTATCACTCAGAATTGAAGGTCAGATAAAGAGCTTCACAGATAAGAAAAAGCTAAAGGAGTTCACCACCACCAAACCAGTATTATATGAAATGCTGAAAGGTATTCTTTAAGAAGAGGAAGAAGAAAACAGTAAAGGTAAAAATTGTGAACAACAAATACATATCTATCAACAAGTAAATCTAAAAATCAAGTGAATTAAAAATCTGATAAACAATAAACTGATGAATATAATAGAATTAGGGACATAGAAAGGGAATGGACTGATAATTCTCAGGGGGGAAAGAGGTGAGGGGGCGGTACAGGGAGAGACTGGACAAAAATCATGCACCTATGGATGAGGACAATGGGGGGGAGGTAAGTGCAGAGAGTGGATGGGAGCCAGGTGCAGGGGAGCTATGGGGGGAAAAAAGAGGAACAAATATAATAATCTAAACAATAAAGATTTATTTAAAAGAATAAAATTAAATTAAAGTGTTGGGTAGATGGGTAGGAAAAGATGGGGAAAATGAAACAGATTGCAATGAAACAAATTTGCAATGCCAAACTTTTTTAAAAGTAGGATTTTATCATTTCAGGCTATTATTAAGAATGTGTATGACATTGAATAGATTGTAGGAGCCCAATCCCAATATATTGTTATCACTAGTATATATTTGAATATAGTAGACATAAAAAATATTCTAGTGCAAAATACCCATCTTGAATACCCATATTTTACTTGTGTCTCTTCTGAGCAAATATATTTAGGGTACAAAGCAAATACACACACACACACACACACACACACACCTCTTAAGAAGAGGAAAGATCTTAAAAACTTACTCACTTGGTTAATAACCAGCTATCAAATCTATTGTTCCCCTCTCTGGTTCATATTGCATTACATTATTTCCAGTTCTTCCACTGGAATCTTTGTCAGCTCTTCTCCACACAATCCCAACATTGCCCAAATACTTCAAGGGAAATCAGAGAATGAGTAGACATTCGTACTTCCATTTAATTTAGGACATGTCACACATCAGTAGTGTCCATTCTCCATTGCTCCTGAGAATGTCCAGGTATGTTCATAGGCCAGTTGACCTCATCATAAAATAAAGCAAAGCCTCAACTAATCTGCTTCTGAGATTTTTGATAAACTATAATTATTTCTAAAATTCCCAAATAAACAACAATTATTATAATTATGAATAATTAAAATGCTAAACTCAAGAGGGCATTCAACATTTATTACACTGTAGAATTCATCCCCTAAGGGTAGTACCTTCAATTAGTTCAGTTTTACAACAGAAGAAAAAATGTGACAATCACTAATTGCAGATGTTTAGTACAAGGAGCAAAATAAGCTAACTTGACTTTAAATCACCCTCTTCCACCCAGAAAGGCACTGCTCACTTTTATATTCTTAATATTTATACTAATTTCAGACCACAGAAAAGCAATAGATAATAGGAAAACATATTTTTTAAATTTGCAAACATTGATTAAGCATCTGCCACATGTTAGGATTTATGTTAAATGCATAACATTCAAGAATAAGAACTAGCTAATAATTATTTTATAAACATATGCAAACATATATACAAATTTGACTATATCAATATACTTTTATATTCTTACAAACATAAAGTTTGGAGTATATATTTATAATTTTTAAAATGAAGCTATTCAGTTGTATTCCTCATTATTCTTTAAAACATTTTTTTCTTTTTCTTTTCTTTTTTTCTTTATTGATTAAGGTATTACATATGTGTTATTACTTCCCACCTTTACCTTCCCCCATCACTCATGCCCTCACTCCACTGGTGTTTGTGTCCATTGGTTTGGCTTATATATATGCATATAAGTTCTTTCGTTGATCTCTCCCCCTTACCCTCACCCTCCATTACCTTCCCTCTGAGGTTTGACGATCTGATTGATGCTTCTCTGTTTCTGGATCTGTTTTTGTTCATCAGTTTATGTTGTTCATTATATTCCACAAATGAGTGAGATCATGTGATATTTATCTTTCTCTCACTGGCTTATTTTGCCTAGCATAATGCTCTCCAGTTCCATCCATGCTGTTGCAAATGGTAAGAACTCCTTTTTTTATAGCAGCATAGTATTCCATTGTGTAGATGTAGCACAGTTTTGTAATCCACTCATCTGCTGATAGACAAGCTGTTTCCAAATTTTAGCTATGGTAAATTGTGCTGCTATGAACATAGGGGTGCATATATCCTTTCTGTTTGGTGTTTCTAGTTTCTTGGGATATATTCCTAGAAGTGGGATCACTGGGTCAAATGGGAGGTCCATTTTTAGTTTTTTGAGGAAACTGCATACCGTTCTCCACAGGGGCTGCACCATTCTGCATTCTAACTAGCAGTGCATGAGTATTTCTTTTGCTCTGCATCCTTGCCAGCCCTTGTCATTTGTTGATTTATTGATGGTAACCATTCTGACAGGTGTGATATGGTATTAAAGTTGTAATTATTTTAACTTAAAAAATTAAATCACAAAATTTAGATTTTTCTTCCTCAGAGATTCCTTTATTAAAAAAGTTTTTTTTTAACAACAGTGTCCATTTTCTTTAGTAGTAATAAATACTTTATAATCATTAGGATTATTCTAAGATGTTTGTAGAACTAAGATGTAAGTCAAGTTGGACATGGTTTTAGCAAGTAATAACTGAAGTTTTGTATTTAGGAGATTGTAGTAAAGCAGATTCTTTGCAGTGATTCAATATCAAATTGACAACCCTGACCTTTTACTAAGTATGACTTCAGTGAGATACCTTTTGTCTCTCATTTATTGAGGAAAGAATGCATTAAAAAGGCAACACAAGGGATTTCAGAATGATAAATCTCAAGTTAACAATTCTACTTTTAATGATCAGTTGCCTGAATCTTGTATTTAATTATAATGGTTATTTTAAATGCTTATATTTAATTTAAACATAATTAGCTAAACTTTGATGTTACTGCCTTATCTATTTTGAAATTAATTATAAAATAGCTCAAAAAGTACTGTGACATTTTTATATTTTAAAATGAATTAGAATCAGTTTGCATCTTTTGTTGGTTTCAGTTGTGAACTCATATTGTGCCATTTTATTGGGCATGACTGTGGGTCTCTGGCATGGTCATCCTATAGAATAATATATATATATAATTGATGTTTCTTCTCTATATATGAGAGATCCTTTAACCTACCAGGCAATAATAGTCTATAATCAAAGATATGACTGGTTAAGCTTTAAAGAAATCCAAATTTTATAAGTAAATTTTGCCCTTAAACAGTGGTTTCAGGAGGAACCACTGTTTTTAGCAGGTGATTCATATGTGTGTAGCAAGCCCCTGCACCTCACTTTCTTTGAATCAGTTTAATGATGTAATAGAAAGTGTTTCCAGGAAACGTTCAGAGTTTAACTTCTATTTAGACAAACAGTATACTTTACATATACAGGATCCAAGAGAGAAGGGCTAGTGATGTAGAATTGTTTTTCCTGGTCTACAGAACATGAGAATATTGAAAAACACTCACCATAGCCCATTCAGCATCAGGTTCCTGGTGCTGTGAGAAGTGACATCCATGAATGTCCTCAACCCTCATATGCAAAACTGCTATACTGTGTACTTTTGTTTATTAATGATATTAGGTACTGTTTATTAGGTACTAAGTATGTATTAGACACTGAACCAAATGCTGAATGAGGTGATATTATTAGGCCCATTTTACAGATGAACAAAATGAGGTACTTGCCCAAGGGTCACATTATTAGTAAGTGATGGATGCAGGATGTAAAACCTCACTCCACAGCTCTGCAGCCCACTGTCCCCAGCTCTCCATCTTAGAGGTCTAAGGTAGTGGTCGGTAAACTCATTAGTCAACAGGACCAAATATCAACAGTACAACGACTGAAATTTCTTCTGAGAGCCAACTTTTTTAAACTTAAACTTCTTCTAATGCTACTTCTTCAAAATAGATTCACCCTGGTCATGGTATTTTGTAGAAGAGCCACACTCAAGGGGCCAAAGACCTGCATGTGGTTTGTGAGCCGGTTTGCTGACCACTGGTCTAAGGCATTCTCAATTCTTATAACCACCACCAATACCACAAAAAATATGTCTCCCTTGCAAAATAGTGCGAGTTAATTAAGAGGTGGCTTACCTATCAATACAAAAAATCTGTTGTCCCCAATACTAATACCCTCTTATGCCAATATGTGCAGAATTTTCAAATATTTTATTAAAACCTGGGCCTTTTACTGTACAATGAGCCCTGATAGTTGGGGGAATCTGTTGCCTCCATTCTCTGACATGAGCTCAAACCTTCTGTAACCCAGCCGCCCTGTAGGAATTTGAATTCTGACAGGCAGTCAAGTAAGGCTCAGCTAGAACATCCAGTGAAGTTGTATAGAATATTTCTCTTGTATTCACACTAGTGGTGCTATGTGGCCTACCAGGATGCCTGTGAGCTACCCGGTATCTCAATTACCTCCACTGCCATCTGTTTCTGTTTCTCTCAGTCCTGCTCCCTGGTTCACTAAACAATGAATGATAAATACTCACACCCAAGAGCTTGACTTAGGCACATTCTCTGCAGAGTGTAGATAACAAGTAGATATCCTTCCCATTTAGATGCTAGATTGCGATCAAAGCCACAATGATCTATTGATTTTAATTTTAATGTTTCAAGTTACCAGTCATTACCTTAACTCTGGACATCCTCACAAGGTCCGAAGGCCTGGGACCATCGGAGGAATCACCATGGAGAGGAACCAGAGAGGGGAGACAGTCTCATCTGCTTCGTGCGTCCTGCGAAAGCCTTTAAATACCATCTCTTTTCTGCTCTTTTCTGGCTACCGTTTCCCCTAGGCTAAAAGATTTTCAAATGACGAGGGGAAAGAAAAAACAACCTGAGAAAGTAGCTTGAGATTTTAATTCTTTATTTCATCTGCCAGCCACTGAAATGCAGTTAACTGCAGCAAGTGTTCCTCATAGATAAGGGAATTGTTGCTTCACATATAATTACATTGCCTCTACCGGTAGACATAGCCAACCATATCATCTTCATACTATTAGAAGTGCTAGGAAGTCTGAAAAGAATCCATTTTAAGGAGGGTCAGAGCTACTTTTATTTTACTTCAAACCAGGGTTATCATGGAATAAAACTGATAACTCTTTTGGGGGAACAATTTTTGGAATATAAAAAAGTGTATTGAAGGGTAAATGAAACTGACTATTGTGACTGGCAGTGAGTTCAGGCATTTTGTGTTCTTTTGTGTTTGCTTTGGAATGTTAAACAGGTCGGGTTCTTTTTAAAAGAAAACATTTTATTCAGAACATTCTCCCATGAAAGCCATCTTTGACAAACTGTCATTTTTTGATATATTACTACATGTCTGCCCTCATTTTATATTCAAAAAGGCAAGCAATGTTTTAACAACTTTTGACAAGCATGGGGAATTAAACTTCCACAGAACTGACTCCTAATATAATATTATAGCCTTATATTTTCCATTTAGTACTTCCTTATGGCAGGCCACAACATTTATAATTATATCAATTTCTGGTTAAAAAAGTACAGAGAAATTGAAGACATGCCATTAGAATAGGAAAACTTCAATTCATTGATAATGTTTTAAGCACTAATTCTGAAATTTGTTAAGATAGCCATAGATATATCATTTGGTGAATTATAAATAAGTAACAGAAGATAAAGTAAAAACTTTTCCTAGAAAACTGAGAAATCTCAAATTCAGCTACTTCTTATTTATACTCACATATTACCGACTAGACCATATCATCCTGCCTCCTGGGAATCTCGCTGGGATAACCACAGGCACTTCAGGTCAACAAACTGCCCCTCATCCTGAATTTCTGACTCTGACCCCGAGTGACTAGGATCCTGATTATTTTCCAGCCTCCTTTCTCCACTTCATCGTGCCTCTGCCCATTCATTCATTCATAGCTTCTTCCAGTTCCTAGAATTGCTCTTCTGCCTGGATCACTATCCCAATCAACCTGGTTAATTTCTCCTCTTTTTCTTGCTCTCAGCTTGGATGTGACTTTCCTCAGGAGGTTTTGTCTGAAAATTCTCATCTAGGTGTCCTTTCTCTAGATTATGTAGAACGCTGTTCTCTCCAACCCAAGATCCTTTCATAAAATGACATCATTGTTTCTTCACCTGTTTGTATCCCCAACGGACTGTAAGCTCCATGAAGGCTAAAACAGGGCTATCTCATTTGCTGTTAAATCTCTATTGCCTAGATTGGTGCTTGACATATTCTGGCTGCTCTCAAATACTTTATTGGAAAGATTAATAAATCATTTGAGTGAGAAGTTAATATATGACCATTTATTTCCTTTTGGTGATAATACAAACTGTTAAATATAAGCACTTTTAAAAAATATTAACTTATTGGGTTTGGTATCTGTTAATGTCAATGTTCCCATTTGATTACTTCATTTAGCTGGAACTTATTCTTTTTCCATATGAACAAGTTTCACATTTTGGTTCAAGAGCTTTCTCATACTACCTCTCTCTCTATATGTGCAATAGGTCCGGCTAGAGTGGCTCACTAGTTGAGTGTCAACCTATGAAGGCAGGGCGTCATGGTTCAATTCCCGGTCAGGGTATATGCCTGGTCGTGGGCATGATACCCAGTGTGGGCATGCAGGAGGCAGCTGATCAATGATTCTCTCTCATCATTGATGTTTCTAGCTCTCTCTCCTTTTCCCTTCCTCTCTGAAATGAATAAAAAAATATATAAAAAGAATGTACAGTAGGAGCCAGGGTAGGATGTTGAGCTCTGGATTGCCATGCTTGTATTTGAGTTCATAATGGAGATGTGTCCTGGTAACGACAAGGGTCCATTGGAAGGGGCAAGAAGAATTGATGGAGACAAATATATAACATCTGGTAGATAACATAAACAGTTTACGGTCTTACTTTATATCGCTGTATCATTATAATCTGATAACTATTAGAGGGACACTGTGACTAGAAAAGAAGAAAATTTAAAACCAGTCCCTATTCAGTGAGTCAGGGAAATGGAGCTGGCGAGGAGAGTGTCTTATAAATATTGTTATTAGATAATCAAGAGCTGTAATAATCAATATATTCTTGGAAGTACCTTAAACCTAATAAAGCAGCTGTGGCTAACTCAATTAGGATTATGACAAATTCAGGCAATTGGTTCAGGGTTCTTTGCATCCAAAATTCAAATAAGCAATCAAAGTGAAATTGCATTAGCTGACCTCCTCAGACCACCTCTGAAATATAGGAGGCATTTATTAGGCACACCCCAAATAATAGCATGACATAGTCGTTTCCATATTTCACACTCGCCTTTGGCTTAGGGGAAGGGTGGATGGGGTTGGGGAGGGGAGAGTGGGGGTGAGGGTAAGGGCACAGAAGGGAGAGACAGAGCTCCTTGCAAAGAGATAAGTGTAACTCTTATTTAAAAAAATTGCCACAGCAGTACTTTTCTTAAGTCAAGATTAAAAATACGATGAGCTTATGGAATGTTATCTTCCACAGCAAAAGTAATATAAAACCAATTTTTATTCCCACATAAATTACTTAACACAGCTGCCACTGACTGGTTTTACATATTAATGCTGGTGTCGATGGACCGTCATCTATAAAAGACATTCTCTGTATATTTTAGGCTTCAGTCTTTAGTCTTTTTTTGCTTCTTTAATAAACTTCTTATTTTGAATTGTACTGAAATGTTTCACCAGGAGTATCCATGGAGTTGTTTTCTCTGGCTCTCTTCGGGGCTTCCTGGGGCCATCGTGTGGATGGTGGCAGAAAACAATCCCAAAGACCACAATGATGATGAAAATATTAATGCAAAGTATACATAGTCCCCACTGAAGAAATACCTTTGCTTTAACTGAACTGTATTTTCATCTCAAGAACTGTTCACTTCAACTCTCCCCCCCCACCCCCTCTTTTCCAAAATGTCTCTTGCTAGCAATTCTTATTTTGAAAAGGTGCTTCAAATTTTTTCCCTGGGAATTAAAGTTCTCCACGTTCTTTTGGTAATATGCTTTTTATCAGATCAGTAGAACAATGTGAAAACACCAGTCACAGTAATTTCAAATGTCTATCATCTACAAATTACACATAAATGATCTGTGGTTTCAATGTGGCCCTTGAATGGGGAACTTTTTTCCAAGAAAGATACACAAATGCTATTGAAAATGTGAAAGGGTACCCTGCAACCAAAAGCCACTTGTAGCATTTGCAGAAACCTACAGTTTTTATTTTTATTTTTAGCAAAATGGAGGAAGCATTTCTGAAAGAACTAGTCTTGCTTCTCATTCACATGGATTATTACATATACATGCATGCCTACTCCCAGGTATAGACACCATTCAAATAAACTGCACAGGCTGCAGCTGGAAACAAAGTCAGATTAGCAACCAAGCTTTTCTGAATACCTAACTCTGGGAACATGACAGTTACTCTACCTTCTCACCCCTCCTCACCAAACAAAGAAAGGTGATTGTTAAACATGTATAGTTTTTTTTTTCTTTTAAGCACATAGAAAGGCTCTAGGTTATAAATTTATTTTTATGTCCTACATACCAATTCTTTTCTATGGTCTTAACTTACATGCTAGTCACTCTCAGAAATTGGAATGCTCCAGGATGATTCTATTGTGCCGCCAGAGCTGAGAATCCTGCTCTAAAGCCTTCTTTTTCTTTGCAATTTAGTGACAAAGTCCCTTCCCATTTGTTGCTTCTGTCATCTGTGCACATCTGCATTTCCCTCACAACCAAGTCCCTTTCACCAGGACTTGAAAGTTATATTTTCCTATCCCATCCTCCCCCCGTTCCCCTGTCACCTTTCTGGTCTCAGAACTGTAATGCAATTCTACTGTAGTTGGCATGTGAAGTATTAGACATTTTAACATCTAGATTCAAGGAAGCAAGGGTGTATCGAAATAATGCTTGCATTTATTATCTAAAAGAATAACACTTGAAATAGCTTTGACCATGGGGTTGCAATTTTATAGGAAATGATAAGGTATGAAGGGCAATGGAACAACATATCCTCTACTCTTTTAAATTCCATGTATTTCAGACTTAAACCAATGGTAACATAATGACACGGTAGTATAATCACCCGACTATTCCTAAGGGGTTGACATTTTAAAAGAGTGTATGTAATATTCAGGTGGGCTCCAGTGGCTTGAACCTTCCTGCTGCTGTTTTGTAACGCTGCATGATCTGTGGTAGTGTGGCTGAGGCAATATCCAACCCTCAAAAGACAATAAAGAACACTCTGGAAAGTACCTTATTTCTAAACAACGGTGGCATGTTATAGCATTCTTTGTCAGTACTTTACGGTTTCACAAGAATAAAAACAAACACTGGGGTCTTTATTTTGAAATCTACTTCCAGAATTTATCTTACTAACAAAGGGCTTAGTCCTGTGAGAGGTGTTCTAGTTATAAAAGAAGAACGTGTCTCTCTAAGAGTTTGTTTGCTATTTATATGCAAAAGTAGGTTTATAGTTGTGAGCATGCAAAAGAGAGTTTATTCCAGTATGATTATTTATTAATTATTGTATTTTTTCCATATGAACAACTATAAATTCACTTTTACCCCACTCTGTATTTATTTGGCATGCTTAATTTATAACTGCATTAAAAGCCACAAACTGTAAAATCAGACTTTTCCATGATCCGTAGGATAAACCAAAAAGAAGAAAATTTACTAAAATTAGAATACTTTTCTGTATTCTCATTTCAAAGAATAGAGAGGCAAAACAAGAGAATGTAAGGTAGAATTTTCTGACTTCTGTATAAAAATATAATATTGTGAGGTATTCTTTCCTCATGAATAATGGTATGGCTGGTATTGCGTCTAGATGAGAAATAACTTTCCTTCTGAAATTTGAGGACACTTATCTTCCATATGATGTTCCTGCTGAGAAGCCTGCTATTATTTTGATATCTAATCTATGAAATTTGCAGTTTTATTTTAGAATTTCTTAGGATTTTTCTTTGTCCCCAGTGTTGTAAAATGTCTTAATGAATGCGGTCCATTTCCCCCTTCACTGTGTTGGGTAATCATTGTCCCCTCAGTTGGGAAACTCATGTTCTTTAATTTTGAGTATATTCCTTTAAAGACTTTCTCCCCTCTATTAAAAAAAAACTCTTATACTAGGGAATTCTCAATTATCCAGAAGTAGCATCCTTATTCTAATTTTTAAAAATCCTCTCTCCTATATTCCATCTTTTTATCTTTTTGCTATATTTCCTGGGAGAATTTATCCACTTTATCTTCTAATACTTTTATTTTGTTTTCTATATCTGCTATTATAATACTACTAGTAATATTCTAGGCATATTTTCTTTTTTTATTTGAATATACCTCTTCTATAGCACACTCTTCTCATTCCATGAGGCAAAAGCTCATCTTATCTTTTCATATAGTTTCTGCTTTCCTACAAGAGTCTTTTAGTCTGTATGTCAAATTGGATGCCTTCCTGAAACGTGTTAATCTACTGTTGTCTACTTACATTTATGAGTAAAGAGCTTGTGGGCATGTCAGTTGTGCCCTTTACTCTCGGGTGACCTGGCTAGGCTGTTTCCTTAAGGAATCCCTGATTTTTGTACCTTTTGGTTTTTCATTTCTCAACTGATCAGATACCTCAAAGTCTGGTCAAATATGCTTCCTGGTGAAATCTGAGGATTGTCTGAGTCCAGTGAGGAAGAAGGCTGTGAATCTCAACATTCCATATGTAAATACTAATTTAAATCCATTATTTTCAGAGTGATACTCTCATTCGATCCCCAATTTTTCCAAGCCCTCTGACTGTTTTGCCCAAATCATGGGAAAGAACTGCAATCTCATAGCTGAATGGATGAATGAGAGGATCTACAAGGTATGTAGTTGCTCTTGGTCTTCCTGCTATTAAGCTCATGTTTACACCCAAGTTCCAGAAATACCCAAAGAGGTCATTTCCTGAGCCTTGGCAAAAACTGCATTGCTTCTGGTCTTGGTCCACTGTTGGTTTTAGGATTTGACATTTACGAGGTTTGTTAAATTAGTTTTCAGCTTAAATGATTTGTTGGTATTGTCTCTTATGTATGCTTTGTCTCATAAGTATGTATCTTTAAAACAACCTTTTTCTGTTATATCATTAGGGGTTTGAAAGATAGTTAATAAAACATAATTACTTTGCTTATCATGGTATTTTTATCAGAGTGAAGGAATCATCACCATGTCTAATTCTTTTCATCTACCAACTGAGCAAATTCTATTCAGATGTCCCCAAATATTATAAGCTGTTAAATATTCCTTGAAATCTTAACATGAAACCATGTATGGAGCTTTGGTCTCTGAGAACATCCTTATTGTGAAGATCTTGTTGGGGCTAATGCACCATCTAGACTAGAACTGAATACTAGCCTCCAACAATGACAAAGAAGTTCTCTATGGCGAGTATTGCCATCTGTCCTGGTTTCCACTTAACATGTATATTAGTTGTTTGAACAGATTCTTGGATGGGGAAGGTCACTTGATGGCTGCCCTTTCAGGATGGGGTCATCATGAATAAACTCAAACTGCAGCTGTGGCCAAAGAGAAAAATGACTTCAACTGTTGACAAATGCTTCTGGTCCAGACTTAATGGTGGTCTAATCACATTAAATATAGAAACTATGGGACAAAGGAAAACATGAACTCACAAAAGAATCCTACTGCATATATCTTGACATCCTTTTCTTCTTAAAAGGAAGCTCTTCAAAATGTCTAATCCATGTACCTGTGTGTTTCCTCTGATACTCCTCCTCTCAATGTTATTTTCTATAACATAATAATAATTCTATAAAATAAACATATACTCACAATCGTTATTGTCACTCATCCCTGTCTTTTTGGTTATTGACACGCAATGCTATACATATGAAAATAGGCTCCTTGTTTTATTAGAGAAATACTTAAACAGGGAGCTTTCAGACTGCATTTATTTTGTTGAAATAAATGTGTTCTGGGCAGAAAAAGATGAGATGAAAATAAAATTCATGAGAATCGGTCTTAAGGCAGGTAATTTCTAGGCTTTGGAAATAAAAAAGTGGATGCTGGCTCCGTGGAAGAGTCTTTGTCTCAATTTTCATGGCAGCACTAAGTTAAGTGAGGAGAATCCTCAGCACACAGTCCAGCACCACCAAACTCCACCCACTCACACCTTGCAGCATCAAAAACTGGGGCTTCATGGTTATTCTGAGATGTGTGTGGAAAGGACTATTTTATGAGAACAAGCATGGCCACATCCACTGTGGTCCTCCTAGCCCAATCCCACTCTAGGCTCCAGTGACCATGTTTGAGGCATATTTCCATAATTTCTATAAATAAAATTTAACTCCATTTCATTTGATTGATTATATAGGCATATGTATCTTGACAACATAGACACTTAAATTTCAGGTTCTTCAAAAGGCTGTAACCTTGAACTGTTGGCAGATTTTTCCCCAAAGTTAAAAAAAGTGGCATATATAATTTTTTATATCTTATAGAAACAGTTATCTGTTCTTCATGAGAAAAAAAGTACTTTTTTTTCTGGTATCAAATTCAAAATTGAATTTGTTATACAGTCCTTAAATAAAAAATTAACATGACATAAGTAATATTAATAACATAACTAATATAACACATATTCTTGGACAAGGGTTTTAAGATGTGGAGCAATGTTTTTCACAGATTATTTTTGTATCATCTGTAAGTGGACGGACGGCACAACGTATAATGATTTTTGAAGGCACTTTTGTTGAGATCTTATGTACGAACATAGACTTCTAAATAACTAAATGATGATAATTGCAAATGCTGCTAAGGTACTTATGTTCCAGACATTGTTCTAAGCATATTACATACAGAAGCTCATTTAGTCCTCTTCATTACTTAAGAGATAGAAACCTACAATTGTCCCATTTTACAGGTGAGGGAACTGTCTCACAGAGAAGTTAATATCTTGTCCAACCTCACACTAAATGGCAAAAACACAAAGCTAGAACCTGTCTATCTGAGGCATAGTCTACTTTTTGGATATAATTATTTTTCACAAAGAATTTTTTGAAGTTGAATAATTATAAATTCAAAACTAAACTCTAAGACAAGAGCCTACTGTTTTGTAATTCTAAAGTGTCAATAAAAAAGCAACACACAGGCCCAAGGGTGACATTTCACTTTCGAAAACTTAGGAGACTGCTTATGGTCCTGGGTGGGGGAGGGAGGGGAGGCACAGATTATTCAGTTAGAGATCTCAAAGTTATATAATTTAAGGGTTATTGATCCTGGGGTCATAGCTTTTACCCCAGAGTTATTAAGAGACATACACCATTCTAATATCAACAAAACACATATTACCACAATATCTCTTAAGGAAGTTTTATCATAAGCTTCAAGATCATAGACTATGGTTTTATTGCTTTTTTCCATAGTTTCCATAGAAGGTCATTCTACTCTGAGTTGTTTTTTCCCCCTCTTTCTTTTTTTAAATGTTGCTGGATAGCACCGTGGCATCTGTTTTCTTTCTTTCTTTTTTAATATTCTGTCATGCTAACATCCTAGGAGTCTTTATAGAACCAGAGATAAGTAGTTAATGTTCTGTTTGCCCATTCCTGGAACATATTAAATCAGCAAGCTCCAATTAATCACTAATGGTGGGTCACCGGAGACCAAAGCTACCTGCTTACTGATTTAATCAGTTTTGGTGGAGGAAAAGACTGATAAAAGTAATGATGGATTAATATAGTAAAGGTGTGTGTGTGTGTGTGTGTGGTGGGAACATAGAAGAAAGAAACTATAATTCTCCTTGGAAAAGTTAGGAAAATCCTCATAGATGACGTGATATCTGAATCATAGTTTGAACATATATAGCAAACCACAAGATGAAGCTGGTGAGCAAAGAAAGGTATTATTTGTAAAGGAGAAACCCCTTAGAACAGAAAGCTTGGCTGTATTGAAGGGTTGCCATGGCTATAGTATTAGCATGTGTATGAGATAGTGTCCCATGGTGGTTAAGAATGTAGATTCTGGCATCATTGTGCCAGATTTGAACCATGGACTGTCACTGAACAAGTTTATTAACTTCTCAGTACCATTATTTCCTTATCTATATCATAGGGGACTAGTAGAATTTAAACTGCAGATTATTAAGGATTAAATAATTGTAAAGACGTTAGTATAGTGCTTGGCACATAATAAGCACTCAATAAATGTTAACTATCATTATTATTACCCCAAAGAGACAACTAATTCTTAAGTAATCAATATCACTATTAAAAGTGAAATTTCCTCCCCAAGGTCTTCACACTAACAGTAAGCAATATTAGATCCTGCTTATAGAGCCCTTTAGACCAGTCTTCTCTTCTATAAATCATTAAGCTGTCCTGGAAAGACAGCTTCACAGCTCAGACATACTGAGTGGTGTCTGAATAGCTGTTTTGCAGCCCATCTAAGCATTCAGATTTCCTGAATTATGAAGCCAGTTGATGAATGGGCACAAAAAGTTATGTTTAAGGAACTCATATTGTCACTAGATATATATGTACTTGGTTTAGAAGGACAAATGCATTATTCTAAACATACAAGGTTTATATTTTGTTATCTTTGAGGGGAGGGAGATGAATTATATTGAGGAGAACAAGTTATCATTTGAGGCAAATAATTCAAAACCCACCTTCTAATTTTAATTAAGTTTGACTTGGATATCTTATCCTTATGTTGCTTAAATTTGGGCATTTGATTGGAAGAGATACCCAAAGAAATTACTATTCTAACAGTTGTTTCCTACTGTCTGAATAATATTAAATAATTATGGTTACTTCAAAAGACACCAGTGAAAGATACAAGGTAAGTTAGCAGGGCACACAACCTTTACCCTGAGA
Source organism: Lasiurus cinereus (assembly GCA_011751065.1). Taxonomy (NCBI): domain Eukaryota; kingdom Metazoa; phylum Chordata; class Mammalia; order Chiroptera; family Vespertilionidae; genus Lasiurus; species Lasiurus cinereus. Next base: position 23,992,798 of record JAAGEH010000018.1, on the reverse strand, counting down.
TTCCATTTGGAGTTTAAATCTTTATTAAGTCCAGAAAACTACTAAGGAATGGCTGTTTGAATGGCATTAATAGGGTTAGACAAACCTATTTCCCCCATGGCCAAAAGTCAGCAAGCAGACCAAGTTCCACGGCAGGTGATCTTTTCTAGTCTGCTAGATCAGACCACGTGAGAAAGGGGAAAATAATCATTTTGATGGAAGAAAGTAGCAGCCAAAGTCAAAGAAATCCTGACCACTGAGAAAAATGGGATTGAATATGAGTAGAAGTCAAACTGAGAGGCTACAGACAGCCTAGACCTCATGACCATGTCACAGAGCAGGTAAATGTGCCAAGTTAGCAGTTGTGAGCCAACAGGGGTCCGGCCTGGAGAGTGCCCCAAGTTTTAAAAAAACATTTTTAAATACTACTCTATAGGCCAAGCAAAACACATTTGTGTCTAAGGCTAGTATTCTGTCTGTTTCATGAGACTGTAGGTTGGTGGCCTATGCTGAGAAGGGAGAAACCTCACTGTGGGGTAGAACTGGTTATATCATACCAGAGAGACATACATTCCACTTATATGTGCTCAGGCAGGTGAAGGTAATGTCTCATTGGTGAGATCCATTAAATTAGGGGAAATAGTGGTGGGGCTACATCCTCCAGTTTGCCCAGTTTGTTCTTAGGATCTCCCGTGTTTTGCCTGTGAATTGGGATGAAGGTGGGTGAGGTGAGAAAGGAGTATAAAGAGCTTTCCCAACCTGTTCTTCCAATGAGTGGGACTTTTGTGAGAGATTGCATCCTTTAAGTAACATAGTTTAGTTTATTTCTTTCCATTTACTCTTCACTTTAAAATGGTACCTAGAAAATCTATTGCCCCAATTCCAATGACAGAGGGAAAGAATCAGGGACTGGCCCTTGTGAATATCTCCTTCCTTCCTGGTTTAAAACTCAACTACTAGTGTCATTCCAATCACTAACAGCCAGGCTGGGGCTCCACATAAACAGACCCAGTTTTCACTGAGATGAGTACCAGCCAGCATAGTGACAGTTACTGGATATGGATTCTAGTATGTGTGATGATAAGCTACTGTATTTATAGCTTTTGAAGTTACAAATTTCTTTAATTGTGTTTTGGAAGGTATATATATATATATATATATATATATATATTTTTTTTTTAAGGAGATTTGGTATCATCATTAGGAAGGAGAGTTGAAATTTGTGGCAAACTTGTAAATGAAAAAAAAAATCCATTACACAAGAGGTGGAGAAAGAGCTAAATGAGAAAGCAATTATTTTGAAGGGCAAAAAAGTAAAGGCATAAAGGTGTTTTTTTAGTTGTTGCCTTAAGAAGACAAGATAATTTTAGCACCAGGATGGATACAGCATGAAACCCCAGGGCTCCTACCAGCTGGCCAAGAACCAGCCATTTTTTGGTTGAAGTTAGAAGTGACCTCTCTATCCTGCAGAACAATCAGAATTAATGGAGAAAGGTAGGGGGTAAGTGTAAGGGGCACTTAGCACTTTCTTCCTACACACCAGCAGGGATGATGGAGGAAGTGATTGGTCTGGTGTGTGAAGAAATTCTGGGGCAGCGCTGTCAGTGCATAAAATTCAATGCATAATTAAAGAAATTAAATTATTGAGTACCCTTGGATGATTCTATACTTACTGTGGACTTTGTTCTGCTTTGTAAGTTATGTGGATTTAGACAGAAATTGAGTAGTAACTAGGGAGTAGTAAAAACAGCTGCTATTGAGTACAAGTTTTTGTGTTTTTTTTAAAGTAAATGCATTGTTGAGTAACTGTGGGTGGTATTCCTGATTCTCATAGTGGCTTCTGCCTGAAGAAAGTCAAACACCTGTTTGTGACATATATACCAATGCCTCCATGTCCCAGGAGCAGGACCCCCGAGATTCAGTGCCCTTGAACAGGGAATTGGCCTGTAAACACTTGCTTTCAGAACAACAAATATTTTTACTGACTTAAAACAACATATGTGATTTAAAGTAGATTCCCAGGTGCTTCTAAGACATTGGGCAACTGTCCAGAAGTAGAACTGAGAGAATAAAAGTAGAGGTAAAAATATTAAAATTGTAAAATATTCATGCATAAAATAAGGATATAAAATGTTTATACTTTAGCCAAACACATGAAGTAGGAACATAAAAATAGCATACCAAGCACCAAAATTAACAGGAGAAAAGAGCCACATACCATACACAAAAATAAATAGGGGGGAAATGCAAAAAAAACTGAAAATGCAAGGGCATAAATGACCTATTTTGGTGACTATCACTATAAATGATGCAGGCACAGGATAAGGTACAAAAACAAAATAAATGCACCACTCTTGGTCATGTCTCTAACAGCTCAGCAGGGCATTTACCAATGTCTGAATGTGTGGAATATTGATCCTGTAAGATACTCCATTGGAAAAAAAAGCTCTATGGTTAATATACACACACACACACACACACACACACACACACACACATATATGGTTAATATATACATATATATATAAATAAATATATTAACCATAGAGCTTTTTTATATTATATATGTTATATATAACATAAATATATTTGCAAAAACATATTTCTCCCTTGGAATTTTATAATGTGCACAAGCAAATTAAAAGCCCTAGAAGTCCTATAGGAAAGAAATGTTTATCGTTATTTGACATGGAGAGCTCACCATTATAAGGACAAATAAAAATTGAAAACAGGAGTCTTACTTCTTCCTGTTGAAAATTAAGAGACTTATACCCTGCTACCCTCCTTTTTCTCATCTTGTAACTAGAAACAATGGTTGGCTGGTTAATTGAAAAAGTTGGTTAAAATGAGACTTTGACAATTAATACACACTGTATATGTTTCATTTTCATTCAAAACATCTGAATCATATTTTGAAAGAGAATCAAGGTGTTTTCTGAGTGTGAGTCTGGTTATTGCTCTTCCTTTTGTTCTTTCTCACTAAGCACAAATATTTCATCATTTACAAACTAAAGTTTCATTTCTTCTGATTTATTTTTTACATTAAAATTTTTATACTGTAAATCATATTTACACAACTGGTTTTAAAAAACAATTCTATAAGTATATTCTTGAAGTAATTTTTTTTTGGTAATTTTATATCCTTTGACTAGATATATTTTAATTTTAGTTTTTCAAGATTTAAATATTTTTCTTTAGCCTTTTAGAGTTGTCTTGACCCTTTCCACTTTGACAGAATTATTTTTCTTTTATAATAATTTACCTTCATCAAATCTTTCCAAAGAATTCAACTAAGTTTTAATAGTGAATTAAAATTTACATTTATATTTCTGAGCTTATTTAATATTTAATTAAACTATATTACTAAAAGGTATGGAAGTAACCTAGGTATCCATCAATAAATAAACGGATAAAGAAAATGTGATATATTTATATACAATAGAATATTGCATGGCAATAAGAAGAATGAAATGTTGCTATTTATGACAGAATTGATACAAGGTATTATGTTCAGTAAGTAAGTCAGGCAGAGAAAGACAAATACCGTATGGTTTCACTTACATGTGGAATCTCAAAACAAAACAAACAAAACAGAAAGAGACTCATTGGAGCAAAGACAAAAAGCATGTTTACCAGAGGGAGGGTGAGGTGAAATGGGTGAAAAGAGGAAGGGCAATGTAGTTGATAATATTGTGATAAGTTTATACATTGACAGATGATTACTAGAATTAGAAGGGTGATAACATTGTAAGGTACAAAATGTCAAATCACTATGTTGTATACCTAAAATTAATATAAATAGTATAGGATTATATATCAATTATATATATACATATACATGTATATATATAATTGATACATATGTGTGTGTGTGTGTGTAAATATATATATATAAAAGCCAAGCAACCAGAATGACTAAAACAACCAGTTGCTATGACACCCTTGCGGCAGTCAACTGGCCCAATCAGGGCCCAATCAGACAATCAGACCCCAAACCCCCCACAGCCCTTCCCCTGAGCCGGCCCAACCCCTAATTGACCCCCCCACCCAGTTCAGGGGTGGGACTGGCTGACCTCCTGCAGCCCCAGGGGCAATTGACCTCCCACATCCTCTCTACCTCCCCTCCCCCTACATTGGCCCAGTTCAATCGACCCTCATTGGGGCGGGCAGGCGGAACGCTATCTGTGCATGAATTCATGCACCAGGTCTCTAGTACCTAAATAAAGAGTAAATTTTCACTTTTACTACCTTGATATAGCATTGGGCTATCATGTTAACAATATCAAAATACATCAATTTATTTAAAAATACTTTTATAAGAAAAAAAATACATAACTACACAGAATAGTATTAGCACAGTTTTGGGGGCCCACACTACCAGTTATTGGTAAGTACACAACACACTGACTATACACTCTCAAAGTCTTAAGGCACATTCAGGGTGTTTTGTGAAGGACATGATGAGCAATGATGTTTGGTTTTTGCAAATAATAACCAATTCTCCATTCTCTGACACCAACTAGGTGTCCTTACAATTCTATACAATTTTAACACTAGCTACCCAGAGTTAGCACAGACTCCCTCCAAGTTAAGGCCTCAGTCCCACTAGACTCTCCTCACCTCAAATGCTAAATTCCCTGGTTGCCCGGCTACCACATTGTCTGCCTGGGGTCTGCACCATCCAGGTTCAATATTTGCTAAAATGACAAACAGAACTCAGGTAAACACTGCGTTTGTGATTACTGGTTGGTTATAAAGGACATAACTTAGGAGCAACCCCATGGAAGAGATGCTTAGGGCAGGTGTGAGCGTGGGATGTGGTGCAGAGCTCCCATTCCTCTCCATTAGTGCCACCTCAGCACATCACTGAGCTTGTTGGCCTCGTTGTTTCACAGTTTTTAATTTCAGACAAAGAAATAACCGATTACGTCATTCGCCATTGGAATCTGTACCCCTCTCCCCTGTTGGGACATTGGAAGTTTGGGCTAAAAATTCTAACCCTCTAATCACATGATTGGTTTTTCTAGCTCTCCCTTTTCCTTAGCAGACAATGCGACGCTCCTAGGAAATTCCCACAATTTTAAGAGCCCCGAGTTATAATGAGGGGGAGGAGAGGATACAAACCAAACACATTTTTATTTTATTATATCACAAATGGTTTTGGTATTGAAGGGAGCATATGTGTTTATCTGCTTTCCCTTCTGGACTCTGGACTCTTTGAGGGTAGTACTTATGTTCATTTTCCTTTTTTCCTCCTGGTGCACAAATCAGATACTCAGAAAATTTTAATAAAGGAGTAACTGCCTCACTGAAGCAAGCAAATTGCATTTTAGTAGTCTATGATATTCTTTAATATTAAAATGTGATAGAACTAGGCATTTCAGCAGAAATGAAACTATCATAGTCAATTGTAATAATTCATATGACAACATTCTTATTAACTAAATATTAAGATGCAGAAACCCTGATATCTAGCTCCAGATTGGCCACCTACTCACTATGTTATGATTGGGCAAGTCACATAGCTACTTTAAGTCTGAATGTTCTCAACTACAACACATAGAAAAAATAATGCCCCTTCTTATCCCAAAGCAATATTGTGAGGGTTAGAAAATGTACTAAAATGCTTGTAACCACAAAACATTAGCCAAATAAGAGCAATTAAGATGTTACTAAACTTTCAATATTAATAAACATATACCAGTGACTTCTAAGCAGCAAGAGAATATTAATGAAACGGCATAGAGAAAGCTAGCTGTGAAGTTTATTTAATCCCAGAAGAGGCTGCAGAGGTTGGAGCTGCATACATAGCTCAGCCTGACCTTCCCACTCATAGTGTAAGAGGCTGTGGCAGGGGAGCAGACGGGACACTAAGTGCATTAAAAATTACCTCGTCTCCAGCCTACTTTGGGTCTGATGCTGTAATCAATGGGAAATTTTTCCGTATAAAGGTTGGAGGAAACAGTATATCACATTCAGCTCTTCCCAATAAGGTTATTTATTGCTATTTAATTCACATTTCCCTCAGGTTTTGGCAAGATTATAGAATTTATTCTCCTATATAGTAGCCAGCCGAGTAAATCACATTGCAGACTTCCATTGCCACACATTTTTCTCGCCCAATAGTGGTGGCTTTATGTCTTTGTCCCTTAGAGTGCATTAAAATTTAGCTGTACAAGCTTTCCTTTTATAATTTTGCAATTTATTATTATTGTTTCCCTTCTAATATTTTGTTAATAAAAAGTGTTTTTATTGATTTTGGAGAGAGAAGAAGGAGAGGGGGAGAGAGTAACATCAATGTGATACAGAAACATTGTACTCCCATGTGCCTCAATCAGGTACCAAAACTCAAACCTGGGCCTGTGCTCTGAGAAGGAATCAAACCAGCCACCTTTTGATGCATGGGAGGAACTTCAACCAACTGAGCTACATGGGCCAGGGCAATAAAAAGTGTTTTTAAAAAGTAGAGTAGTCAGGTAGTTTTCAACAATGAAACCAGAAACAAGGTGATAAATATTGTTGATGAAACATTTTCCTTGTAGACAAAAGGTACCATTTGATATTAAAACAAAAATAATCAAATCTCTGTTAGGGGTGTAGGATACTTCATTAGATATACACCAGCATAAAAAGCTAAAAGCTGCATTAAAGCAGTCCGGTGGGCCTCCTAAGGACAATAATGGTTAAGATGACATCTGCCCCTCCTGGCATGTCAAGCATTCAGAGTAGGAAGTCCAAACCCTGAGAGCTGTTCAGGTTAGATTGCTGCACTATAACTCAGTGTCTCTCTCTCTCTCTCTCTCTCTCTCTCTCTCTCTCTCTCTCTCTCTCTAATATATATATTATTTTATATATATATGTATTTTTTTCAGCCCTTTTGGTAGGAAAGAAAAGCCCACCAATTATCTGTATCACCTGTTTCACTTTCCAATGGGGAAAACATGGTGATAATATTATACCATACTACCATGGTATGTGATATTATTACTATACTGTAGTATACTATTCTATAGTAGTACTAGTATAATACAGTGTCAATATACTGTACTAGTGAATTATCCTATATATTATGCTATACTATATATACTATTTTGTACTACACTATGTTGCACGATATGATAAGATGTGATACTGTACTAGGTAATTTCTGAAAGGGAGTTTGTGCATATGTTTCCCATAGCAATAGTTACATGAATAATCCATTTTTAAACCACAATATATATAGCCTGCCTTAAGGTATTGTTAATGTAATTTATGGGTCCAAAATACCTTTCATAAAAGTGGGGATCACCAACACTTCAGAGTTAACTAAATAGCCCATAATGAATGGAACCGATAATAATAAATGAAAATGAACAGTAATGTGTAACAAGGAATAGCAGCAACAGAAAACCCAACCACCTGAAAACTACACTGTTGAGACACTGATGACTTGTTCTTTCTGAGAACTTAGAGAAACTCCCACATTCTGTATGTGTTTGCAGGAGGGTTTTGAGAGCTACCAAATGGTCAAATTCTTGGCCAACTCCTTGATAAATTATGATAGTCATGAATTTTAAGTTATTGAGTGATAAGGTTTAAAAGTTTTAATAACACACTGTTAATAAGTATCTCCCAAAGTGCTTCACAACAGGGGCATTGCCCATATGAGATCCTTCTCTATGGGCACTAGTCTCACTCCTAGACAATTACCCTCACTACTTCTTCAGTACTAAATGTGAATAGCATCATTCAATCTTTGTGATAATCAAAAAGACCAAGGCCAAAGCTTCCTAAGGAAGATGGTGCTGAGAATCATACTGCTTGTAAGAACTCAAAAAGGGATCAGTGTAGTCACTAGTCTGCATCCTACAAGGAGGTCCCTCTCATATTGCATCAGTGATCAGTCTGTGCTCTAAGACAAACTTCAGGTATGTGTCTTAGATTAACATTGTAGGATATAAACAGTCTGGCCTTTTTTGCTTATTCAGGGCCCCCACATGGGTTCTTTTAATTGATATATAATCCTATCTAATAAAAAATTAATATGTAAATTGACCATACCTCCACCATACCCACAATCCATGCTGACCAGCCAATCAGGAGTGAGTATGCAAATTAACCAAACCATGATGGCTGTGGCCTCGAAAAGAGCAGGAAGCTTGGGTTTCCCCAGTAATTGAGGAAGCCAAGCTTTCCGCACACCTTGACTGGCGTAGGCCTCCACTCAAGGCAACAAACTTCCAATTATAGAATATAAATAAATCCCAACAAAAATGGCTGAGGCCATGGAGCTGGAAAGAGCAAGAGGCTTGAGTTGCCCCTGGCAATGGAGGAAGCCAAGCTTTCCGCACACCCTTGCTGGTCTAGGCCTCTACTCGAGGCTAAAAGGTTTCAATTATAGAAGATAAATAAATCCCAGATACCAGGGCCTCTGCTTGGGTAGCTGGGGGGCATGGCCAGCCTGAAAACCATGACAGGCCCCTTACCCAGGCTGTTCCATGCTCCAAGGAAACCCCCATCCTGATACAGGACATCCTTCAGGGCAAACCAGGTGGCCCTCACCCATGCACCAGGCCTCTAACCTATCTAATAAAAGAATAATATGCAAATTTACCATCACTCCAACACAGAAGATTGCTGCCCCCATGTGGTCAAAGATGTCTGCCCCTATGTAGACACAAGATGATCACCACAGATGGCTGGCAGGGGAGGGCACTTGGCAGGGACCAGGCCTACAAGGAGGGCAGTTGTGGGAGATCAGGCCAGCAGGGGAGGGAAGTTGGGAGAGATCAGCCCTGCAAGGGAGGGCAGTTGTGGGCCATCAAACCTGCAGAGGAGGGCAGTTACGGGTGACCAGGCCAGCAGAGGAGGGAAGTTGGGGGCAACCAGGCCTGCAGGGAAGGGCAATTTTGGGGGGGGGGGGTGGATCCAGGCCTGCAGGGAAGAGCAGTTGTTGGGAACCAGGCCTGCAGGGGAGAGCAGTTGTGGGGGACCAGATCTACAGGGGAGAGCATTTGCGGGGGACCAGGCCTGCAGGGGAGGGAAGTTAGGGGTAAAAGTGCTGGTAGGAAAGCAGTTAGGCATCAGGCTGGCAGAAGAGTGGTTAGAGGGTGTTCAGGCTGGCAGGCAGAAGCAGTTAGGGGCAATCAAGAAGACAGGCAGGTGAGCAGATGGGAGCCAGCAGTCCAGGATTGTGAGAGGGATGTCTGACTGTCCATTTAGGCCCGATCCTACTGGACATCCCTCAAGGCAGCGGTTCTCAACCTCTGGGTCGCGACCCCTTTGAGGATCGAATGACCCTTTCACAGGGGTCGCCTAAGACTATTGGAAAACACCTATTTCCCATGGTCTTAGGAACCAACACACAGCTCCTCGGTGTAGCAAAATGTAGCAATGTAGTTTACTGTTGTCATATTAAGACTGTTACCCATGCTACACCATGATTCAAGACAAAATTTCATTTATTTGTAATTAGAAATAAATATTTCACAATATATAATTAATCACTATGCTTTAATTATGTTCAATTTGTAACAATGAAAATACATCCTGCATATCAGATATTTACATTACAGTTCATAACAGTAGCAAAATTACAGTTATGAAGTAGCAATGGAAATAATTTTATGGTTGGGGGTCACCACCACAAGAGGAGCTGTCTTAAAGGGTTGCAGCATTAGGAAGATTGAGAACCACTGCCTCAAGGGATCCCAGACTGGAGAGGGTGCAGGCTGGGCTGAGGGACACATACCCTTGTGCACAAATTTTATGTACTGGGCCTCTAGTTGAAGTATAATATCCTATTAATTTCAAGAGTGTATCATAGGGATTCAATATTTACATACAATAAAAAAGTTCCCCAAAATAAGTTTAGTTACCATCTTTCACCATACAATGTTATTACAATATTATTGACTATATACACTATGCTTTAGGTTGCAGTCCCATGACTTATAACTAGAAATTTGTACCTTCTACTGCCCCCATATCTCCTCTCCTCTCTGGTAATCACAGTCTTTTTCTATTTTGTTTATTTAAGCATTTGTTTTTTATTTTAGATTCCACATATAAGAGGTATTTATCTTGGTCTAACTTATTTCACTTAGCATAACATCCTCTAGGTTCATCCATGCTGTTGCAAATGTTAATATTTCATTCTTTTTTTGTGTCTAATATTCCATTATATATGTGTACAATATCTTCTTTATCTATTCACCTATAGATGGATAATTAGGTAGCTTCCATTATCTTGGCTATTGTAAATAATGCTGCAAGGAAGTACAGATTATCTCTTCAAATTAGTGTTTTCATTTTCTTTGGATAAATACCCAGCAGCAGAATTGCTGGATTATTCAGTTCTAATTTTAACTTTTTGAGGAAACTCTGTACTATTTTCCATAGTGGCTGCACTATTTCACATTCCCACCAACAATGTATGTGGGTTCCTTTTCCCCCACATTCTCACCAAGACTTGTTATTTTCTATCTTTTTGATAATAGATATTCTGACAGATGTGAGGTAAACTTGTGGTTCTGATTTGAATGTCCCTAATGATTACTGATGTTGAACATCTTTTCATGTGCCTATGCCACTAGTTGATTTTTTTTAAAACTTCTCTGAGCTTTTGTGTTCTCAGTTTGCAAAGGGGATAATAATGCCTGTTTTAACAACTGGATATGATTTTATGCAAAGTGCTCTATAAATTACAAATTTTGATGAAAAAGATATTATTAATTGTATTACTTTTTAAAGATCAGAGATTGCCTTGGATTAAATGATCAGTTATCAAATATGGTGTTTATAGAGCTATACTGTAAGCCCACTGAATTTTCCTGGGCAATAAATGCAATAGATCTAACTAAAGGCAAACAGGGAGGATAGGGTTAAAATTTACAAGCAACCTACCCAGTGTGGCTCAGTTGTTGAGCATCAACCCATGATCCAGGAGAACACAGTTCAATTCCCAGCCAGGGTACATGCGGGGGAGGGAAGGAGAGAGGGTAGTTCCAGGCTCGATTCCAGTAGGTGGGTATGCAAGAAGCAGCTATCAATGATTCTCTCTCATCATTGACATTCTGTCTCATCCTTCTCTCTCTCTAAAATCAATAAAAAATATAAAAACATCCACAAATGATCACAACAATTACTGGAAGATAAATGGATGATTTTATGCAGTTACAGTTAGTTGGAATTGTGGATAAGGGAATCATATAGGCTGTACAGATTTTCAGAATAACTTCATTATTGCAAAACTGAAATGTGTATAATGCTCTTTCCTACATTCTGTATTTTCAATGAGACAATATACCCTATACAGACAATTCAATTCAATTAAGCAAAGTTTTATTAAGCACATGTTAAATTTTGGCACTGTTTCTATTTTGAGAATTATTAATTATATATTTAACTCTTAAAAGTACATATTCCTAATTTTCTTATTACTAAAAGAAATCTATCATCTCTCATAACATTCTTTTAAAAAACACCTTCCCTATGAATAATTTGCAAGATTTTTTTTTCTGACTCAATTTTCTCCTTTTAAAGCTCTCTTTCCCCATATTTTTCCTTCCTGCATTCTCTCAGCTTTCCTATTGAGTATTGTCTTTCTTTTTGCCAACTCATTAAGTAGTCCTGGAATAAACAATTTGATATTCAAACTCTGGATACTTGTTTTAGTGAAAAGAATGTTGTTATGCAGAAGAGGAAAATTGCTTGTCCCTGTTCCAATCTTTATTTTGAAATCTTTTATAGTAGAAATTGGCATGCAAATGGGAAAATGTCAATAGATGAATATAACTTCAAATACTTATGGATTGGAAAGGAGGAGGGAAAAAGGAAACAAAGCAGACAATGGGGACAGCAAAGGATGGAGAAGTAAAATGAATGACTGTGTGTTGGTGAGCAGTAGCATAAAGTTCAAGTTATTTTCTCATTTCAAGGTAATTCTCAAGTAATAACATAGAGGGAACTTTCAATATGTCTTTAAAATCCATGAAACCTATTATTCTAATACAATTTTGACATCCTGCCCAGGTTGCTCATTGTCTCTAATTTTCCTATGAAAGACCAAGGTGGAAAAAGTGACATAACAATGTAAATATTTATGGGCCAGATGGAATAAAATGGGAAGGTTGATAAAATGCTTAAGTAAAATATTCATTACTAGTAGTAATTACAAACTGAAATTAGGGAATGAACGTTTCATAGGAGCAGAAGGGATTTTGTAGCTCCATTTTTCTGTGTGCCCCTCCAGGTACAGTCCATGTTCCCATTGCATAATTTGAAGGCAAAAGCCTATTGTAGTCTTGGACCTCAATTAAATGAACAACCGAAAATGCATTTAAAAATCTGTGATCACAATTCATGTCTGGAAGCATTTTAGCTTATTTTAGCCATTGTAGCAGCTGCTCTGGTTTCTGAGAAAATGATGGACAAGAAAATGATTAGCACTTCTCCAGCTTAAGCGGTGGCACTGTGAACACAAATATGACAAGGACTTACTAGGAGTGCTTTGTTTATTGTAAAAGTTAAACTGATATTTCATTGCATTTCCAAAGAAGCAAATGGACCCTCTGATGTGTTTTTAAGGACATGTACTATACTCTGTTAAGGTCTGGACAACTTCTATGGAATTGAGATATAGGGTTAGGAGGTACCAAGAACTGTGGCCATTCAGAGAGACCAGGCACCAAAATCGCTTAAACCAACTACATTTAGAGATCCTTAGCACTAGCAATAAGCCATGATAAGCCTTTGCCAATTGAGGGACACCTTGCTACCTGCTGGGCATCTCGGCCAGAGTTAGAGACAAGATGTACATACTTGTGTCTTCTACCCTTTCTCTTTGTTCTACCCTCTGCCTGTGCTCATGTCTCCATGGCAGCCTTCAAACACGGAAGACAGTTCTTAGTTCTACACTGTAACTTAGCTCCTTCTGGTGAAATATTCTCTTCTTCAGGGTACTCTTTAGCCCTTTTATAGTCCTAGGTGCTCTATTCTGAACACACATTGCCCATGTTCCAGTTAAAGTGCAGCTCTCAAAACATAATGTGACATTGCTGGCTGGGTTATGGATGTGCTCACCTGAGAGTAAGAAAAGCTGTCATTCTCTTTGCTCCAGATATGTTGTTATTACGAACTGGGGCTAAGGTCTTATCGACTTTTTTTGGGCATTAACATCACATCTCTAACTTATACTGAACTAGTAATTAAATGAATGCCTAGACTTGTTCATGTGTGCTTCTTTCAAATTATTTCTAATACAATTTTTTTCTGGACTGCAGGATAGGACTTTACATTTATGCACATTTCATTTCTTTTCTCCCAGATTTGGCCCAGTGTTGTAGCCAATAGAGGTCTTCCTGGGTCTTGATTCTAGCTTCCATTGTATGAGTTATTCGTGCTATCTGCAAATTTGGTGTCAAGGATACCATTGGTTCCTGAGACTCATTGTAAAAGCCCTTTGACAATAATAAAATTGAAAATACAATTATAAAAGCATTTTATATGATGTCTATGCAAATATTCCTTTCTATTAACTTTAGGAAATTTTTATGAGTCTCATGAATATATTTATTTTGCCATAGTCTATTAAAACAGAGATGTCTTTTACTAAGACAAGCATTTAGCTTTATATATGTTAGGAGAAAATGTGTTAGTAACCAGCTTTCATTCTTGGATTACACAAAAGGACAGAAAATTGTTTCCATTTATGACAACATAGTGGTACAGAACAACACTTGGCATAACAGACCAAGAGAGAAAAAGCAAGTAGAATTCAAAATGGACTCTGGATGTTCACAGGCTTTGGAATTGTTGAAAGATCTTGCAAAGTGATGGCTAATGCCTAAAACATACAAAACACTCCTTCAAGTGGACATGTGCACATGTTATGTGTTCCACATTGTTGTGCAGCCCAAAGGGAAATATGATTAAAAGACATGTTGTCACACTTTGGAGTGATTTTGTGAGAACTGGCAACCAAAGTATGATATTTCAGGCGTGGCTGTGGTTTGTAACTGCTCTTACTAATCCCAGATCAGAGCAGTTTGCTAACAGGTAAGCTGTTCACTTATAACCAGGCTCCTTGGTGAATATCAATCAGTAGTGCTAGGAGACAGTAGGAATCAGATGGGGAGATAGTTGGACGTGGAGTTAGTCTCCAGGAGGCACAGTACTTCTTCCACAGAGGGTAGGCTTAGACTTCTGCAAATATGTATGGTTGATATTCTAACCCCCTGATATGTTTTCCTTAAAGGAAGCTCCTGCCATGGGGTTAGGATACACAGAGATCCATGGTGATGTTGGTATCTTATTGCTCTTTTCTCACTTCCTGCTCTAGAGTAATGAACACCCTGTAATTTTCCATTCCTTCTTTTGAATCCTAAAAATCATGCCACTGACATTCATATTCTGCAAATCCTGGTGGGAAAAACAAAATGGCAGTGGCAGTTTATTATTTCCTATTAAGAAGTACATTATTTGGATCATAAATGCTTTTATAATAGAGAATTTCCATTATTTCACCTTTTAATACTCTTCTATTTAATTTAGACATATTAATTTTATAATTCTGTTAAATAAATCTCTCTTGATTTTATCTGTAGCCAAATATTCAAACAGCAGCAGCTAACTCTAAATATATGGCCTTGTATATTCAACACCCTTAACTTGACCATGGCAATAGGTCAGTAGAGCCTCTGTGCTGGTTAATATATCAGTCCTTTTAGCCTTTCTCTTAGGTATTTATTCTCTAACCAGCAGATTTCAAGCTTTCCTGCAGTTTCCTCTCTTTTCTTCATAGCATTGCAGTGTGGGGTATTTTCTCTGTATATGTGTCCCCAGATATCTCAATATCAGACAGAATTGCAGTTTTAAAGTACTTGTAGTCTGCTGGAAAACAAGATGAAACATGTCCTGGTTTATCTTGTACATAGGAGAGGTAGGTCAAACCCTTGCCTCACAATTTTATCTCTATGACCTCCCAACCCATCTTTGTCTTCCATTCACAGCCTCAGTTCACGTGTGGTGAACTCAAGCAAATCAAATGGCTTACTAATCTTCCATGTGCCATACAACTTCCTGCCTTTCTTTTTGTCTGTAAACTAAATCCCAAATCCTTCCTCATGGGCTATCATGCTCTTTATTTTACTTATACTGTTTTTCTTCCCGAAAGTATCCTCCCCTTTCCTCTTTTAATGCTTTTACTCACCTTGTTTTCTGTCCCTGGAAATGTCCCTTATCTTATTCTTGGAAGTCAGCTGCCCCTTTAGGAAGCTTTATCTTATCTCATCAACTAGAAGTGTTTTCTTTTTCAGGACATGTAAATATATTCATCTGCAGCTTCCCTAGAGGATTTATTACTTTTTAACTTTTTTTTAAATATACTTTTTATTGATTTTTCACAGAGAAGAAGGGAGAGGGATAGAAAGTCAGAAACATCGATGAGAGAGAGACATCGATCAGCCGCCTCCTGCACACCCCACACTGGAGATGTGCCCGCAAGCAAGGTACATGCCCCCGACCGGAATCGAACCCGGGACCCTTCAGTCCGGACCCTTCAGTCCGCAGGCCGATGCTCTCTATCCACTGAGCCAAACCGGTCTTGGCTACTTTTTAACTTTTAATATGAAATGAATTTAAACTTATAGCAAAGTTGCAGAGTGCTCCCATTATACCCTTTAATCAGTTTCTCCTAAAGTTAATCTCACATAACCAATAGTACAGTTATCAAAGTGAAAGAATTAACATTGGTAAAATACTTATAACCAAACTTTAGAATTTACTTGGATTTCATCAGTTTCTTTACGAATGTACTTTTTTTATGGTCCAGGAGCTCACATTGTATTGAGTTCCCATGCCTCTCCTTAATCTCCTCCAAATTATGACTCTTCCTCAGTTTCTCACTATCTTTCATGCCTTGAAAACGTTTTTGGCTTGTAATATCTTTACATTAGTACAAGTATATTTCCTCATCCTGCTGTAAGTTTCATGAAAGATTTGTTACCCAAGATGTTCTTATTTCCAATTGTGTCTTGCATATGATGGGAGCTCAGTAATTACTATTTACCCACACATCAGAAACAATCACTGACATAATTAAATACTGAGCTGTGTGCTACAGTGACTTTAAGTTTTATGAAACTTAGAAAGCAAGTTAGCAAAATTGTAAGATGGAAAACTTCATTGCAGATGCGATGGGTGAGCCCCTTTCCTGTAGGCCCCGGGAGCAGGAATCACTGAAGTTCCCAACCTGAGTGGTAATCCTGACATGTGGCTACCTGATGGCCAGCAGAAAGGGCAGACGCAGCATCCAGCATGACTTGTTGCATCTTACCAAAGACCTCATCAATTCTGTGGTCGGGGTGGGTCCTAGACACTTGCACAGAACACTGAGCTAAAATAATTACTCCCGGCCTCTCTCATACCTTGGTTTCTGCCCTGGAGCTTTCTGTTAAGAAACCTAGCACAGAGAGCTCCAGTCTCCTTGCCTGGGATCCTGAACCCTGGCTGGTTCCTCTTCTGTTTCTCCTTACAAGTGACTGAGGAGTGTGTCTGAAGTCTCCAACCATGATGCTAGCCCTCACACATCCTGATATACCCAGTTGCCTTTGTTTCCCAATTCCAGGATCTGTCTGGCTCTGCTGAGTCCCGTCCGTCCTCCACAAAGCCAGGAGATTCCTCAGCTGACAGGTACATACCTTTTGTGGGCTGTTATACCCACTGGTTGTTTTCCTTAGTCTGCTTTCCCACTAGCCCCTACTGCTAACTCCCAGCATGGTTCAGAATTGTGCCTACTCCCCTTGGGATTCAGATGTTCTGTTCTTTCTTTATGTTACTGGTCTCAATTTAATGTATCTGCAGAAGTCTGTAATTCCTCGCTACTGTTGTAGAGACTGAATCTGTGCTTCTCCCCTCCCGCTGAACTGCTAGCTTAGCTTATGAAGGGTTCCCCCATCCTGCGGGCCCACAAAAGCTTTGGTTTGTTTTAAAGGGACCTGAATTACTGACATCTGAAGGAGGGCCTTCTTCGATTCCAGTTCACACTGCATCAGATGCATATTTTTCACAAAGACTCAGAAACATCACCTGACAGGTTCAAGAGAAATTGAACTGATGTCTGTTGGGTTTTAACTGGAACAGTGCTGAATAATTTTTCATTTTCTTTAGGAGGCCTTACCACAAAGAGAAAACATGCCTAGTAGGTCCCACAGAGGTGTTTTGACATTAGGCTTAATAAAGCATGAAGAACACATTAATAAATAATGTTCTGCTAGGATAACATATAAAGCTGAATGCACTGGCTAGACCCTGAAGTAAATCAAATCATGCATGCAGCCAAACGATTTGTTAACTTGCAGCAGCCTCTTCAAAACGTCTGGCAAAGCCCAATGCAACAGTGCACAAATAAAATCAGCATATTATAAATGCATGCACCTTCAGTTATGATACAGACTGTCAATTTTTTTCACACTCTGTGGGCCCACAATAGTAAATAGATCTTCACTGATACTGATCAGAAGGCATTCCAATGATACATTTAATCTTTGCTCAAAGGAAGATTCCACTCATCAACATGTTCACACAACAGTAGACACAGTTATATCTTCTCATTTCATATCCTTTGTCTCACACATAGTTGACAAAAGGGAACTAGAGAATGAGCAAGTGTTTTTAGGCATGTACTCTGTTCATCCAAAATGATTATTGATCAACTTTTTAGTCTGACCCAGAAAACTTTCAGAAATGTCCAGAAACAGAGAACAGAATCCTCAGCCTCACCATTTTTTGTTGTTAATCCTAACCTGAGGATATTTTTCCAGTGAATTTTTTAAAATAATTTTTTAAAATATATTTTATTGATTTTTCATGGAGAGGAAGGGAGAAGGATAGAGAGTTAGAAACATCGATGAGACAGAGACATCGATCAGCCGCCTCCTGCACGCCCCCTACTGGGGATGTGCCCGCAAGCAGGATACATGCCCTTGACCGGAATCGAACCTGGGACCTTTCAGTCTGCAGGCCGACGCTCTATCCACTGAGCCAAACCGGTTTCGGCCCATTGAATTTTTTTAGAGGGAATAAAAGGAAGTGGGAGTGAGAGAGAGACACATGGCTTGGTTGAGGAAATTGAGCCTGTAACTGAGGTACATGCCCTTGACCAGAATCAAACCCATGATCCTTCAGTTCACAGGCCAACACTCTATCCACTGAGCCAAACCAGCTAGGGCTCATCCTCCCTTTTTTTTTTTTTTTTAAATGAAAGTGTAGTGTTCCTAAAGAATCCTTTCCTGGATTTAGAAGGTTGCATGGTTTAGCTGGAACAGGATTTCATGGCTGTTCAGAGCAATGGAGAATGGGAGAGAAGCTTGGGTACACGGGCAGTTGTTCTCCTGCTTCAACAAAGTTCTTTTCATGATAAAACTGATGGACAGCTGTCAAGTGTCAGTTAAGCATGACTCAGTCCAGCTGCTCAACAATCTGGAGGGACAGCATCTCCTGCCCCACACTCTCTAACAGCCCATGTTCTTCATTCATGAGTGGTTTAACTGAAGAGCCAACTAGCATGTAATAAAATGAAAACATTTCCAGGCACTGTTTAGATGCAACAACTTGTTGGGTGGATTAAATTTCAACTCAAAGATCTTGCCAACCATGCCCATATGCCCAAATTTACACATCTTGCCAGACTTTTTATGTGGTTATGATGACAAAGCCATAAAATTGCCATTTAAATCCTGTTCCAACACTGCAGATTTAAGGAACCATTATCCCAAGAATGCAAGTATTCTATTAAACAATCTTGAATATTTTCAAAAATCCTATATGCTTATGTGCATACTATATATAGTTATATACAACTAGCAGCCTGATGCACAAAATTTGTGCACAGGTAGGGTCCCTAGGCCTGCTTAGCGATCAGGGCCTTCCAGCTGCTGGCTGGGGCCTCCCTTCCCCTCTGCCAGCTGCTGGCCAGGGCATTCCTATGTTCTGTACCGGCCCCTGGTGGTCAGTGCATGCCACAGTGAGCGACTGAACTCCTGGTCTCCCAGTCGAACTCCCAAGGGGACAATTTGCATATTAGGCTTTTATATATGTAGATTATATTAATTTATGTACTAATAGTTTTTTCACTTTTTAAAAATATATTTTATTGATTTTTTTTACAGAGAGAAAGGGAGAGGGATAGAGATCTAGAAACATCGATGAGAGAGAGACATCGATTAGCTGCCTCCTGCACGCCCCCTACTGGGGATGTGTCTGCAACCAGGATAAATGCCCTTGACTGGAATCGAACCTGGGACCTTTCAGTCCACAGACCGATGCTCTATCCACAGAGCCAAACCGGTTTTGGCAGTTTTTTCATATTTTAAGTTAAGGGAGACAGTGAAAATGAAGGAACATTTAGGCTTCAAAGTAATGCATGACAGGTTTCATTTTTGAGAAAACAAGAGAGGCCATGTGGAGAGCAGAAGCACTAGTAGTATGGATCTATGTAGCCATCCTAAGTACTTTATATGAATCATCCACTTTAATTACATAACCCTAGGAGGTTGGTGATATCATCATTTTCATTTTACATATAAAGAAATTAAGATAGTGAGTTAAAGGTATCTAAGTTCACATAGGTGAAAAATAGCAGAAACAGGGATTTGGATTTAAACAATCCAATTCCAGAGTTCACCTTGGATGCTATTCTGTACTACCTGTATGTCATCAAGAAATCCAGTCATGGATAGCTCTCCTACAAACATAAAAATAATGGGACTTCTTTTTCTCCCACATTAAAATGTGTTATGATTAGTCTAAATATCCAAGTTATCTTCCTATATAATGCTAATACATGTTATGCTACATACATTTAAAAAAATATTTTGCTTCCTATAGTGATGGATCTCAATGACAAGGTGCAAAACAAAATAAAAAATAATATTTTTATTTTGTTACCTGAAGAACTAAGCAGTTTAGGCTTAGTGACAAATGTCCTTAACATTTACTGTATACATTTGTAGAAATACTTTTCTTCTGAAACTAAACAATACTAAAAACCTCAGTGCTGAAAATTTTGTTTCTTTTGGGAAGGAGAAAGATTTGGTTGAAGGCTAGTAAGCCTCTAAATAAGTATAAAGTTCTGAAGGAAAAGATGCCATTTCCTGATGAGCTAGGTATTTAGACAGCTCGGGATTTAGACAGCTTGCTATGGAGAAACCGGAAAAGCAATGCCTTTATTTAGGCCTAGTATGAGAGTGTATTTATTATTTGATCCCTATTAAGATTTATTAAACCTCACCTGAGGATATTTTTTATCATTGATTTTAAGAGAGAGTGGAAGGGAGGGGAAGAGGCAGAGAGAGAAGAGACACAAGGATTGGTTGCCTCTCACAAGCATCCTAACCAGAGCCAGGGATCGAGCCTGCAACCAATATTGAACTAAGGACCCTTCAGTCCGAGGGCCAATGCTCTATCTTCTTAGCCTAATGGGCTAGGGCTGATCCCTATTAAGATTTAAACATCTAACTTCCCTTTGTCCAGAACCCAAAGCATTAGGAAATATCCTCTGCTGTCAAAACATGAATACAACTTTTGTTGATTTTTTTTTTAAACTTAAGCTTCTGAACTGAAGAGCATGCACTGAACTGAGTTACATATGAGATATAGAAAGAGGATTTATAATGGCCATGTCATCCATATAGAGATTTCTATTCATTATTAACTCTTCTGTTATCTTATTTCTTATGCCTCCATGCTTTACTTCCCCAAATAGATCGAAAGCCCTGTGCATGAGGAAACTATCTTTAGCATTTCTTTGTTATCCTTAGAATGGTCAGTAGAATGTTTCCCAGACAATTTTACTTTTCACAGTGAGTGATTTATTATGTAATTCTGAACTGTAGACAACAATGTGAAATGCAAATAGTCACAATAAATGTGTTGCCCCAAGGCACTATTTCTAGCTTATAAGTATTTGGGTATCATATTACTTGATACTGTCTGTCAAACCATACTTTCTATCACATTACTTTTATTATTACCAATTTACATAATGTATAAAAAGACAAGGAAAAGGTAAAGGTCAGTACAGTTTTACTCAGCCCAAGAGGCAAACTAACACACTCTAGGTCCACATAGGTTTACATACACAGTAAGTTTGGCCCATTAATTCCCTTGGTTATCAGAGAACAGTTCATCTATGAAATGATTAAAAGTGGAGAAAAAAAAAGTTCCTTTGGGAAAGGAATATGCAAAAAAATTGCTGCCTTATAAATCACATAAATATTCATGGGAAGGGGGGAGAAAAAATAAGGGGATAGAAATTTCCAAGGACATCACTAAGGGTTTCAGACAAAATGAACTCAATCAATCAAAAATAAGTATAAATAAGTTATTTTCAGTGTTTTCCCAATTGGTAATCTGAAAACATTAGCTTTATATTTTTTAAACATCTTACTTTTTGGTTATTGTTATAAAATAATGAAACATTAATCCAAAGTGCATAATGCTAGAATGCTAATAATTAGCCATCACATTAATAAGAACCAGATACAGTTTTAAAATACAGTTTTCAACTCATTTCACTGATTATAGAAGACTTAATTGAATCGTACTATGGATATTGAAACAGAAGATCCAGTTTTCAGCTTCTTAGTCTAATAAGATTTACACATGTACAATAACAGAAGTACAATTGAGTGAATTATTCATGTTCTTACTTCATTCACTATCAGACAAAGTCATCAAAACCTTGCTAAGTTCACAAAGTACTCATTAAGTCTTCTGGACCCTGGGTATTTACAGGTGTTTTCCATAATAATCCTCATCAATCATTTAGAGCCGTGCACCTAATGTTATACATACTTTTTAATTTGCTTAAAATGTAAATTATATTAGTTTAATAAATGATATGCCTGGAAATACACATGAAAATTCTATTCTGTGCAATGAGAAATCCCAATTTTATAATTATATAAAACTATGGATCTATCCTTCATTTCAGGCAAATTTAGAATCTACTTACAAGAACCAAATGTACAATATTTTAAGATGTATTATGATGCTTAAACTAAAAAACTCTCTTAGAAAATGAATTATATTGCTTTGTTTAATTTTTTTTTGCATATTAACCTCGCAAGGCTTGGCAGATAGTCTTTTATACTTTTCTTTGTGTTGGGGATATATTGTCTCTCTGCCTTATTAAATCCACTGAAATTATTTTCAGTGAGTTGCATAATTTTGCCTTGTGAGAGTTCAAAGTGTTCTCACATGACTCTGTACTGTTGCCTAAAGATGCCGAGGAACCCAGGGTCCAGATGTTACTTAAACTATTTTCTAAACTCAGCACTATACTATTTGTAATTTTTTTCTTTCCACAGTTCATTGAAAAATAATACAGGATCTTTCATTTTTACTTTATATACTGAGTAATAGGTAAGCCATGGTTTCATAAATAATTTCATTTATTTTTTCAAAAACATTCTGAAAAGATCATTCTAATTTTTTAAGTCATTTCTTGACTTAATTGAGTTATCAATTAAGTGATCCATTCTCGGAGGTTAGTCATACTCACTAATCAGATTGCTTTGCACAGTACAAAAGTATGTCCAGCTCTCAATTAAAACAAAACAAACAAAAAACAAAACAGAACATTATTTTAATTATGAGCAATGGAAAATCTCAGAGTGAAGTACTGAAAACATGGATTGGGAGTTTAAACGATGGATTCTTGTCCTAGTTTTACTACTAACTGGTTCTCTAGGCTTGCACAAACCATCTAACCTGCACAAATTACCCTCTTTGGGACTCAGGTTTTACACCTATAAAATAAAGGCAGTTTGACTGGAATTTCTGGGATCAAACAAGCTATAATTCTGTATCATTGGAGGTTAGGGATATATGTGGTTATTAACATGAAATGATTCTCAAAGTGGCATCGCTAAATGAACTAAATTACAAATGACTATAGGTAATTTTTAAGAATGTGTGTTCAAATTTAGAACCAAATGTACAATATTTTAAGATGAGCTGTCAAAACATGAATACAACTTTTATTGAACTTTTTTTAGAGTTCAGTCCTCATTTTTCTTAGAAGTAAGAATATTATGTAAAGGGTCCATATTTTTAAAATTCAGGTTCATTCTAAAGTTAATATATTCTTACTAGAGGCCTGGTGCATGAAATACATGCATGGTAGGGTCCTAGGCCTGGCCAGCAATCAGGGCCGATCTGTGGGGCTACTGACAGGGCAGTTGAGGGCCTCTGCTGGCACTCACCTGGGGCCTATGGGTTGGGGGCAGCTCCTGCATTGAGTGTCTGTCCCTTGTTAGTCAGTGCACGTCATAATTCCACAGGTCATTCTGCCATTCGGTCGATTTGTGTATTAGGCTTTTATTATATAGGATAGGACGTTTGGGTCTTTTTGAACTAATTTGGCATTGCTTAATATTACTTTCAAGGATATATGACAGTGATAGTATAATAATTTAAAATTACTCCATAAATTGTAAACAATCATAAAAAAACAAAGAAAATTTTATTTTTTAATATAATTTTTATTCTTCATTGTTTGAGCTCTTTGTAATTCCACAGCATTGCTTGGAGAGCAGTTGCTAATTAAACCATATGTAATAAAAGCAGTCCAAGAACTCAGAAGCTAAAAGTTAGTAAATACATGCAATGAATTGCTTTAATTTGGAGAAAATCTAAGGTCAATATCGCAGGACAATGTATGGATGTTAACAGAAAATCTGTGCAATACTCATTTAATAATGACTCATTCTCTAAGTCTATCCATATATTCTGATTTTCAGACAGCCAGGCTGAACATCAGACAAAACAAAACAACAAAACATCTGCCAGAAGAGCTTGTACAAACAGAACCAGATCTGACCCCACCCTCCGAATCCTATCAGATCATTCCCTCCTTGTCTTATATTTAATCTTTTTTCTTTCATTACTTATCATAGTCTATGATACTACATAATTCACTTGTGGTTATTATTTATTGCCTGCATGTCCCAAAAGAATGCCATGCTTTGTTCACTGATTCATCTCAAGTCCCTGAACAGCCTGGCACTGAGTAGTGACTAACCACATACTTGTTGAATGAAGAAAGAAATGAAGTTTGCATTGGATTATAATGCATCTGGGTGTAGGTCTGATTCTCATCTGAAGTCACAATTCTTTGCATAAAAAACAAACATCAACCAGTCTAGTTTGGGCTTGTCAGAACACTTACTCCCTCTATTATAAAAATCAATCTTTCAATTTGGCACAAGGAAAACATCATTGTCATGGCCCAGTTCCTTTGTGTCTTACTCGTGAAACAAGGGCAGCTAATGGAAGTGCTAAGTGAATTACTTGAGTATGAGGAGGTGAAGATAGAACAGTTTGTGGTTGTAAAATATTGGCCCTCACCTTAGCTATTCTATTTTAACCAACTTGATGAAACTATCATCTAGAATTTTCTTATTAAAAGGATAAGACCAGTATCTTAATGACCTATATTATAATAATGTGTGGTTTACACCATTTAACTTGCATTTACATAGATACAATCATTCGGATATTAGCAGGCAAAAATATCGGAGCAATTTTAACTTTCTCAAACAAAATAAGGACATTATGCCACACATGGTGGAGGCCTAGTAGAGGAAAGAAATTGCAATGGAGAAAATGCATTAAGTCAGAAAAACTGTACTATCTATGAAAAAATGGCTACTATAAAGTAAAATAGCTTCATTTAAATGTTTTTGCCAAAGTAATATATCATAAAGGCCAATGTATCAAATTTTAATTTCTGAATATTTTATCCCTTTATTTTAATAGGAGTGTTACATGCTGGCATACATGCTACTTCACAATTTTAGGCCAGAAAACATTGGAGAACTTCATAATTTTTCATGCTTTACAAAGTTTGCCATCATGAACCACTTTGCATTTAGTATAAATAGGCATTATGTTAGAAAAGCAATTCACCTCTATTCCATTTCACTAGGGAAGCTAATCGGCTCTGCATGAGTTAATGGGCCTATGTGAGCTTGAAGGGTGTGTAAACCTGGAACTGAAGTTACCTAGTTGTTTCCTACTGAACTTGGGAATCTGCAAAACAAAGGCAGGAGACCTGCTCCAAGGAGGATAGGGAAATTATTATAATCTGCGTGTCTAAATTGAACAAGGATTTTTGCTGAGCAGAAACCTCTTCACTGCAACAACTCTGAAATTATACCCTGCGGTTAGGAATATCTGTTGGGATGTGATGCAGTATGTTTTTGAGTGAGGTGGGAGGGATTGTGATTAATTAATCCCATTACTGTGGAAAACTCAAAAAAGAATTATTCCCTAAAATAACTTAAGTAGCTTTGTTGTTTAAAAAACATCCCATACTCACTAATTAATTGCAATATGTAAAAGTTCAGAGGAAAAAAGTAGAAGTTTGCTGAACCCCTCTCCAGACAGCTTTCTCAGAATATAGGCACAGAGATCTATGCCTACAATTTTATATAAATAGACTCATATGATACGCACAACCTTTAAGCTATTTGACAACTTTTACTTCTAAAATTAAGTAAGATAGTTGACATATACACATATGTGTATAGACACACATAGTTGTTGCTGAGTTTTAATATTTCATTGGCTTATAGGTATAATGTTATCTATGGGGAGGCTGAAAACTGCTAATGCTTATATGTATGTATATAATAGGTTTTAATAGTGTGTTTTATTCAGTGCATACTCTGGATTAAATTTATGGATATGGGAAATGATAAAGAAAATATTCAGATCTCACCATCTAATACAGATTAGAAGAGTTGTTGGGTGAGGAACCTGAACATTCCTCTGTACTTTAAATCAAATACGTTTAATGCATATAGTAGCAGTCCTAGGGGAACTTCAAAAATACAAAGAATTTATAATCCCTTTTTGTTGATTTAAAACAATCGGTAGTTTTAATTATCATTAAAATAGAAAAACTTTTTTTTTGAAAATAAATTTCAACGTGTTTTACTTTATAACCTGAAGATGAGTTTTTAAACTTAGCTCAACACCTAAAATATGGACTATTGGTATTTCTTGGAATGTTTTTAGAAGTTAAATTTATTTGCTCAACAAACACCTATGGTTGCTTATAAAGATATTTATTCATGGTTATATACCTTTGTTAGGTATTATACCCATCAAGCATTCACTCTAAAGTTTCTCATGCTTAAACATTTTGGCCCTAATTTTCATCTTTTATGATATTAATATTCTACAGTAGTCCCCATTATCCATGGTTCACTTTCTTCAACTTCATTTAACTGCAGTCAACCTTGGTCCAAAAGTATTAAACAGAAAATTCAAGAAAAAAAGTTCACAAGTTTTATTTATTTATTTATTTATTTATTTATTTATTTTTATTTTTTTTCAAGAGAAAGATCAGAAGTGCTTTATTCAAAGTAATGTCCATCACTTGCTACATATTCCCCCCATCTTTAGGTAATTTGGGGATACCATCCCAATGGAACTTTTCTTGTTTTGAGGCAAACCAATCAGAGACCCCCTAAAAATTCATAAGTTTTAAATTATGCCAGGCCCTAAGTAGTGTGATAAAATCTTGAGCAGTCCCACTCTGTCCTGCGTAAGATTTGAATCATTCTTTGTTCAGTGTATCCACACTGCTTTTGCTGCTTGACCATTAGTTACTTAGTAGCTGTGTCAGTTATGAGAGAAAGAAAGAAAAAGAGGGAGAGAGGAAGAGAGAACACATTCACATAATTTTTATTACAGTACAGAGGCCTAGTGCACAAAATTTGTGCATAGGGGGTGGTTGTCTCTCAGCCCAGTCTGCACCCTCTCCAAACTGGGACCCCTCGAGGGATGTCCAACTGCAGTCAGACATCCCTCTCACAATCCAGGACTGCTGGCTCCCAACTGCTCACTTGCCTGCCTGTCTGATTGCCTCCAAGCACTTCTGCCTGCCAGCCTAATCACGCCCTAACCATTCCCCTGCCTGCTTAATCAACACCTAACTGCTCCCCTGCCAATTTAATTGCCTCTAACTACCCTCCCCTGCTGGCCTGGGCACCTCTAAATGTCTTCACCTTCAGATGTGGGGCCCCCAACTGCTCTCCCCTGTTGGCCCAGTAACCCCTAATTGCCCTCCCCTGCCAGCCTGGTTCCCTGAACTGCCCTCCCCTGCAGGCCTGGGTCTCCCCAACTGCTCTCCCCTGCAGGCCTGGTCCCCCCAACAACTTCCCTCTTCTACCAGCCCGTCACCCCTAACTGCCCTCCCTTGCAGGCCTGGTCTCTCCCAATTTCCCTCCCTGGCTGGCCTGATCGCCCACAACTGCCCTCCCCTGCCAGCCATCTTATGTCCACACGGGGGCAGCCATCTTGTGTGTTGGAGTGATAGACAATTTGCATATTACTTTTTTATTAGATAGGATATTGTTATTATTGTTTTATTTTATTGTTAAATGTTGCTGTTAATATCTTACACTGCCTCATTTATAAATTAAACTTAATCATAAATATGTATGTACTAGAGGCCTAGTGCACAAAATTTGTGCATAGAGAGGAGATTCCCTCAACTCAGCCTGTACCCTCTCCAATTGGGGATCCCTTGCAGGATGTCCAACTGCAATTTTAGTTCTGATACTAGGGATTGGGCCCAAACCAGCAGTCAGACATCCCTCTCACAATCTGGGACCACTGGCTTCTAACTGCTCACCTGCCTGCCTGCCTGCTTGATTGCCCCTAACTGCCTCTACCTGCCAGCCTGATCACCCCTAACTTCTCTCTCCTACAGGCCTAATGTTGCCCCAACTGCCCTCCTCTGCTGGATAATTTGGTTCTGATTGGTTGATTCCTATGCTAGTCAGTGGCAGAAGCTCCACCTCCTAGGCAGCCATTGGTTTCCCACAGCACCTACCTTTGGGTATGATTGGTCAGTTCCTATGCCATTCAGCGTCAAAAGCTCAGCCTCCTAGGCAGCCATTGGCTCCCCTAGCACCCAGATTTGGTTCTCATTGGTGGGTTCCTATGCCAGTCAGCATCAAATGCCCCACCTCCTAGGCAGCCATTGGCTCCCCCAGTACCCAACTTTGGTTCTGAGTGGTCGGTTCCTATGCCAGTCAGCATTTCCAGGTTTATCTCTGGGACTGATCAAAGAGGTGGGGCTTAACATCAGCCCCTGAAGAAGCTGGAAGAGAAAGAAAAGCTTGGCTGTTGGCGGAGATCAGAAAGAAAGAGGTAGAGAAAGAGAGAGGTAAAGACACTGATCAACAGCTTCCATTGAGGCTGCAGATCAGACCCTGACTCACTTTCTGGGTCTCAGCCACTTAGGCAGTTAGTACTGGGTGGCAAGGCTGCAGCTGGGCTACCCAGTACTGACTTCCGGGTGGTCTGCGTTTGGTCGCAGGCTCAGCCCCTTTCCAAGCCTAAAGCCTCTGCTCCAGGCTTTAGACTTGGGAAGGGCCCCCCTGGACCCAGGTATGTATGCAAATTAACCACCATCTTTGTTGGATTAATTTGCATACTCCCTCTGATTGGCTCTGGATATAGGGGAGGTATGGTCAATTTACATGTTTCTCTATTATTATGTAAGATAGGAAAGAAATTTTATGTATAGGGTTCAATACTATCCATGGTTTCAGGCATCTACTGGGTGTTTTGTAACATAATCTGCAGATAAGTGAGGACTACTATAAATCATAATTTCTTTAGATTGCATTTGACTACAACTTTCATTTTCAAGTTTGGCTGCATTCTTACATACAGCTTAGAATTTGGTTCTAATTTATAAATTGTAAGTTCATAAAATAACCTATATATGAAGTTTGTAACTTTATATAATAACCTTGAACTTTTACATCTTTAGATTATATAATATTTCCTTATTATATGTGATAGAAAAATAGCATACATTTTCCTCTTTATTTCCCCATTCTTTGCCACCTAACGTTAGGCAATGACGTGACCTTTCTTAGTATCTTTGTTTTCTACTCTTAGATATGCTTATATTTTTATGACTTGATTTAGCAGATTTAAATGATATTCAATATTTCTAGATATTGAGAATAAAACAATTAGCTAATTTAGTATATGCACCAACTTCTTTCTTTTGTATCAAACTTTTTGTTAGCTGCTTTAGTTCTCCCGGATATTATATTTTACTAGAGGTTCAGTGCATGAAATTTGTGCACTGATGGGGTGGTGTTCCTCAGCCGAGCCTGCACCCTCTCCAATCTGGGACATCCCTCTTATAATTCAAGACTGCTGACTCCCAACTGCTTGCCTGCCTGCTTGATTTCCCCTAACCACTACTCTGCAAGCCTGATCGACACTTAACTGTTCCCCTGTTGGCCTGATTGCCTCCAACTGCCATCCCTTCTTCTGCAGGCCTGGTTGCCCCCAACTGCTTTCCCCTGCAGGCCTGATCACCCCCCAACTGCTCTTCCCTACAGGCCTGATTACCCCCAACTGCACTCCCCTGCAGGCCTGGTCACTACCAACTGCCCTCCTCTGCTGGCCTGGCCACCCCTAACTGCCCTCCCCTGCTGACCTGGTCACCCCTAACTGCCCTCCCCTGTTGGCCTGATCCCCACAACTGCCCTACCCTGCCAACCATCCTTTGACCACATGGGGGTAACTATCTTCTGTGATGGCATGATAGTCAATTTACATATTACCCCTTTATTATATAGGATGCTCTATTCTGTTACCCTGATCTGCATTTTATTTTGGATTTTGTTTAGAGTTAAATACACCCAATGCTCACTGTTAGTCCTTTTGTAGTAGTTTTTACAGTCACCTCTTGGTTTGATGGCGTTTGTCCCCTAATAGTTGCCTAAAGAAGTGCTCATGATTGCATCATTTCCCAAGTTCCCCTATGTTCAGAACATTTGCTTTGAGCTTTTATGCCTTGAAAGGAAGTTTGGCTGCTCATACAACCCTTGGTACCGACTTTCTTTCCTGTAATGATGTTGAATTCATGATCTCCTATTCACTGTTGGATATCTCAACTTTTACTACGTGGCTTTTCTTTTTTTTTTTAAGTTTGCCAAAATTGGTCTCCATGAAAACCTCTAATAGAGCATCCTATGGTCTCTTCTATATCAAATTCTCTAAACAGTTCTCTTCTCCAGGATAAAAGAAACAAGTCATTGAAGGAAAGTTCTTAAGGTCAAAATATCTCCAAAGTACTTTTTAGTGAACTTAATGATTTGTTTATTTAGTTAGCTCATGTCATTGCATTTTCCTTGCTCTACTTATGCCTTCCTCACAGTACTGTTTTAAAGCAAGTTAGAATTATATCTGAGCTGGCAGGGCCCACTGTCATCATCAGGTGCAAAGTCCTCATTTTTGGATGAAGAAACTGAGGTCCAGGGAGAGGTCAAGAGTTTTCCCCAAGGTTATGCCACTAACAGGAAGCTGAGTCTGAACTTGAACCCCAGTGATTCCTAGGCAGGAATCCTTTCTACTTCACTGAGTCCTTTAAAAATATAATGATCATGCCCTAACTGGTTTGGCTCAGTGGATAGAGCATCAGCCTATAGACTGAGGGGTTCTAGGTTCAATTCTGATCAAGGGCATGTGCCTTGGTTGTGGGTACATCCTCAGTAGGAGGTGTACAAAAGCAGCCTGATCAATGTTTCTCTTCCATCAATGTTTCTAACTCCCTATCCCTCTTCCTTCCTTTCTGTAACAAGTCAATAAAATATATTAAAAAATATATATATATATATATAATGATCACTCTGTGTGTGTGTGTGTGTGTGTGTGTGTGTGTGTGTGTGCTACAAGCATTGAAGATCTACTCTCTTAATCATTTGAGGTGATCAATGTATTAACCTTATTGAGATAACAATTTTGTTATATATATTCGTGTATCAAATCATCACATTGTATACCTCAAACATTCACAAAGTTATATGTCCATAATGGAAAAAAATGTAATGATCAAAAATGTTTATTCCCTGTCACATAAGAGAATTCACCTAATGTCTGCTTGAGAATTATCATTTCATTCTTATTCCAAAAAAGTAGGGAATGACCATGCAGGATAGCTGTCTCAGAGAACTTTCAATGGGTTTGTTGTTCAGTTATATAAATTGTCACTTTCATTTTCCATTTCTTGAAACTGGGAAACTTCAGATAAATGTAGAGTTAGTTTTCCTACTCCAAACTCCCTAAACCATCATTTTGAAATCAAATTATGAAGCTATGTTAAAACATAAGGGCCAGATTCTGTCTTTAAATATACCACCCACTCTCTAACAGAAGAATTTGGCCCTAAAAACCCATTAACAAATATTGTCATTAAACTAAAGAGCTAATTACTTTGGATTCAGACAGAATGAACAAATTCATAGGCCAACCGCAGCTGGTAGTAATAATGGTGAGACTAACCGTATGTGCACTGGAGATTTAAAGAACAAACATATTAACACTAATGTAACCAAACATACAAAATTATTCTCCAAATGGAGCAAACTGTTATAGTTGGAAAACTCTTGAAAGCACATTGGTATTATCTGATGCAAGAAATGAAGACTATTTCTAAGAAATTAATCATCATAATTTGAAATTACCAGTGCTTAATAAAGAGCAAAACTTGAGAAATTTATTCTGTTGCAATATTTCACAAATGAGGAATTACATCTAAAAACCATTTTGATCTAATAATAGCTATCACTCTCATATTCAAATCAATTTAATACTTGAAGATGAAAAGGCCTTGTTTAAAGCTATTTTAAATAACTGAGAATGAAACTACCTAATAGTTCTATAAAAGTGAATTAACCAGATAATTGAATATTTTCCAATCCCTTAAAAATATGTTGAAATTACATTAATAATACACACTTCAGCCCTGGACAGTATGCTCGTGATTACAGTATTGGCCCGAGACTCAAAGGTCTCAGGTTCAATTTTGGTCAAAGACATGTACCTGGGTTGCAGGTTCCTCACCCTGGTTGGGGCATGTTTGGGGGAGGGCAATCAATTGATGTGCCTCTCTTTTGTTATATATACATGATTTGATATATATATATATATATATATATATATATATATATAAAAATTGTTATCTCAATAAGATTAATTCATACATCGATGTTTCTCTCTCCTCTCGCCCTCCCCCCTCCCTTCCACTCTTTCTAAAATAAATGGAAAAAATATACTCCAAAGTGAGGATTAACAATAATACATACATATATACTTTAGAAAAAGTTTTACAAACCCTGAACACTAATGAAAATCAACCATAGTTTCATCAATTGGGCATAACCATTAATAATATTTTGGTGGTTATTCCTTCAATTTTTCTTCCTGTGCTTCTGTAGCTTTTTATAACTTGGTTTTATAACTTGTTTTCATATACAGTATATTATGAGTATTTCCCATGTCAATAATTATACTTTTTGCACATAAATTTTAATTACTTCCCAGCTTCTTAAATTGAGAATAATAAACACATTTTAATCTTTTAGGCTGTCTCACAAATGTCATTATTATACCGTTTCATGATAACACCAATGCTCCCTGAGGTTCTTACATATTTAAATCTCCTTTCTCCCTTCTCAATGGTCCCAGATGGCTCTACTGTTCAAAAGCTGTATTTTACTTTTAACTCTATTTCCCCCTATCAGATTTCCAGAAAAAGCTGACTGGCCTAAAATACACCTACATTTTCTGTTTTCAGTTCCTGATTAATGACATGGAAGATGATATACTAAAAAAAGCAAAATCAAAAAAGAAAGAATAGAACAATAGTTGCTATGTCTTTTTCTGAAATTGAAATAATACGATTTGTATTAATTTAAGTCTAATTTGGAAACTTAATTGAATCACACACTTGTGTACTACATACTTGAGAATTTTATGATATTGTGTAGTACATATTTTAGGGATTATCATCAGGTATGCAATCTTACTATTAATAACAATTCTGACAACAAATATATGTGAAAATTTATTATTATAGTTGACCCAATTATGTAAATCTCTCATTTTGATTATTTAAAAAAGTACACATGACTATATTAATTTATTGTAAATTGTCGAATAGCTAATATGTGAGGCTAACTGGCACTATAAGGATATACTACTTTTTTATTAAGGGTTTACTTTTACCTTTTGATATTTTATGAATAAAAAATTCTGCACAGTATGAACAAGTGCACCCAAAGACTGATAAGGAGAGAGAAGAAAATGTCTATAAGCCAGATATTCAATCAAAGGAGTTTAATTAAAAACTTTACTTCTTACTATAGAAATAATATCATATTGTACTTATAAGGATTCATCACAATTTAAGATCTGAATATGTCACAACTAATCACTTCTTTCACTGGAATTAAAAAGCAAACATTTTATAAACTTAAAATTGAAAATAATAAAAACAAAGGTGCTAAATGAGATATAGAAAACAGAAATACAAATGTGTAATAAATGTTCCTGTAGCCTGTTATAAATACATCATATGATTTGTAAGTTTTTATCTGCAAAGGAAGAGTAGCTAACTATGTATTAAGCAGATCTGTTCTTTAAAATCTATGGCTGAGTTTTCAATATGAAGAGGAAAAAAACCCTCAAAAATGTAGAACTGCTTAGCCAACCTTGGCAAGAAGTCATTATTTTCAATGTGTAATTAAGTTATTTCTTGGGATTTGATCAATAGCCATAAACATCTGCATAAATCACAACATTACAAAGAACAGAGAAACAAAAAGAAAGCAGTGGCAGGACTGTCACCCTGAGAGAGAAATGGGGACATCTAGGAATGAGCTCATTGTACTGAGCCTTTAAAAGTAAGAATCCAGCTTGAGGGGGTCATAAAGGAAGCACC
This sequence comes from Lasiurus cinereus, assembly GCA_011751065.1. NCBI lineage: Eukaryota > Metazoa > Chordata > Mammalia > Chiroptera > Vespertilionidae > Lasiurus > Lasiurus cinereus. Next base: position 23,959,008 of record JAAGEH010000018.1, on the reverse strand, counting down.
CAGTCAGCCCCTCTGTGCTAAAAGCACCCCTTTCTTATTTATTCTTGTGACTGAAGGAAACAACATAAAACCCCATTTAATAGAACTCATTTTTTTTCTCACAAGCTAGAGACCCTCCCCCCCTCATCAGGATCATGTGGGGTGGGTAACTGTAAAAATGCAGATTGCTGGGCCACCTCCCAGACATGGTGAATCTCTCTGTAAAATGTGCCTAGGAATCAGCATGTTAAGGGCCTCCTCTATCCCCATGTGACTCTTCTGCATATTTAAATTTGAGGACCAAAATAATATCTCATAACTACTTTGTTCAAAACCAATAATCAAATATCAAGATCACCACTGTGCCTTGATGTATGTACATTTACATGACATATTCAGTGGTCGGCAAACTCGTAAGTCAACAGAGCCAAATATCAACAGTACAATGATTAAAACTTCTTTTGAGAGCCAACTTTTTTAAACTTAAACTTCTTCTAATGCCACTTCTTCAAAATAGACTCACCCAGGCCGTGATATTTTGTGGAAGAGCCACACACTCAAGGGGCCAAAGAGCCGCATGTGGCTCGTGAGCCACAGTTTGCCAACCACTGACATTAACAACTTTTAAACTTTGTATTTTATTTCCATCTTTTGTCATGGAACTATACATAGCTAGCTATTTTCTCATAGTTCATAACTTTCACTTTTGTGTATTTTATTAACATACATATTACTTTTGATGTAACTAAACATTAAATGAGAATGTGCATCACTTCCAAACACCACTTACCTTAAAATCCTTATGCTTATTCAGAAAGTTCTGAACATATGTGGTGGAAATTTTCAAGAAGAAGATATGAAGTGGGTCCTCTGTTTAATTTCCAAAAGTTTCAAGGCTGGACAAGGAGACTCCTTACTTGGGCACCAGAAATGCCATTGAGAAGGGAAGGCAATGCTGAGGCCTCTGGGCACCTGGTTATCTCTGAACAGAAAAGAAAAACAAGTAGTCAGTTACCTGAAATTCATAGTCTCTGTTGTAGAGGTTATTTTCAGTAAACGAGCAGTGTTACTAAATTTAAACTTGGCCTGGGTTTGCTGCTGCTTGATTTAGCAGTTGTCATTTAAAATTTCATGTCATTGTGAAGTCAGAATTGCACGATGCTGCTGCCTGCAGAAGATTCAGGTTGAATTCATATTGCTTTAATTTTCTATTTATTTCCCCAAACATTGCATCAAGTGATGTAATTACTAATCTTATTTTTGATATGCAGGTGCTATATTTTGGTGCTGAATTCCTAAGTCAAGGTTGATGAGATCTCTTGGAGATATATTCTTACAGGAGACTGTCATACCCCATAAAAAGATAAAACATAATACCTTTACTAAATCCCCATGGAATCATCTGCTACTTTTGCTATATTTTCTTTCACATGGGTAATGCTTGCCAAGGTAATTAGACATAAATGAAAATAATATCCTTTCTAGTCAATATGTTGCTTATTCAGAGAAACCCAAATTCTAGCATCTTTGCTGAAGAAGTTAAGCAGATGTGGCTAATGGAAAAAAATAATAAAACATCTATTTTTAAAATTGGTGATCAGTCATGCAAATATTCTCCTAAACGGTAGAGGAAGCACCACATACAGATAAATACAAACTCAAACACAAAACAGCAATTATCACACACATGCAAGGACAGAGTTCACTGTGAAACAACAGTTTTTTATGGAAGACCCTTTTGCTTGGCTGCCTAAAAAACATCCTCAGCTTTCTTCTCTTTTGATATGTTTCACAAATACAGACAAGGAAATCAAATGTCCATCTCTCCCAGTGTTCCTTTCTTCTTATAGTTTATGGACCAGAATGGGGTTACATGATTAATCCTGTTTTTCAGGGTTGGTTTTCTGTAACTGGCAGCGGAAAAAAACCTTCGCAATTTATTTATTTATATTTATCGTGTATATCCTATTTCATTCATTTCTACTTCTCTTTGTTCTTAAGTCTACCTTTTTGTCATGATTAGGCCCTCTTCCCTACCTACATTTCCGGGCTCATTTCCCTAGAATAAAGTGGCCATTTCTCCTCTTTTAAAAAAATGTATTTTATTATTGAGAGTATTATACATGTCCTCTTTTGTCCCGCTCCAACTATTTCTCTTTTTAAATATCTTCATGTAAAAATAATATTTCTATTGATTTCAGAGAGAAAGGGAGATGGAGAGAAATAGAAACATCAATGATGAGAGAGAATCATTGATCACTGATTCCTGCATGCCCCACATTGGGGATCGAGCCCGCAATCCGGGCCTGTGCCCTAACCAGAATGGAACCGTGACCTCCTGGTTCATAGGTTGATGCTCAACCACTGAGCCATGCTGATCGGGCATCCCTCATTTTTTAAGTACCCATAAATGAAGCAGAATGCTTAGCACATAGTAAGCATTCAATAAATATTTGTTAAATGAATGTATAATTCCCTTGCAACAACTCTTGAACATAAATCATTTTGTATTTTTATTTTTCCTGTATACTTTATTTTCTGAATTACTTGTAAGTCCACTGAAGGGCAAAAAAATGTCATATTTCTTTGTACCCTATTGCAGGATGTAGTAGGGGTATAAAAGGTACTCAATTGTACTGATACTGACATTTCTACTTTGGTTTGTTTTTGAAGGCGGAAGTTCATTCTCTCTCACTATAGAGTAAGTTATCACTTACCTATGAGATTAAGTAAACAAAGAGAAATATATTATTATGCTGTCAAAAATGGAAGTTAAAAATAGGAAACTTGTTTATGATCACAATTCTATAGAATTTGCACTTAGTTATACAGGAGCTGTTCTGCACGACATGAAGAATTTTCAGATAGGCCTTGAGTTATGTGGACCAACAAACTGTTTGTTTTTTTTCTGTCATACTTCCAAATATTTTATATTTATCTTTAGAAATCTTTTCTCCTTGAAACACATAAGCAAAAATTCAATACTTTAAATCATTACCAGTTGACATTTTTTTTTAGTAGAAACTGAGTATTTTGAAAAATAGTTATCCCAAGTACAAACTAATTCCTAGTTATTGGATATTTACCTGAAAAGGGCAAGAAGAACTTCAGAAAGTCAGAGGTAGGCATGGAATTTTAGCCTATGCTATATACTGACACTACCCAAAAATAGAAGAAAACGTTCTTAGAGTAGCCTAAAATAAGAACATACGCTGGGTGCCTAAAAGCAATGAAGCAGTAGGACTGTGAGTGCCCTGGGCTAACCTGGAGGACACAGGGATACATTTCACAGCTGCTTGGGACAATGTTACTATGGCCAGATGTTTCCCAAGTTGGGGAATGAGAGAATTATAATTGAAGGAATCTGGAAGAAAGAGAGGCCAGGAAATGTAAGAGTAGACAATACAAATTTTGTGCCTGAAAAAAAACATCTTGAGCAGGTTTAACCTTTTACTTGAAAAGTAGTTGAAGTTTCCCTAAGGCATGTTTATAGAAGAGATCATTGAATTTGGGTTTCTATAGACCTGTTGTTCCATTATAAATATGTCCCAGTTTTCTCAGGGTATGTAATCTGTTAGGAAGTTGGTAAAATTTAAAAAAGATAAAGAAAGGAAAGAAATGAAAAAAAAAAAAAGGAATCCCACTACAAGAAATGCATTTCAAGAATGACCATTAATAGTTGTATTAAAAATCAGAGAGTAAGCTATTTTATAATTAGAGCTTTAAAAGGTATTTTAGGCAACTAGTGATTTGTGATTTAATCTTCAACTGCTTTTCAAGCAAAATAAGAAATCCCTCCAGGGTATAGTCATTATTTCTTTTTTCCCCAGTACTTAAACTCCAAGGAATAAGCTGAAGTAGAACTGTTTACTTTGTTCCTCTTAATACAAGTAAAAAATAAACTTAACTGCATGGTGGAAGGGCAGATTATTATGCTGTGTCTTTATTCATGCTTCTTTTCTGTATAAGGGGAAACATGAATTTCAGGTGTATATTTAACTTGCCTTTTTTTTTCATTTTGTTTGTTAATATTTAAATCTATTGACAAGATTGTGTTTGCCTCTTTTTAATAAAATTGACTTATGTCCTATAAATATAGTTCAAACCTTTTGTATTTATTTAAAAACTGATTTTTAAAGTTAAGGGTATGGCTGAGCCAGCATGGCTCAGTGGTTGAGTATTGACCTATGGGTTAGATGCCACTTTACCTAGTCCCAGTTTGGAGCAATTTTCATAATGGTCCAGTACCAACATCTTTTGTTTAGTTTGGACTCTTTTAACTTTTCCTTGATAACATTAACAGACGGAATCAAGCTTCATAAATTTTTATGTCATATAGATTGAGAAAAAATAAACATGATGCTATGCAGTAGTATAAATTAATGTATGAATTTCCTATATTTCTCAGGATAGCTGACCTTGCCTTTCACCAAAAATAAGTTAGTGTTTGATTGTTATGAAGAATTTTTTAAACATATTTATAACTTGTCATTTTATTTGAACCAAGGAGACATCTCATATCATTTTAGCATAGGTAGACCTATTATTAAAGTCATCATATAAAGTATGTGTAACTCATTTCCTGAGAAACATTCTGAGAAAACATCACTGATAACATGGGCCTATTGTTAACAGTGTGGAAGACAGAGATAGTTAAACATTTCCTGTTCTTTGACATCTATCTTTTCTATATGTATATGTCTGTTGAACCCATCAAAGTCTAAAATATTTCAATTCAGCATAAAATTGCAGTACCGATTGTTATGTGGCATATATTTTATCTTGTGGAGAGATGGAAAGCGTATCTAAATGCATCATGCCTGTGCTCAGAAGTAATGCAAATCTTCTGTCTTGCCAGTGCCAGAAATAAATGAAAACGATTGTAGATAAAAGCTAGAAACATTTTTCTCTTTCGCACTCATGAAAATTTTGAATGTAGTGATCATCATCATGCCTTGAGCATCCTTGGTGAACCAACATTCTACTGTGGATGGAATGTTGAAGGGATAGTTCCTATCTTAAACTCTTATTAATCAAAATAAAATAAAATACAGTTTAAAGTAGTTGTGAATAAAGATTTAACTAAGAAAAAACATGCTATGTATTATAAAGAGAACTATATTCATTTACACAATTTTTCAAACTATGACAAGTCTCCAATAAGGACTTAGTTACCTAATTAGATAGTTGAATTATGTGTCTATGTTTATAAGTTGGTGTTATCCTCTGTAAATTGTGTATAATTTGTACTAATTATCACCATAGTGCAAAGAATAGAGAAATTCATGTTTTAATGATCAGTTTTTGTAAAGACCTGAAAAAACATGCCCATAGCAAAACCCAGGCTTTACAATGGTCTGAGAGAAATAATTTCTCTCTAAATGGTTTTTAGTTTTTCTATCCAGATGAAAAGAGGTAGAACCAAATTAGGAGTCTTTAAAACTTGGCTGTACTTTAGAATACATCTGGGTTTAAAAATCTGCCCATGCCCAGGCCCACATCCAAGATGTTGGTTCAATAGTGTGGGGTTAGAGCCTCAGCAGTTACCCACGTATAATAACATGCAACCTGAGTTGAGAATTACTGACTCTATGTTCTCCTAGCACCTTTGGTGCCTAAGGGTCTATGATTCTGGAATTTATAGGCAAAGTCCCCTCCCCTCCCCTCCCTTCCCTTCTCCTCCCCCCTCCTCTCCCCTCCCATCTCCTCCCCTCTTCTCCTCTCCCTCTCCTCCCCTTCCCTCTCCTTCCCTTCCCTTCTGTTCTTTCTCTCTCCCACACACCAATGTTTGTTTATTAATCTGAACTCTCATTTCTAGTCTGATGGTAGTTTTCTACATTAGTGAGGTCCTGATTTTCAACTAAAATGATAACAGTGACACCCTGCATGCAAATCAGATAACTTAATTAACAGGCAGGGTAGGAAGAGGGAAGAGCAGCAGAGAAACAAAATATAAGCACCATTAGTATATAAGCTTTCTAGGGCAGTATTGTGTCTATTTGTTTATCAACATTAAATAAAAATGTTACATGGTGCTAGTTACATATAGAATTTGGGAATTATAAGCTTTTCACTAACCTTCTACTTTTAACATATTTTAGCAACTACAAAGTGATAATCACGATAGTAGAAATGAAGTTCATTGCTACAAAATTGTTGAGGGTTGGTCTAATTATAAAGGAGACAAATCTATTCCCTTGAAGATGCTTAATAATGATTTAGTGAATGAGTGAAATTCTCCCATGTCCTAAATGTAGCCTTTGTGTTTATCTGAGGGTTGGAAAAGGTCTTTCCTAGGAAAATAGTAATGGCTTTTGCTTTGCTAACGGAAGAACCAGAGTATCTCTGGCACTAATCTTAAAACTGGAATAAGGTTTCTTTGGGAGGGAGGGATATACAGCATAAGTATTAAGCATGTTAAGATTGGAACTCCATCTCCTCTCTTTGATATTCTCTGTCCAGGCCACAGGTAAGAGGCTAAAGTTAGGGTTTGGAACTAAGAGATGAGATCTATAGGCGTATTTTGTTCCCTTTACTTAGCTTTGGCCTCTGTTTCGGCAGTTGGTAGGTCTTCTGATCTTTGAGCTATGGCAGCAGGGACAGAATGCTAACGGCTGTTTCTGAAAGTCTGCCTAATTCTTAGATCATTTTTTAGTTTCCAGGGGCTTACTATCCATAGAAAGGTAAACCTACAGTCACTCAAATTTGTTTCATTAGATAACATGCATTCATTACTCATCCAATAAATGCTTATGGTGTGCCTTTTTGTTTGAAGCCATGGGCATATAAAGATTCTTAAGATAATTTGCAACCACACAGCTTATTCATTGATTTCAATTTAAACTGTTTTAATTCCTAAGCTTTCACACACACACACACACACACACACACACACACACACACACACAAATCCCTTACTCTTTATTCCATCAGTAACTTTTAATTCTTTACCAAGTGATTATGAGTTGTTCAGTGGAGCCTGTTCCTATTCACAGGACCATGCTCCGTGCCTGAGTTAAAGATGCTGTTTCTAGTGCCACCCGACCCTGCCCCTTCTTTCACTCTGATGAAAGCCCTTGTCCACTTCCTGACCCCGGGGAGGGGAGGGGAGGCTTTTGACCTCTGATGTTCATGCTATTACAGTCGCCTTTCTTTCATTCATAAAGTATTAATTTGCTACTAGCTTACTACTGCTTGACTCTTTTCAATTTATTTTAAATCCCCATCTGAAAATATCTCAATGAAAAGAAATGACCCAAAATATTTCAATGTTAAATGCAAGAATGTCAGATGTGGAAGTGGGGAGAGGAGATATCTCATGGATGTCTGCTGGTGATGAAAAGTATTATTTGGAATGATTGAAATGATACTTTATCACTAAACTCAAGACTGATACTGCTGTCTGATTTAAATCCTTCGTGAAAAACTGGAGTAGAAGCACAAATATACTTTTGTGATTTAAATAGTCAAAAAGCCCACCATGTAATCTGGACTCTCTTCTCTATGTAATTATAGTTATTTCCTAAAGTGTCTGGGATGAAAACATGGAGCATAACTATAGTTTTCAGTAATATCATGTGAAATCAGCATCTCAGAGCTGAGAATACTATATCACCCCAAACTACATAAACTCTGCCAGCTGGAGGAAAGTATTGATTACACAGGCATTGAAAGCCAGAGGTGCTCTGGGTTCCCTGGCAGTGTTATTCCACGTGCCATCACTGGGCCCTTCCCTGTCATCAGAGGAATAAGGAAGCATGAGAACATTTGTCCGAAGTGGTTTTATAACCGTGGGTTCCACAATCAAAGCCATGAACTACCACGGAAAGGCTTGCAATAACCAGAACAGGATTAAAACAGAGAAAATAAATCACAAGGTAATTCATAGGGTTTCAAATAGACCACTTTCAGTTCTATAAGCTATGCCTCAATATTTAAAGAAATGTCAGATTTTTTTAGACTACAAAGAAAACATCTCTATATTCCTGCCAGGACCCTTTATCTTCATTTTATACAGTTAATAGTTGCTTTCTAAAAATTACCCTCTTTGATAAACCTTGTTTGGATAGTTTAGTGTGGAAAAGTCCAAACTTTCCCTTAGACAGTGATAACCTTAATCAGTTCAATAATAGACACCGTCAATGTCCCTCCCTGCCATTTTCTCCATTCCCTGCTTCTGTTATTTCTTCTACTAACTCTAAAACAATATTCTCTCTTTTACCTACTTTTATTATGCATTCTCCATACAACCACCCAGAGTTTTGTGGTTTGTTTGTTTTTTTAAACTTTTTAAAAAGCAGATAAGCCCTGGGAAAGACAACTTTCCATTCAAATATTCTATCATGAAAGGCTCTGGGCTCTTCTTAGAAAAAGTCATAATGTGAAAATCTACCCACCCAGTAAGAAGATCTCCAGTAATATTCATTTACTATATTGATTTTGTAAAAGCAACCATTTCGTTGCCAGACTTTGGAGCTCAGTGATATCTCTTCATATGAGATTTTGGAACGGCATGCTGAAATGTTGCCAATTAACCTAGGCTAAAAAGATTGCAAGGGAGTGTGTAATAGAGAACTCCTAGGACAAGAAGAGGAATTGCCACACAGAGAGTGGCATGACAAGATCCAAGATTCAACAATTTTCCCTAACGTCAATTAAAAGTGAATGCCTTAGAAAGATATATAATGAGTACACTATTTAAATTAATTTTTTTCTTTAGATTGCATTTAAAAAAATGAGTGAATTAACAAATGAATGAATGAACAAATGAATGAATGACAGGTGCATGCATCTAAAGCTGACACTATCAGAATGAACAATATCTAACTTTTCATAGGATGATACTTAAGAAGATTAGATCAAGGGCTGTTGTAGACTTTATCAGTATCTCTGTGGCTTTACCTCTCCCAGCATCCATGCCCACTGTTAAGTGCCTCCGTAATTTGTTATGATAAAGAAGTAGGATGTCTTTCCCTCCTCCCTTTCTTTGGGTTTCATCATCTGACTTGTTTCGGTCAATGAAATGTGAGAGAGCATGATGTGACGAAGGCTTGAGCAATGCTCGCACTATTGAGTTTGGTCTCCATCACCTCTGCTGTTGTCATGAGAGTTTACCCAGACAGGAAGAGGATGGGCGACATGTAGAACAGAAGTTTGTGCAGCCAAGCTTAATCCCCAGCTGGCCCCAGCCATATGAGCACACAGCTGAGACAATTACAGCCACCCAGCCCACCTCAGCCTAAATTAGCCAACTCCAAAGATCTTAGACCTGTGAGCTAGATTTATGGTTATTACTTGGCCTGCTGCTGAGACTTCGTGGTTGTTTGTTATCCAGCCTTTTCTTGAAATTCCTAACTGATATAGAAATGTAATCTTCAGAATTGAGCTTTCACTTTTTAATGTGACAATTCACATTGGAGACCTTACAGCCATACTTAAAATGACACTCTCTCTAACCTTACTTAAAGGCATTTGGCCATAAGACAAGTAAGAGAACTAGAGAATATATTCTATCTGGAGCTGGACAAATTCATTCTAAAAGTAAAACACATTAGTTATCACGAGGAGTTTTGAGGCACACATCAACAGGGATGCTAAGACTTAAATGAAATTGAGTAGCATAGCATGATTCTTATTTTTTCAAGCAAGTGGATTTGTTACAAAAGGTCCTTCCTATGGATGCTTTTTTGTTGGTGTTGAAAAGCCATTGATGTATGAGTACTTCCAGCTTTGTTTTATCCCACCACTTCCTGAAAATGGTACTTGGCTTTGTCCACTCGAGTCATCCCCTTCTCTGCCTTCAACATGCTCCCGGAAGGGTCCTCCTACTGTTTTATGGGCGCGTTGGGCTTTTTGATACTGAATAGAAGTGTTGAGAATTTGGGAGAACTGAATTATGGGTATGAAGGTTAAAGGGTAAGATTAGAAGAATAGCGCCCTTTATAAAAGACAGAAAAGCTGCATGAGGTCAGGGATGGGGGAGCCTTTTGTTTAAAATAAGAGGACTCAGAGAAGGGAGGCTGTTAGGGACCATGGATAGAAAGGAAAGATCTTAGCAAAGGGTCCTGCAGGTTTTCTTGTTTAAATTCTCTTTTACATGATTTGAAAAACGCAGGTGGAGGACCTGAGTTAATTAATTAATTACTTTAAAAAATAACCCAACCTTTCTGAGACTAGCTTCTGTGAGTCACAGCTTCTGTCAGTGATAATCTTGCACAAAAAGTTTAATATGGAATGGTGTCACAGAGTGGGAAAAACACGTATATATACAGTGATATTCACTTCCCATATCACTTATTAGATGCATAATTAGACAGTTACTAAACCATCCCAAGTTGATTTATACCACGGAGAAAATAATATATACTCATAGGTTGTTCTCAGGATTAAAAAGGCAATAAATATTAAAATGTCTGGCACATCATTCAGACATAAATGTTAGTTGAAATGTAGGTGCACAGTATTTTCTTCACGAAAATTCAGTTTGGCCTATGGTCCATGTAAAATCTGACCTGTACCCCCAAGCTGTGCTCCAGTCAGAAGCAGTGGCTAACTGGGTAAGCAGCTGCTCATTGACAAAGACAGCTCTTTTGCTTTCTTCAGTTTGTTACTTTTATGAAAGTCAAAGAAACGATTCTCCTTACCAGCCATAATCAATGGTGGAGCACAGTCCAACACTAGAATGAAGTGACCACTTATGGGGACTCTTAAAATTAAATATTTGAAAGGTCACCTTTTATGCTGTTTCATTACTAGCCTAAATTACTTTGAGGAGAAGACAGCAGAGGTATACCCATGATCACAGTAACATCCCATATTATTTTTTCAGTTGTGAAATGTGAAAACATGGTGTTACTGCCCTGGAATTGACGATGGCCCGGCAGAATTCTCGTCACCAGCAATAGGACCAGTGAATCACGAGGTGACATGTACGTTTCAGATACTGTTCAGCATGAAAGAGGTGAGGAGAACTGTACAGAAAAGGTACTGGAAATCAATGGTTTGAAATTATAATACGAAATTGATAGCTGATACTATGTTGGCAGCATCTTGCCCAAGGTTGCAAGGAATGCCTATGAGAATAAGATTAGAAGGTAAACGTGCTTTTCTAAAAATTAGAACACAATCAAGACAACATCATGCTTCTCACTTTATAAAATGAGGGTTTAGAGAGAATGGAAAATAAGGTATGACCTAGCTTATAGCTTTGAAACAGGCATGGATTACAAATATCCACCTGGTTCTTCTCATGTACCTATGAATAATGCTGAACATTAAATGGCAAGTCGGGATCATCATCAACACCAATGTCTTGGAATGCAGCCAGCCTGCTAGCACAGATCGCCACACTGGAGCTCCACAGGTGAGGAGAATAGATGATAACAGGATTCTGCGCAGACGTGGTATGGAGGGCTGGTGAGGGGACAGCCACATTCTGAGAGAACAGATAGTCCTGCAAGGACACTGGAGCACAGTTTCAAGGTTCGCCATGGAGAGCCCTGGACCACAGGGAAAGAAGGGCACCTGATAGATTGCTCTGGCACAGAGAAATCAGCGAGAGTGGCCTCATTTCCAAGGCAAAATATAAGCAAACCTGGTACGAACAACGGTGAAAGCCACACATATGCAAGTCAATCATTATGCACACACGCTGGGAAAGGAAAGCTGCATGTATGCGATATTCAAACCAGATTAGTTATGCTACATCCAGATCTACTGTGTGCTTTGAACTGGTATAAAAGTCAAAGTTTTGTGGAAAGGACCAGGCAAGATATTTCAGTCAAGTCTCAATAACCCCCTAGAAGTGGCTGCTTATATCTAGGGGTGGGCAAAAGTAGGTTTACAGTTATAAGTACACAAAACACAGTTTATTCCTGTAGTATTATTAAGTTTATTCCTGTAGTATTATTATTAACTAGAGGCCCAGTGCATGAAATTCACACATGGGGGGATGTGTTCCTCAGCCCAGCCTGCACCCTCTCCAATCTCGGTCATCCCTTTCACAATCTAGAACTGCTGGTTCCCAACTGCTTGCCTGCCTGCCTTCCTGATTGCCCCTAACTGCTTCTGCCTGCCAGCCTGATCACCCCCTAACCAATCCCCTGCCAGCCTGATTGACGCCTATCTGTTCCCCTGCTAGTCTGTTTGCCCTTAACTACCCTCCCCTGCAGGCCTGGTCACTCCTAACTGCCCTCCCCTGCAGGCCTGGTTATCTCTAAATGGTCTCCCCTGTAGGCCTGGTCCTTCCCAACTGCCCTCCCCTGCTGGCCATCTTGTGGCAGCCATCTTGTGTCCACAGAGGGGCAGCCATCTTTGACCACATGGGGGCAGCCATCTTGTGTGTTGGAGTGATGGTATATTATTCTTTTATTAAATAGGATAGAGGCCTAGTGCACAGGTGGGTGCAGCTGGTTTTCCCTGAAGGGTGTCCCGGATCAGGGTGAGGGTACCCTTGGGGCATGGGACAGCCTGGACGAGGGGCCTGTGGTGGTTTGCAAGTCAGCCACACACCCCAGTGACCCAGGCAGAGGCCCTGGTATCTGGATTTATTTATCTTCTATCATTGAAACTTTGTATCCTTGAGTGTGCTATATGGCTGCAGCCATTTTTGTTGAGATTTATTTATCTTCTATAATTGAAACTTTGTAGCCTTGAGTGGAGGCCTCGGCCTGTCAGGGTGTGTGGAAAGCTTGGCTTCTTCCATTGCTGGGAAACCCAAGCCTCCTGCTCACTCCGCGGTCACAGCTATCTTGGTTGGGTTGATTTGCATATTCACTCCAGATTGGTGGGAATGGCTTGGTGTAGCAGAGTGGTGGTTAATTTGCATATTACTAATTTATTAGGTAGGATTATTGTTTTATTTTCCATATAAATAACTGTAAACCTACTTCTGTCCCACCCTGTCATGTAGCAGCATGCACCTTCAGGCCTTGTAGGCAGGAATTTAGTAAATAGAAGGAATTTTACAAAGTGACCTAGCCTGAGAATTCTCATTCGCTATCACCAGCATCCAGCAGACTGTATGCTGGTATGTGTTCTGTATTCTATTCTCTGTTAATAAAATCTATAATAATAAAAGGGTAATATGCTAATTAGACCAGACAGATGAACGACCTTCGGGACGAAGCCAGGGCTGCAAGGGCTGAGCCCCTTGCACGAATTTTGTGTCTGGCCACTAGTGCCTTGATATTACTTTGTAGGAAGAGTGCCTGTCCAGCATTGAATTATATCCATGATTCCTGGTAAAGGGACCATAATTACCCAAGGGAATTATTGAACACTTGCAGATGTGGCCTGAGCCACAGAAGTTTTGCAATTTGTCAGATTTTATCTCTGCTTAAATCACAGTGTATTTTGTGAGGCTCTAAAGTGAGAATAGTCATAGCCAAGATAGGTAATCCATCGAGTACTATATGCACATATGGCAAACATTAAAGTATAACCAAGAGGGCTTCAACAACAATGTTCAAATGTTCAAAGCAGGCCTACTACAATTTGCTCTTCTACTTATGTCAGCTTTAGTAGACAATAAAATAGTCTGTCTGCCAGTCACTTAAGCTAAGGGAAATTAAAAGTGGCTTTCATGATAGCTTAAACAGCATTTATACAGCAGAGCTTCTATTAAGAGATAAAGAAACAAACTTTTCTACTGTTGTCTTAAGAGTCCTGGAAAAGCCATCTTCCCACCCAGTAACACATTTTATACTGGATGGTTTGTTTAGATTTACACCTCTGAATGTAAGGCTGGGAATTATTTACCAATTTGTAGTCACTGAGAAGAACATAGGTTGTGTGTCCTGCTCTACTCACATAGCAGGAGCACCTTCAAAGAGAAACTGCTGTCTTACTGGTACAGACGACAACCCCAAACAAAATGAAAAAGAAAAACAAACAACCCCCCCCCAACAACAACAGCTTTGAATTAAAAAGTAAACCTTGATCTTCTACCATGACCTGGTTTCATTCACTGTGGTAATGGAAATAAAAATAATAATAAACAGGTGTTTGTGTAATTTATGCTTTTAAATGTTCTTTTCTTTTTAATCAGAGTTCCTAACTAAAATAAAGCTCTTTTCATATATCTCTTCCTTAATTTTGTTTCTTTTGCCTTCGTTATGAAATTGGTAATTCACTTTGGGTTATTGTTTCTCATCTTTGCAGGTACCCTTCTGTAGTAAACCCACCCTCTACTGTTCTTAGTCTTCTTTCTGCACAGTAGTTTCTCAATTTTCATGAATATAACACAAGGAACCACAGGGAAAGTGCTCTGTAATTTTGGTGTCTATTTGAATGGGTGGTACCAGCCATTCAGGCAATGAGAGAGTTTACTCAATGGCCACCACTATATAAGACTATTTTCTACTTATTCGTTAGTGTACCTTTATAAGAAACGAGTGACAAAGATAAACCAAAAATGAGAGCTAAACTTAAGAATAGAAAATTTGACCTGATGGGTATGTCTCAGTGGTAGAGTGTCATCCCTCAGACAAAAGGGTCTCAGGTCAAGGTCATGTACCTGCATTTCAGCTTCGTTCCCAGCCCTGTACAGGAGCATGTGAGAGGCAACCAATCCATGTCTCTCTCTATCCTCTTTTCCCCTCTCTTCTCCTCTTCCTTCCACTCTCTCTAAAATTCAATGGAAAAATATCCCTGGGTGATGTTAACAACAAAAAAAAAAACAGAAAATTAACTTGAGGTCTGAGTCTATCTGAGAAACAAGGGTAATTGACAGAAATGTGACTTTCAAGAAAGCACCAGACTTTCTTCAAACAGCTTGTAATCCACACGTTTGGCGATTCCAACATATCAGGACATATTTTGAAAAGGAGCCACTGTCTCATGATTAAGGGTATGGGAGTTAAAAATAAAGAAACTCCTTGGGGTTAAGCACTTTGCTAATCATTACTCAGTCCTCCCAGTGCCCTTGGACACTCCTACACCTACATTTGCATTTCTATCCTTTACTTTATAGCTTTTACCTTTATTTAATGCATTTTTTTCCTATTCTGTATACTGTCTAACTCAGTCTCTAGGAGAATGAATAACACTGAGTAGAATAAGAAACTTTAATTTTAGTTACTGGGGTCAACAGAAAAATTATTTTTCTAATTGAATTTGAAAGCCCTGACTTGTTTTATTAGTAAATAATAACATATGAAATATTCCCTATGGGATATACCAATTATACATTCATATAGATAGTGATCCTTTTTAGAACTAGACAGACAGCAAATAGTTAAAAATGGAGGAGCAAATAATCTTTGATTAGAATATAATATTATGAAGCATTGCTATAAATACTATGCATCTTTAAATAAGAAGCAAGTACTAAGTTTGTCACAGAACATTCTATCTATTAGTTTTGCAAGATTCATCCAGCAAAATTCAGATATGCAGAAGTCAGTCTAAGAGAAGAGTGTATGGTCACCAGATTGCTGTACACCATGTCATCTGGTTGAGGGTTCATTCATTTGGCAAATATTTACTAAATGCCTGCTGCAAGGCACTGTGTTAGGCTATAGGGATAAAATAAAAAGGAAACCCAGACAAGATCTCTTAAGAAGCTAATTTATGACTTATTTCACTTATCAGAATACATCATAGGTCCATCTATGTTATCACAAATGGTAAGATTTTTTTCTACATCTGAATATTATATTGTATATGTGCACCACATGTTTTTTAACCATTTGTCTACTGATGGACATTTAGGTTGCTTCCATATCTTGGCTATTATAAATAATGCTGCAATGAATATAGGGATGAGGTTCCATATATTTTTTTTTCAAATTAGTGTTTTGGATTTCTTTATATAAATACTAAGAAGTGGAATTGCTGGGTCATAAGGTAATTCTGTTTTTAATTGTTTGAGGAACTCCGTATTTTTTTCCATAGTGGTGCACCAATCTGCATTCTCCCTAACAGTGCATAAGTGTTTTCTTCTCTCCACATTCTTACTAATACTTGTTTTTGTGGATTTATTAGTGATAGCCATTCTGGTAGGTGTGAGGTGATATTGTGGTTTTAATTTGCATTTCCTGATGATTAATGATGCTGAGCATCTTTTCATATGTCTAATGGCTATCCGTATGTCCTCTTTGGAGAAGTGTCTATTAGGGTCCTCAGCCCATTTTTAATTAAACTGTTTGTTTTTTGTTTTTTTTTTGCTGTAAGTTGTATGAATTCTTTACAAGTTTCAATATTAACCACATTTATGCTGAATCTAATGAAAAAAAGAAATGAACAAACAAAACAGAAACATACAGAGAACAAACTGAGGGTTGCCATATGCTGGATGAAAAAGGTGAAGGAATTGAAAAGTACACATTAATAATTACAAAACAGTCACAGGAATATAAAGTAGAGTATAGGAAATATAGTCAATAATAATATAATAACTACATATGGTGTCAGGTGAGTACTAGAATTATCAGTGGATCACTTAGTAAATTGTATAACCGTTTAACTGCTATGCTGTACACCTGAAACTAATATCTAGTAAAGAGGGAAAAATGCTAATTGTCTGTCACACCCTCATAAAGATGGTGGCACCCACAGCCAATAAGGAGAGAATATGCTAATTGACTGTCATGCCCTAAAAGTGGCAGTGCCCACAGCCACAAGATGGTGGCACCCAGTCCTTGCAGTTCCACTGGGGCAGCAGATGCACAGCATGGCCAAGCCTGCCTACAGGCCTCCCTCCATGTCTCCCAGTCCCTGCAGTTTCCCAGCCTCCTAGGGCTGGCTCAAGGTGCAGTCAAGCCTCTGATGATGGCTACTAGCTGCCCAGGGCCACCCAAGGCTCAGGTAACCAGGGCCAACCAAGGCTTGTGCTGCTGGCAGTGGCAGCGGCAGAGGTGTGATGGGGGCGTCGCCTTCCCTGATCACTGGGTCACCTCCCACCCCTGAGAGCTCCTGGACTGTGAGTGGGGGCAGGCCCGGCTGAGAGACATCCCCCTCTAGTGCATGAATTTTTATGCACTGGGCCTCTAGTATAATAATAAAAGCATAATGTGCTAATTAGACTGGCTGTCCTTCCAGATGCCTTTCCTTCCAGACAAAGCCGTAGTGGGTGGGGGCCAAGGCAGAGGCGGCAGTAGTTCTCAGCTGCAGTGGTCAGCTGCAGTGGTGGTGGGCACAGGCCAGGGCAAAGGCCCTTACATGGATTTCATGCATTGAGCCTTTAGTATAAAATAATATTGAATGTCAAGTATAATTGAGAAATGAAAAATTTAAAAAACCCTAAATAAATACATAACAAAGAAAGAAATGAATGTCTAGTGATTCAGACAATTTAATAATTTTCAAAGAGGCAAATCTACAAAAATATAAAGTTGCAATAACTGAAGTAAAAGTTAATATAACAGTCTTTACTTCCCACGGTTTCAGTTTACACATTAAGGGATGCCTGTAGTATAGGATCAGCTATTTCAATCTCAAGCAGAAACTTTAGACTGAAGGTATTGTTTATTTCATCTTGTGTCTATGCTGATTTATTTATTTATTTATTTATTTATTTATTTATTTATTTATTTGTATATATGCTATGTGAGGAAATCTGTAATACTTTTTTCTGGTCTCTGCTGAAAACAAGAGTGCTACCTATCTTACTAGATCATTTAATCTATGAAATATGTGAAACAATTTCCTTGTGAGTCCCTCTTTTGCTTCCCTACTGGTATTCCATACCAGACAAAGGCAACTTCTAGAAATTCAATGCCTTGTATCTATGCATTTTTAAGATTAACTTTTTTTAGCATTTATTTTGTAGTCAATAATTACCCCTTTAGGCCCAGGGGAACTTCTGACATGTTTTTCTTATTCATCAACTATCTATTACTTGAACTCTCATTGTATCAACAAAAGTATTTTAGTTTACTTACCTATGCATTCAAAGTTCAAGAAATAATTTGAGTGGCAGACAAGGAATGAAATAGAACAGGAATCCTTGGCACTGCTCAGATAAATGCCTGTTGTCCTGCCCTCGAAGTGCCTTTCTGGTGGCAAGGGTGAGGGTGAGGGCATTGTACTGTAGTGAATGCCCCCCTTCAGACTGAAGCACCCTAAGAGTGTTGGCTGCTCCTTGCCTAAGGAGAACTACCTTACCCAAGGCATGCCCCCTCCCCAGGCATAGTCTGGATCCAAGGACTGGTCAATGTGACATGCAAAGGCCTGGACCCTTGACTCAAATTAGGACAATTCTGAAGACCCAGCTAGGGTACGAGCTTCCATGATAATCTGCGATCTCTGTTGTAACAGTTGGTAGATGAACCTCTCCATCTGTCCAAACCCACTTCCCTCAATTCCTTATAGCTATTATTTCCAAACACTTCCCCAAATTCCTCACACAAAAATTTCCCATGACGTATATTTTCAAAGAACTTGAAGAAATATATTGTACCAAATCAAAAACAAAGATAAGTAATGTAAAAATAAGTCAATATGAATCTAAAATAATTGTATATTCTTACCTATTTTCATGATTTTTATCTTTAAGTGAGGAAATAATACTATTTATATAAAAGCACCTTCCACAAAAATTTATGATATGAATATTACTCACTGTTTAAGACTTAATTTTAGGAAATATTTTGAATCTCTTAAATGCTTCTCAGAAAATACATTTTCCCAGAATTAACAAAAATTATGGGCCAAATACATTATGCTAATGAAATGGGACAGAAGTAAACTGAATACGAATAAATGCACTAAGATTTAAACCCTTTCAGAGTCAACAGGGAATGTGATATGTTTTCAAATTTAACATTTCTTTAACTAGAATATGAAAGAGATAAAAATTAAGCAGAGAAAGAGAATTCACCAAGTACATGACCATAACAAAAATACTACCAACTATGGCATGAAGTAAGGGACATTTTCTTCTTTTGGGTTAAAGTTTGTTTGGCCTTTTGTTATTTTGTGTTAATTATCACACTGTAAGGTCTGACCTCCTTCCAGGTAAGCAGGTGGATCATTGAAGGCAGTCATATTCCACCTGCCTAGTGGAACTCAGCAGCAGGTTCACTCATCTGTTAAGAATTTCACTTGTATACTTGTGACCTGAAATTTGAGTATTTAGAAGTTTTAGAGAGACAGGAACCTTTCTCAAAGTGTTTAGCGTACATAAATGGGTCAGGGAATGGGAAGAATGTCTATGAAATGACTACTATGAGCAAAATATTAGAAGCATGAGAAAGCCTGTGAAATGGTTTTTCAGCACTAAGACCTAAGTTCCAAGAAATGTTTTCAGGACATTCTGATTCCATTCAATTAGCTCTGGAAGAGGTACTCTGGCAAAAGGAATAAATTCTTGAATCAAAGAAAAAGTGATGTATAAAAAGCATAAAATACAGATAACTCTACTGTTAGTTCGAGCCAACAAGAAGCCAGGCCAAGAGATGCTGTGAGAGATTAAGAACTTTTCATTACATTCTCTCACATTGGGCTGAGACCAGTGTTATCAGTGTCAGCACCAAGGGAGTCTGTGTTCTCTTATATAGGGACTGGGTCAGGGTTGCACCAGCCAGCTAGGGGAACTGCCTGAACAACATCCTTGGAAGATAGCAGGTTGTCTGGTGGGTGTACAACTCGGTCAGGCAGAGGAGAGTGCCTGAGTCAGTTGGGGAATGTATCTTATCTTCTGCAGGTGCAGGCCATTTGCTTCAAGCTATGGGGGAGGGGAGAAACCTCACAAACAAAACACCTCATAATAATAATTTCAGACCACATGTCCAAACAGGAAAGGACTGGGGTAGTACATTCTAATATCTACCACTATAATAACATGAACTTGGGACGGTGGTTTTATAATTGCATGTCAGCAGTGAAGCACTTTCTCTAAGTGAAATCTACAGAACCCCAATATTTATAACAGACAAAAGAGGACTAGCTCAGTTTGGAATCAGAAGTAAGGGGCTGAGGGTTCTAGTGTAGCGGACACCCTCAAACCCTGAGATACACCTAGGGAACTCCTAGGACTCTACATAGCAAGAGTCTAAAAACAATTAGGTTATTGAAAAGCTCAGCTGTGAGGACCTGAAGAAAAGATTGCTTAACTTTTATATTGCTTCTCAGAATTTATTCTCCTCATTTCCCCATCCTAAGAGCATCTTAAAATTTTCTATGTGTATTTTGGATAAATTTGACATCATTCTTGACTCTGGAAGTGGCCCCTGACTCATTTAAGACAGTTAGCACATTCTTCTATAGCCCACACATGACTCAATTTAGTAATCAGCTGCAAGAATCCATTCCAAGTGTCTTTGTTTGAGCTTTATTGTTTTTAACTTCAGAGCTCAGCAGACTCTCCTTTTCTGCTAGATTTGCACCTGAAAGCACATAACCCCAGGAGCTGCTTAATTGTTATAAGGTGACAATAATGGAGGAAGAGCCAGCCCTGAAGTGGCACAGAGAACTGAGACAGAGGCAGCCTAGTGAACTCATTTCAGTACTGGCCAAGTGCAGCCTGAAGCGAGCTGGATTTCAGTTAGTGACAATCAATGTCCTTTACTCTTTAAATCAGATTTTCATTGTTTTTCTTTTTTTCTGTTATAGCAGAAAAGCATGTAACTGAAGAGTACCTAGCACATTTGAGTAGATGGACAAATACTTGTTGACTGAAGGAGTTAGGAGTTAAGGTCATGGTTCTAACTTCCGACGGATAATTCCATTAACAACGCTCGATCTTATTTCCATTATTTGTACAACAAGAGAGCTGCTTAGATTGTTCTCCAAAATGCATTTCCTGTTCTAACACTATGAGTCCCGCTATGCCTGTGTGCAGATTATTGCTCGTGTTGCTTTTCAGTCAACCTGCAGAGGTTTGAGGGTTAATGCACTGATTCGATTCTGTACAAATTTCGCCCACCGAGGATTTCTCATTAAGCACAGGTTAAGGTGGCCCTGTTCCTCCCTCAGCTGACTGCCTGAGTGTGAAATTATGGTGACCCACAGAAGACAATCTGTACTCGGGGGAACCAGGAAGGCTGGATTCATGGCAGTCAAGGCAGGGTTCTCACTAATTGCTTTAGAGCTTCCTGAACATCTGCTAAGGGGGAAGAGTGTACGTTCTAGATGATTGCTAGAGAAAATTGTATTATTAAGGATAATTGCAGGGATACCTAGAATTCTTAATCAAAATTTCAGAATGTGTTTAGAAATGATAACTTTTGCTTTCTTTTGGAAAAAATATAATCTGCCCTTAGAGCTACTACAGTTTAAGGCTGACCCTGTGGAGGCTTACATTAAAGCACTATCAGCCCTGGGTCTTCAGAGGGTGGGACTGGTGCAGAATCCTAATCCTTTCTTTCTAGGCTTTCATGCTTTAGGTTGTTCTGCACCAATCTGGAGCAAATTCAATAGGAATCTAATGCAAGCAAGCCACCTATGCAATTTAAAATTTTCCAGTATACTAATACACATTAAAAATAGTCAAACAAAACAGGTGAAAAATATTTAAATCATCTATCTTATTTAACCTAATATATTAAAAATATTATTTCAATATGTGCTCAATATAATAATGTTATTAATGAGATTTTTTTGTGTATTTTTATCCTAAATCATAGAAATCTGAAATTATGGCACATTTCAATTCAGATTAGTTACACTTCAGGTGCTCAATAGCTACATGTACCTGGACAGATCAACAAAGACCTAGAGAACAGTTGCTTCTTCCTGGGTTTTTGTTTTGTTTTGTGTGGGGTGGAGGCATCTTAGGTGCAAATACTATCAAACACTGTAATTTAAATCTCTGGGGTCAGCATAGTTCTTCTCGCTAGGGATAGAAGTTTAATGTGGCTCAATATTGGAGAAGAGGGAGGGAGTGATGGAAAGGAGAGTGGAGAAGGCTGAGGCTTGTGCTAACTTGTCTGAACTTGTACACCAGGTCTGAAGTGTAGATGTGACACTAAACACAATTCAAAGCCACTGGAAATCTGTAAACAGGAATGACGTGACTCAATTGGTGCCTCAGGTCTTGCAGCCAGTATGCTTGACTTCTGTGTATGGAATGTGCAGCTAGACCCTATTTCAGATGTTAACCTATTTTGTTC
Source organism: Lasiurus cinereus (assembly GCA_011751065.1). Lineage (NCBI taxonomy): Eukaryota > Metazoa > Chordata > Mammalia > Chiroptera > Vespertilionidae > Lasiurus > Lasiurus cinereus. The sequence continues at coordinate 23,936,977 of JAAGEH010000018.1, read as the reverse complement.
TCCCTGTAATTCTTTTCCCCTTCCTCCATTTAAGCAGACAACAGACTCTTGGCTCATTGCCATGGGGAAGGAATATGGCCAGGTGAAAAATAGAAATGTTCACTCTGGCTTTTCTGATCCAAAACTGCCTTAGGACAATTTAGAGAGTGTGTGAGAAAAGTAACAGGAAGAGAATGTGGAGGTATAGGAAAATGTTTGGGTAGGAATGTGAAGCCAGAAGGGCAATCCTCCGGATAAGACCAAGATAGGTAAGGGAGAAGAGAAGGTTAGAAGAGAGAGGAGAGAAGATTAAATGTGAGAAGAGAGGGTTTGAGTTCTGCCTCATAGAAAACAGGTCCGCTTCCAACGCTCCAGAAGGAAAATGATTTCTGTACTCAAGTGAGCCAAGCTCTCCAGCTTGCAGAACAGTGCATACTGGAGTAGTGGATGCCTCCTGGCCATTAGTGTGAACCAAGGACTGGAATCCCATTTTTCTCTGCCCATGGGAAGACCAAGACACTGTGGAAGACCCCAAACCTACCAAATGAACGTGTTTAAATTTCTCACCATCATGGCAGGCTCAATATGGCTTCAAAATAGTAATTAGATTGAGTTGTGGAAAATAGTGTAATCTTTACTGCACATGAGAATTGGTAATTGAGATTCATAATGGGAGGGAGGTGGGGGGGGGGCCTAGGCTAAGGTTATAGATCTGGTGAGAAGTCTGATACTGCAAGTCAAGAGCATAAGTTGACCATCAAACCTCAAAGGGAAGGTAGGGGAGGTTGGGGGCAAAGGGGAGAGATCAACCAAAGGACTTGTATGCATGCATATAAGCCTAACCAATGGATACAGACACCAGGGGGGGTGAGGGCATGAGTGAGGAGGGATGCTGGGGGGAGGGTAATGGGGGATAAGGACACATATGTAATACGATAATAAAGACATTAAAAAAAAAGAGAAAGTAGATGATGTCAAGTTCTGCTTAGGAGGCAGAATTGGCAGTGCTTTGTTGAGGAAAATGGGCTGAGTAAAGAGAGGAGTCAGGTATATACCAGGCTTTTGACCTAGGAAAATTGAGACTTTTTTTGGGAAATAAACAAAAAACAAAACCCTAAACTTCTGAGGTACTTCTTAGATGCTTCTCAAATGCTAGGTACTACTCTAATAACTTGACAAGTAACTCATTTAATCCATAAAATACCTCTATGATGTAGGTACTTTATTATCATCCCTTTTTATGATGGTGACACTGAGACTGAGTAAAGAGCAGAAGCAGGATTGGAACCCAGGAAATCTGGGTTCACAATCTGACCTGTTCACCTCTACTGCTGTCATGTAACAGGCTGAACAAAAACCAGAAATTAATTAGAATTAACAGGAAGCTTATAGAAATACCCTGGCTGAGGCAACCCAGTATTTTTGCTATAAAAGTCCTGGACACTCAGTAACTTTTGTCCATACTCCTGCCTATCTTTAATCCTTTCATTTGTATATATTTCCTACATGTGTCTCTTTCTAATAAATTAGGGACTTCAAGTCCAAATCCAATGTTCCTGAATCTATCTTGCAGTTAATTTAGCAATTGAGCCACTAAATGCTGAGGCTCCCAACCACCTTTCCTTATTTCCCTTGCAAATAAAAAATGGTGACGTGGGTGATGCTTTAATCTTCTGTGCCCTCCTTTTTTTTTTTTAAATCCCCACTTGAGGATATGTTTATTTCTTTTTAGTTTTAGAGAGAGGGAAAGAGAGATGGGAAGAAACATTGATGTGAGAGAGAAACAGTTATCGATTGCCTCCCATACACGCCTTGACCAGAGATCAAACCTACAAGTTAGGAATGTGCCCTGACCAGGCATTGATCTTGCAACCTTTTTGATGTATGGGACGATGCTCAACCAACTGAGCCACCCCGTCAGGGCTCCTGTGCTCTCCTTTTGAGAACTGATTTGACCCTGCAAGGAGTGCATGAAGATTCCTCTGCTGCTCCAGCTCTTACAGACTCAGATTCCCTGCTGGGATCCTGCATCTCATAGAAATCTGAATTTTTGTTAATTTTATCTTTATTTTTGAAAATATTACAGATGTCCTTCTTTATTTCCCCACTGATCCCCCCCTCTCCACTCTAGTCCCCTCCCCAGGCTTTCACCCACCATTATCTGTATCCATGGGTTATGAATATATGCATATAAGCTCTTGATTAATCTCTTCCCTCCTCTTCCCGCCCTTTACCTTCTGAAAATCCTGTCTGTTGCATGCTTCCATGTCTCTGGATCTATTTTGTTTGTCAGATTATTTTGTTCATTAGATTCCACCTATAAGTGAGATGATGTGATATTTGTCTTTCTCTGATTGGCTTATTTTGCTTTTAGTTAAAAAAAAAAAAGAAAGAAAAGATTCCAGCTCCACACCACCACCAGCAGCAGGGTCAACAGTGTGGCAATAACTATTAGCAGGGCAGCCCAATGCTGTTCACCACCTTGGGGGCAAAGAAGGCCCAAGGCAAGAAGGATAATGAGGAAGGCTTCTCAGCTGTGGTTAGAGGGTTGGGGATGAGCTGCTGTGTCTAGTCCTCAGGTGTTAGCACTGGGAGTGTCTGAGGGCAGGGCACCCCTCCTCAGTGCTCCCATGCCTGCAGTTAAACATCCTTAGCACTGCTGCCCAGGTGGGAGAGGCTCCCGCCACTAGCACTGCACTCACCAGCCATGAGCCACGCTTCTGGCTGAGCAGCATTCCCCCTATGAGAGCACACTGACCATCGGGGGCTCCTGCATTGAGTGTCTTCCCCTGGTGGTCAATGTGCATCATAGCGACCAGTCATTCTGCTGTCCAGTCAATTTGCGTATTTCACTTTTATAATATAGGATTATGGACCAATTAGCAGTTTTAGGTAATATTGAAATAATTTTGAATAGCCAGTAAAAACATGGGCACATAAGCATTTCACATCGAATTTTTGGGAAAGTGTTTTAGTGTTTACAATTGATGACTGTAAGAGCAAAATAGCAATGTTATATAATAATAAAGATGAAAGTCAAAGGAATAAAAAACTCAAGTTACTTGAACTGCATGGGAAAGTATGAACTATTATATTTTCAGTTTGACTGTTACTTAGGAATCTTTTTTTGTTGAATAAGTTTTTGTTGGAGAAATGTTACCAAGAACACCTTTATCCCTTGGAAATCCACTAAACATAAGTGAATTTTTCTTTGATAATTTTGCTGTGCCTATGAATATACCTAGAATATTTTTAGTACTATTGTATTCTTGAAAATAGACAGTGTAGGAGATCAAAATAAACATATAATGGTATCAGATTGCTACTGTTTCTAGTAACTTCCCTATGTATGCCTGCTTTCTTTTAATTACCATCAATGCAGGTTTGGAAATAAGGGGCAGAGAAATGGATTTTTCTGTTCGACTCAAAGTGACTGAGATTTTTACAAAACATTCAAACACTGAATATTTTCTAATAAGTATTTAATAATTATATTTTCTTTTAGGACTCTGGACCGATTAAATGTACTTTTCAGTAAAATACTTCAAGATCTTTATTAGTCACTTTCAGACAATTATAATTTCCATATCAATATTCAAAAACAGATAAAAATCCCAATTTTCACTATGCTTTGAATTCTTATTGTATATACTATCTTTTCTCATTAAACCTAGTAAATAAAAAAATTCTTCTTAGCTTGTTAAACAATAAATTATTCAATTCTCCCAATAAGAAAAAAGTTATTTGGACTTCTAACATATCTCATAATCTTCAAAGCTTTGACATTTGTTATTTTTAGGTAGCTTTCTGTCAATCTTGTGTTAGAAGGAATCTCCTTTCTTTAAAAGTTTCTATCACTGGTTTCTAGTGGAAAAAGAAAAGCAAAAAGCTTGCTGATAATCAGCCTCAAGATGAAGTAGTGTTTAGGTGTGAACTGTTTATTGGCCACAATGGCTACTGGCCACAATGTCATCAGCATTGCACTCGCCAATACCCTAACCACTCTAAGGAAAGACCAAAAGAGTATGGGGCACAGAATAAGAGAAAATGGATTAGGAAAGCGATTTTTTACCCCATAGTCTCATACTCATAAAGAGTGAACAGTAATTAATTAAGTGAAATAAACCAGGCAGAGAAAGACAAATACTGCATGGTATATCACTTATATGTAGGATCAAAACAAACAAAAAGTCAAACTCATAGAAACAGAGTGGCTGCCAAGCTTTGGGGGGTCAGGGGAATAAGGAGGATTGGTGAAAGGGTACAAACTTTCCTCTATAAAATAAATAAGGTTTGAGGATCTAATGTAAAACATGGTGACTGTAGTTGATAACACTGGGTTTTATAACTCAAATTGGCTAAAAGAATAGAATGTAAATGTTCCCCCCAGAAAAAAAGAAAAGATAAATATGTGAAGTGATGGATGTATTAATTAAATAAATGGGGGGAATCCTTTCACAATATATATGTATATCAAATCACCATGATATACACTTTAAATATTTTATGTGTTAATTATACCTCAATAAAGCTGAAATGTTTTAAAAAAAGTAATTAAGAACTGACAACACCTGTATTAATTTGCAGGAAGATAGATTTTGTAATTAGAAGATAAAAGCTAGTAATATGTTATAGTGAAAGAGTATAAGATACAGGAAGTTAAGAATAAAAAGAATTCTCATAATAACACAATCCAAGAGACTCACTGTCAACCTTGTACCAGGTCTCTTTCCAGACTTTTTTCTCGGTATGTCTAAACAAGGACTTTTAAAAAGGGTAAAATATAAATATTATGTTGAAAAATGCTTTTTTGGGGGCACAACATATTATTCTTTTTAAAGATGTTGAACTTTAACAAATAGCCAGATATTTATTCAGCAAAATGGGTTTATTTGGAACAATAAAGAATTGCAACTCAGAATTGTGGCCGAATGGTGAACCATCTGAAAGTCTAAAGAAACAAAGAGGAGGAAGAGGAGGAATGCTCTTTTATGCACTTGGGAGGGGCTGTTATAAATGAAGAGTCCATTGGAGGAAACAAAGTTTGAAATATTGTGACTTTTCATTGGCTGAGCTAGGGTGCTGGACAAGGAAGAATCTTTTTTCCTCTTGCCAAGGCAGTAATATAGTATCACTTCCTGTCGGAGCTGTAAAGCACTTCTCTTCCTTTTGGGGTCAGGAGTGTGCACTGAGTGACACGTGTGAAAGTTCTCTCTTCTACCCTCCTGTCTCCATTTAAAATGAAATTTCTGATTATTCATTTTTATATAGGACAGTGGTCGGCAAACTCATTAGTCAACAGAGTGGCAAACCGTGGCTCGCAAGCCGCATGTGGCTTGTGAGCTGCAGTTTGCAGACCACTGATATAGGATATTGCGAATAGAGCCTCCTAAATGTACTGGGTTCAGAGTGGGGCTCTGCACATTGAGGTGAGGGGGGGTGGAGCAGGTATCAGGTGCCAGAGGACAGAGCAGAGATTCAGATAGACAAGACAGAGGCCCTCTTCTTAGACTCAGGGTAGCATCCATAGTTCTAGCTTCTGGAGCATTTGCTTATTTATCTATTTTTATAAGATAGGGGTTTGATCAAAAGAACAACTTGATGTATTCAAGGACAAGCAGAAGCAACCAAACACCCAATCATGCCAAGTCACCATTGGACTTTGGAATTCCTGAGAGCCTGGAAGACAGAGCCAGGGGAGACAGAAGCCAGGCATAAAAAGCATTTTTTAAAAAAAACAGTTTTACAATATCGATGTAAGTATATTTTTTCTTGAGTTTCAGGTCACTAGTTTCAGAAAATGTGGCTTTTTTGGAAATGTTGGACATTTTAGTTGGAAAACTTGGGTTAGTACCTCTTCTGAGTTCTCTTCATAAGTCTCTATGGCTACACTTTATAAATAGGGAACATATCTATTTATAAAAATTTATCATCTCTCCTTGTGTACCGATACATAACATTATGTTTTTATACCACTTATAGATTCTGAGTTTTCCACCAGATAATCAATCATGAATGTCCATGTTCCTTAATCATAGCCATTGTGATTGGGGCAGGCACATGCCCTCTCCTGGTTCTTTGACCTTGGGTGCTGTCTGTGGCTCAGGCACTCATACTGTGCTCCAAGTTCTCAGTAGCCTTCAATGCTACTGCTTTCCACTCCTCCACAATCCAGGGTGAATACATCAGGTGTGTGGGCTCACTCAACTCTCTAGAGAGGATTTGATATAGAATGTATTCTAATTCTTGGAGTAAGAAGTACCAATAGAGAATTGGCTAAGAGCGAAGGCTGCTCAGAATTGCCCTAGTTTCTCTTTGCCATTGGTTCTCTTTCCCATGACGTAGAAGGATAGAAAATAAATAGGAAGGATGGTGGTAACAACTGACAACCGTAAGCACTGACTATGTTTATAAACAACACTTTAAAACTTTGAACAGTTTTACATACATTATGAGTCATGTTCTGACATTTTTCTTCCCAAAAGTATAAACTAAGAGATGCCCACAGGTAGTTGCTTGTCAAGCAACAATTCATAAATGAGAGATTGAACCATTTTATGTAACTAGTCATTGGCGGGGGGGGTGCGGGGGGGCAAGTAATGAGTACTGAGAGAAATAGTTGAAGAGGTGCCAGTGTAATAAGGAGTATTTTATTATCCACTGTTAGCACTTCAATTAATTGAGGATAGAGTAAGGCATTAAGGGTGGAAACCCAGGATAGATGAGTTTTGATAAATAAGAGAGGATGTTGGTGTTCGAGACCATTCCTGATTGGGATGAAGCCCCACAATGGAGACAGACCAGACTATATAAGGTCACTGAATATGCCAAAGAAAGGAGCTAGTGGGATTCTGAAGATTTCCCTCAAGCCTCATTCTAGTTCTCTAGTATCTCAAGTTGCAGACCTATATGGTCTAAAGGTTTAGAGTTTTGTTAGCTATTAGCACATAACACTTTTATGATTCTAAAATTTCATTGGTTGCTATCCAAAACTTTCACGTAATTATAAACTGGCCATATTTTTTAAAAGAACTAGAAAATAAAATTTTTGAATGCCTATGTATCAAGCATGGTGTTAGGCAGAATTATTATTATTTCATATAATCTAAATTCTGCAACAAAAGTATTTTATTCCTATTTTATAGGTGGAAATAAACTCACAGTAATTAACCATTTTACCTGGTATCTGACAGATTATGAAACAGAACTTGGAAGTCTAATTCCAAAGCTCATGTTCTATCTATCACATCATGATAATGCTATGGAAAGCGCCATATATATAAATATAGACACACACACACACACACACACACACACACACACACATGCAACTCATCAAAACAGGGTTGTTTCAAAGGAATGTGACAAAGATAGCTCTAGAGAGTTCCATGAGCTCTCTGAATTACAGCAAGATTTGGGCAGTTGTGTAATTTCTTGGAAGGAATAGTTTAGAACGTTCGTCAAATTCTCAATGGGTTAAAGCCATAAAATTAGAAGAACCACACTGCTCCCAGTGTATTTAGAAAGTAGCAGCCATATTCCCCCTCAGTTCCACCATATGGCATCCTAAGCTTATTCCCAACATACTCAATTTTCTCTAGCAATTGGAGCAAGGCTGGAAACCTTAGAAAGAAGAATATTAAATAATAATGAAATATATGGGAGTCCATTTAGCTATGTGTGCTATTTGGCAGCTGCCTGTATAATTTCTGGTTATCAGTACACCCCAGGGGCTATCATAGATTCATTAATATAATTTTAGAATGGCTGTTCTTTGAAGATCATAGAGTCCAAAGCCCTCAGTTTACAGATGACAGAACCAAGACCCAGAGGGCTAGAGTGACTCAGACATTGTCATATAACCTTTCGCTGGCTTGATAATGGACTTAATATTTACCCAGCAATTGGTCACTTTTGGCCATCATCTGTGCCTCCATGGTCAAAGGCAATTTGAACATTGGACTCCTGCTCAAAGCTCAAATTGCCCCTTCCAGTTCTAATATTGATCTAGCATAACCAGATACTATTTAGCTTTTGAGTTATAATCAAATTCTCTGTGGTGGCACCATAGCCGTCTGGCACCAGTGTGGTCTGTGAACAATGTCAGGAGAAGTTAATATGAGGCTAAGGATTCCTGTATTCGAATGAGTAAACCAGGAAAAGGAAGAACACACTTCTCAAATGCAACTTAATGAGGTAGACTTGGCCAATTTTGCTAATAGAAGCCAAGTTATAATAATAAAATCAGTACTTTAGTCTATTGCAAATGAAAATATTCTCTCTGCACCATTCTATGAAAGCATTGTGATTTTATTGATTTTCATCTCAGTGAAAATGTAGGAAGAAACTTTAAAAAATACATTTTAGAATCTTTGAGTTTTATGTTAAGAAAAACTACTAAAATAAATAGCATTTTTGGACTGCATTATAAAATTTCATTTTGATTCAGTTTGACGCATGCTTATGGTCATCCAATATGTGCCCACAGTACGTACTGAAAAAATTAAATATTTGAAATGAAAACATTGCAGAAAGATTTATTTAAATCAACTTTGATAGGCAGGAGGAGACTGAATGTGTAGTAAAGACAGCTCTGGAACGGGATCCAAGGAAGTTCTTTACAGTGTGATTTTGGGCAACTCACTTGGCCCTTGTAAGCCTTATTTTTTCCTTCCTGCAAAATGCTAAAGTCTATTTAATTTGTAAGGCTTTCCCCATATCAAAAATATTAAGTCCATGTATCTATCATAACATTTCACCTCTAGATATGAAGTCAAGATGCTTATACTCATTATAGGAAAAAATGGAGCTATATAAATAACATTTAAGTTAGATTATCAAGAGTAGGTTATTAAGAATTAACAATGATGACAATAAAATGGGGATTCAAATATTAAACCAATATATTTTGGTTGAGAACTGTTTATTGGCTAGTCACAATTCACAAGTTTGGGGTCAGGGGTAATCACCAAAAAGAAAGAAAAAGTGGCAAATATAGATGGCAAGATTGGAAACCTGGAGACCCTCTCTCAGGTCTATTTTAGTTCTTTTATAGAACCAAAAATTAGATCCCTAGACAGTTTTGCTCAGTGGTTAGAGCATCAGCCTATGGACTGAAGGGTCCCAGGTTTCATTTGGGTCAAGGGCACATGTCAAGGTTGTGGGCTGGATCCCCTGTAGGGGGCATGTAGGATGCAGCCAATTAATGATTCTCTTTCATCATTGATGTTTCTTTCTCTCTCTCCCTCTACCTTCCTTTCTAAAATCAATATAAATATATTAAAACAAAAGATTGGAGAAATTAAGTGACTTCTTCAAGACAAAACTGACAGAGCTTGGATAAGAACTATGGACCTATTGGGTCCTTATTCCCTTGGCCATCCTACAATAGGTACAATATTATGCAAGTTTTGCTTATAATTAATGCCTTACTCTAAATGTGCATATAATACTTCATATGCCAGGCACACAGAATTCTCTGTATTTATGAGTTAAATGAATTAGCTATCCTTTAAATATCAGCATAGTGAGAGAATAAGTGTTTAGTACCATTTTAATTAATGGATAACTCATGCTTTTATGCAAGACAAGGTATTCTACTAACCAGATATTAAGAAGAAAAGAATTTGTACTAGTAGAAATTCCATTTAGGTAAATTATCCCAAGATGTGCCACAGCTAAATCTCTGGAAGCTGTGAGAGAGGAAAATCTTTCAGAAATTGGTGAAAATTTGCAAGTGAAATACATTACATTACCTCAGCACTGCATTTTCCAGTTTCCTCTTTATAGCCCATATTTCATAAACTAAAGGACAATTCCTACAGCTAAGATTGGGGTCTAATGGGCACAAAAAGGCCTGTTTTTCAAGTACATGCATTTGTTCTCTCTTTCTTACTTGATCCACCAAGCCCACCTTTGATGAAATACTTGTTCTCTCTCTATTCCTCTCTATTCATATAAGAAAATAATGAAATGGAATGATGTTGCGTACAGGGTCCATTTAGATAGTATTGAAAGACATGATCTCTAACTGCATTAGGACAAATCTCCAGGTACAGCCACTACCATGTGAAGGGAAAGATGCATTTGGCAAAAAACGAACATCAGTGCCACCTATTTTAGCTTTACTTTCTCCCAGTCTAACTTTCCTTTACAGTGAGGAAAAAAGATGCAGTTAGAATGTTTTTGGTGTTTTTTTTGTTTTTTGTTTTTTTTTTAAGACCAAGCAGAAAGATATAAAGGAATTCCTAAAATTCACAGTTGATGTTTCAAATATTTGCAGAATCACTTCTATCTGTAATAAGGATGATACATTATTAAAGCTTTTTGGGGGAAAAATCTTGATTTAATTCTTAAAATTTTGTAATCCAGGGGTGGGTCTCTTTCGTTACAATATCAAAAATGCATTGAGTGCCAATAAGTAATAAGCAGATCTAGGAAAAAGAAGTCAGCATTACATAACTTTAGTTGTTTCTGTTGTTTGTTTGTTTGTTTTTTTGTTTGTTTGTTTTCAATAGGAAATACATGGCCGCTTAGAACAGTAGTTTTTAACTACCAGTAATAGTAATTTTAACCAGAATAAAACCCTTGCATTTGTATAAATGCAAATCTTAGTCACTTTCCTTTTTTATTTGGTGCTACAATTTTATCATTTCTATCTAATGAAATAAACTGAACTGTGATTGTTGCACAAAATGTTACATAGGGCAAAGGAAAGCCAGGTACAGTTCCTGATAAGGGACTTCATTCTGCACTACTCCATGCTTGAGTACACACATGGAAATTCCAATGACTTAGGGAACAGTCACATGCAGGTATTATTCAAGGATATTTTGAATGAGTTAGTTCCAGAGGCTTATTCTTACATCCCTTTTCTTGAGCAAAAATGCTGTCCTTAATGGTTGCATTATCTAGGTAACAATTTTAATTACAAAATTTTTAAAAATATGACTTTTTTTCTTACTCTGATGTTTTAAAATATATTTTAAGATTCCCCCAAACATGTAAAGGTCACACTAATCTTCAGTGATGAGAGAGCCTCGTGGCTCTCATTTCTCATTTTTGGTAAAGGCCACCTGGGATAGATAGGCTCCAGAGTGGCAGGTTAGTGCGAGAAACAATAGATGATTAAACACAGCCACCCATGACTGACAGCTGCTTCCTGACACCCTGGTGAAGTCATGAGGGAGGAGACCCGGAAGGGGCCAGGAGCAGGCTTACATGTGCTCCTCAATTATTCTTATGAGATTTATATAGCTCCATAAATGAACACTGTGCTGTAATAAAAAATATGTCAAAATCAATAGAAATCCTTGCTGTTCAATTCTTCTACTTCTTGAATTTAAATGTAGGCAATTTAAAGCATTATTCTTTTTCTTGTCACTGTTGCTAATTTCTCTGCCTTAGGGGGTTGCATTTTCTGTATTATTTTGCTTGCCAACTCCACAGCCTTACAAGGTGTGAGTCAAAATGAACAGAAAAAAAAATTGCCTCTAATACATAGTAAAATAAAACAAAGTAAAAGTAAAATGGAGATGAAGTTAGCAATTTGGGAGGGATGTGAGGCCTTTTTATATTCATTTTAAAAATACTGATGCTTCATTCCTCTTTAAAAAGTCAATAAAGTGTGAGACCATAAACTCTTATAACAAATCTCTAAGGTTTTTAATTGTTTATCGGCTGTCTCCAGATTCCTGAAGACCTATTTCCACTAGAAAGCTGAAGGCTGTTGGCAGGGAAGGCAGAGAGAGCATATGGCTGAGGAGGAGGTGACATGGATAAAGGGAGTGATAAGAACCTTTGAGTGAATTTCCATTAAAAAAGACAAAGGCTAGGAAAACATACTTCTTTCTTTGCAAAAAAATTCATGCACATATGCAGGAAAACCAGACTGAAATGTGTTCTCCACATCAAGTGACAGGATATGGCCAATGCAACCAGTTTATCCATAATTCACCACTCAGGAAACTCTCTAAAGAATGTAGCACTACAAGAATAACCTCTTTTTCATTCCATGTTTACTTGACTGCATCAATTCCACTTAGATAAATATGCAGTGCACTACAGGACTGCTAATCAATACCAGATTTTAATGACAAGAAGAAATCTATCTCTTTAGTTAATAATTAGACAAAAAATCCACAGCTACTTTGGTATTTTAAAACATCAGGATTATTCCAAGTTCATATTTCTTTAGAAGAAAAATGAACACCTATGTCAATATATAGATGGATTTGCTTGCCTGTTTATCATGTTGGATTTAAAGCAAGGTGGTGTCTGTAATGATACTAAAAAGTGAAAGGGCTGCTTCAGGAAATGCCTTATAAGCCATGCTTGTTCTTAACACGGTGCAAGAGGAACGTGGAGCAGCAAATTGCCCTGTGGGGCTTTGCAATGGAAGCATAATTTCAACTTTCAGTATTCTATTTAGGGAAAAATAGGTGGAATCTGTGCTTTGTGTGTTATACAAGGGTCTAAATGTAGACTATTGGTGATGGAGTGTAGCAAGGCTGTCCCAGATTTTTGTTCAATTGAAGTGAGTTTTAAATGATGACAACCCCAAAAAGGAGAGTTCTTCATTCTGGACAGTCTCCACATCTCTGTCAGCCGCTGAAGATTGTTCTTATTTTATCACTTTAGCAGAATCTCCTAATTATGGTTAGGGAACGGCCCACTATGGCTGGACTTACCTCGAAAGGATGGGGCAGAGTATGTGAGCTAGACAGAAATAAGGTATGTTTCCTCTGGTGGGGCCATGACCTGGTGGGCGAGGGACAGCTACCTTTCAGAGGTTGGGAGAGTTTGCACAAGCTGGCTTCAAACAGTTTGCTTCCACAAATATTTACTGAGAAGTTGCTCTGTAGCAGACTCTGGGGCAGGTAGTAAGAACACCCGGGTGAATAAGTCCTTGTCCCTGGCCTCCAACAGCTTAGGGAATGGGGAGGGAAGAGTTCCCACATAGAGCAGAAAAGGACAGGCTTATAATGATAAACAAGACCAAAGCAGGAGTACATGGCCCTGGTACTTGGAAAGGATAGAGAAGGCCAGCCAAACTAGTTTAGGAGAGCTTCTTAGAGAAATGATATCTATGTGAGCCCTGGGAGTTGTCCAGGCTAAAGATGTGTGCGTGTGTGTGCGTGCGTGTGTGTGTGTGTGTGTGTGTGTGTGTGTGTGTGTGTGAGAGAGAGAGAGAGAGAGAGAGAGAGAGAGAGAGAGAGAATGATAATATAGGAAAAAAAGGTTTCCTATACAGAGTGAAAGGAAACATGAAGAATGCAGGGAGGGGAAAGTCCTTCCGAGTGACTGGAGCTGATTGGAGAATGGAAAATTGAGGCAACCCAAGCAGAAGCCAGCTCAGGATGGGCCTTTTTAGCTATGTTCAGGATGTAGGTGATGATCTAAGTCAATATTTGGCAGCTAAGGGAGTTAAAGTAAGATTTAACATGGTGCCCTGAGCCTGAAAGGAGTCTCTGAGTCAGCATTATGGAGCCTTTCAACACTTAAGATGAAAGTTCTGGCTACAGCTGAGTCGGGGAAGGTAGCTTCCCTTCCACCACACAGAGGGGAGAGGGCCCAGAACATATTCTAGGGAAGAGAATCATGGCCAGGGAATATTAGCCAAATCCAGTTAGTAAAACTGAACTGAACTCAAAATCATACTCCTGCCAGACCCGTAGTTGATTATTATCGAGTCTTCTGAATGTTAAATTACCGAATTTCCAACAACATTTCTGACTTCCACATAAATAATGTAAAATTTATTTCATTACAATTGCTTTCAAAAAGTTTAAGAGTATGATATTTTTGAAGGAGGCAAATACTGCACTTCATCTCTTCCCTTTTGGATGAGCCTTCAGAGACCTGATTTCAATTTTCTTGCCTTTGAAGATAATTTGACCTGCTTATTCACAAGTCTGTATTAAAATCAAAATAGGGTGCCTTGGGCTGTAGACTGAACCTTTAGGAATCATGAAAACCAGTAAGTTACAAAATCATCAGAGTAACAATCCAATCTGTCAGTGTGAGAGCTTCAGGTCAATGGGTTTGTGGTAACATGTTAAGGCCACTCATTTCTGCTCCTTAAAGTAAGACAATGACCTTATAAATTGAGAGTTCAGCTGTAATTTTAATTTGAGAATTCAGAATAAATGCATTTATTCTGAAATAAATATTTTTCACTTGCTTTATTGTACTACATCTTTTAGTCAATAGTGAAAGCTATGTGAGTGCCAATAGGAGTAACACGTCCCTTAACTAAAATACCTGATTCAAAACAAATTATATTTTACAAATATGCCAATGTTGTCCTACAATGTTGGATCTAATTCTTGAAATTACAGCCTGTGTAATGCAGTTTTATGATGACAGTGTTAAAGGTTGCCCTGAAAGTAATGAAGCGATCCTTTGTAGGCCACAGAAACTTGCTGGCCAGCTTTTAAAGAGCTTGATAAAAATAAACTTCTTTCCTCCCTGAAGCAAGGAAGTAGACTTCAGATTCTTTGCTTCCCGTTTCTATGTTCCCATCCCCTTAGCTGCCTGGAAAGAGCTCACCATCGCACTGATGTTCCGGAGATTGGGTGAGGTGGAAATCGAACAGGAAGAGAGAGGTACACTTTTAACTCCTTCAGCAAAAGAGAAAGGAAATAGAAAATAGGCTTGCCTCTTTTTCTACCTTCTTTAGCCTCGGCATGGTGTGAAGTCCCAAAGGGAACACCACAATGTGTTTTAGCTTTTCTCAGTCTGGCAAGGCCTCCAGGAATAGACTGAATTGCTTATTTCATATAGGCCCTTTGCTACATTCAACACCCAGCAAACAAGCATGGCAATGAGCCTCCTTGTGGAAAGACACTTGGGAAATGGCAGGAAATTACACATAGGAAGTGCACTAAAGGGGAAAAATAAGCACCTTCAAAAAAAAAAAGGTGCTGATGAGTCCCTGCTTTTGGATAAATTAAAATCAAGGGGAGGGGAGTTGAACATTATAAAGGAGTGAGTTGAGGAAGGTGTTTAAGCTTGTTAAAGAAAGGAATGTATTAACAGGAATAATCTCCATTTTAAAAATTAAACATATTCAGAAACTGTATTCATTTGAGTGTGTGTGTGTGTATGTTAGGTCATGTTCAGCTTCCTTTCAGACCCAGGAAACTGGACATGGCCTAAAAGCCGGAGGAAGCAGGGACGCTGTGGTGCAGCCCTATGTGTATAATATTTGGAAACTCCTAAGTATCTTATATGAAGATACTAAGCAAAGAAATATATTTTCTTAAAATGAATTGCATTTAAATGAAAAAAAAAACCCTCCTCTTCTTGTTTATTTTGAAAGCTACCTTTCAAAAATATAATATGCATTCACTGGCATCTTTGAACTCACTATTCCTTTGTCAAGAGCCTCAGAGTTGAATCCTGAATTCTTACCATATGCCAAGGGGTAGGCCATTAATATGTAAAAGGAGCTGGTATCCAGAGAATTGACTTTATAATTGGAGAACACCAATACAAACCTAACACTTCTCACACAGTGCCGCACCACAGCGTCCCTGCTCTCTCTGGCGATTAGGCTATGTCCAGTTTCCTGGGTCTGTTGGAGGATACAGCTGCCTCCACGTGCCAGGGAAGGTTTAATTACGGCAACTTTCCCTCCCCCTGAAAAGCCTCTTCCTGTGGTTTGAAAGTTTGAATTATTCAAGGCCATGTTAATAAATTGTGCTGAATGCTCCGTTTGGCCCACGAGGTGCACCTGGAACTGCTGTCTCTCACCAATTTGATTTCATTTTTTTCCTTCTGTCTCTGCTTTTCCTTGCTACCTTTCCCATCCTATCCTTTTCCCTTGGCAAGAACCAAGGAACGCTTAGTACCAAGAGACTCATGGAATTTGGTCTAGCTAATCTCATATAGGTAATTCATGTGAAGTAACAGGAAAATAATCTCATAACTAAAGTTTCTCAAGTATAGCTTCATTCCCTAAACCTTTTTTTTAACAAAAGTAATATAATTTATATACTTTGTGACCAGAATTAGAGGACGTTTAAATATTTTTCTCCCAAATTCAAACTGTTAATTTGGTTTCACTTCTAAAATGCAATCAACAAGAGAATTCTTGATCTTTCCTGTTGAAGCTACAAAGAGTTGAAATGTATGAATGCTATTTTAATACCTAAATTTAGATTTCATTATTGGATTAGTTTTTTAGGCTTTGCTTAAAATATCTATTCTAATTTCTCCTGATTCTAATCTCTAGCCTGGTATTGGGTTATCATTGTGACTTTGTAACTAAAGTTGGCGTCCAGACAATATGTGGTATCCTCGGATTAAAGGTTACCATGATTCATAGGCCTGGATTATCACTTACTACCAATAAGGCCTCTTGGACATTTAGTTTTCTCATCTGTGCAATGGGCGTGCCGACACAAACACTATTGAGAACTTGCAACAAGCAGAATCATATCCATGAAAGTTTTTTCTAAATTATAAAGTAATATATAAATTAAGATGTCTTTGCTATTATTATTTTTTTTACATCACAAAAGAAACCACCTTTGGTTTATACTCCAATTCATTGTTATGACACTTTTTGGAAGCATTTTTCCTATCTGTTAGCTTACTGAACAGGTTACTGAGTTTATAACACAATAGACAGTGCAATTCCCTTTTCTTTTCTACACACTGAATCTGTTGTTTTTGGAGAAAAGGAAAAGACAGGGAAGGAGAATATATTCCCTGAAAATTGTTTAAATGTGGAAACCAGAAAATTTGTGGAAGATATTGCCTATAGTGAGAAATGCTCTTAAAAATTGTTTTAGGCTGTGGCTGGTTTGGCTCAGTGAACCAAGGGTCCTAGGTTTAATTCCAGTCAAGGGCACATGCTCGGATTGGAGGCTCTGTCCCCAGTAGGAGGCTTGCAGGAGGGAGCCAATCAATGATTCTCTCTCTCATCATTGATATTTCTATGTCTCTCTTCCTTTCCCTTCCTCTCTGAAATCATTAAAAATATATTAAAAATTGTTTTAGGATATCAACAATGATATATCTCCAAAGGAACTCCAAATCATTTTCAGCTGGATTATTTCAGCAGAAAATACATATACTAAGAATTTACTCAAAATAAGATTGCATGTATTTCTCAGTTTGGAAAAGCTGATGAAGAACTCAATAATTCCTACCAGTTCCATCACTGAGCAGGTCTAATTATTGGATGTTAATTGCATATCTGTCTTGGGATTGACCAGGAATCTTGTCTTTAACATTCAACATCAAGACAAACAAAGCAAAACAAAACTTTAAATCCTCCTTTAAAGGATAAGTAAATGATTCTGGGCTCACATACAATGAACTAGAAAATGCTTAGCCTCCTATCTAGGAAGAACTTAAAACCCATTACAGAATTTTAAAGTTTAACACCAAACCTATATTGGCTTCATTTTTCACACTAACAATGTATTCTTCATTGACAAACCCATTCACAATGTACAGACCTGGAGGCTTTATACGGTGCTGAACCATTATTTTACAAAAGCAGTATTTTTGGTGCTAGCTGTAGAGTTGTTACAAGTCATATATTTTTAAAGTATATTTTATTTAAGTGTGTCCTTTTTTTATGGTGAGAAGCCAGTTATAAAATCATTCGTTCCCAAAGAATTGAGCTGTGAATTGAGAGGCTAGCCTGAGCCAAGAGGTTTAGTCTCAGTCATACTGTCGCACCAGAAATTGGTCAGTTTCCAGTGCGCATCTCTTCAACCACATCCCAAGGCGCACTGGATCTCTCAGCTCCCCAAAGCCTGGGTCTCTGATCACCGGATCCAGGGAAAAGAGCTAAAAGCTCCTCTAATATCAGTGTTGCAAATCTCTAATGTTTTCCACATAAATTGAGGAAAGTAAAATGATAAACTAAGACTTTACAGGCAGAATAAATGTATTTTGTAGATGTAAAAAGGAAATCCTCAATGTATCTTTCTAAAATACAGATACAGCCAAAACCGGTTTGGCTCAGTAGATAGACCGTTGGCCTGCAGACTGAAAGGTCCCAGGTTCAGTTCTGGTCAGGGGCATGTACCTTAGTTGTGGGCACATCTCCGGTAGGGGGCGTGCAGGAAGCAGCTGATCGATGTCTCTCATCAATTAAAAAATAAATAAAATATATTAAAAAAAATAAAATACAGATACACATACACATGTGTGCACAAGTATGTATATGTATAAGTACATGTAAATATGTATATTTGTATGTAAATAGTACATACACACGTATATCATTGTTCTTACAGATCAGAGTAGAACATAAATTTGAGGGGTAAAATGACTAAGTTTAATAAAAGTAAATTAGGAGAGAAAACATCCATAAAATCCAAATTGGTCTACAGTTCAAGGTAATCTGTGCACACTATTATATGACTCATTCTCTAAAGTGCTAGAATATTCAATTTGCACATCATTTTCTTTTATTTATTTTTTAAATATATTTTATTGATTTTTTTAAAGAGAGGAAGGAAGAGGGATAGAGAGTTAGAAACATCAATGAGAGAGAGACATCAATCAGCCGCCTCCTACACACCTCCTACTGGGGATGTGCCCACAACCAAGATACATACCCTTGACCAGAATCGAACCTGGGAGCTTTCAGTCCACAGGCCAATGCTCTATGCACTGAGCCAAACCGGTTTTGGCCATTTTCTCTTTTAAAATATATTTTATTGATTTTTTTACAGAGAGGATGGGAGAAGGATAGAGAGTTAGTAACATCGATGAGGAAGAAACATCGATCAGCCGCCTTCTGCACAACTCCTACTGGGGATGTGCCCGCAAGCAAGGTACATGCCCTTGACTGGAATCGAACCTAGGACCCTTCAGTTGGTAGGCTGATGCTCTATCCACTGAGCCAAACCAGTTAGGGCACTATTTTCATACATATGCCAGTTTTATTAAGTAATATAAATTAGCCATGTATATCATATTATATATCAATCAATTTGTGTAGTATAATAAAAAGAAAATAGGCATGTTTATGTTCTACTGGGAAGAGACTTGTTTTATTCCCAATTAAATGTATATATTGTCAATTTTCATTCTTACTTGTTATAAACTAACCTTGTATTAACAGTGACTTCCTAAAAACAGTTTCCCCTTCAAGCATATAATTTTGCTTTTTACATTTTTCTTGTGATTCACTTTCAGTTAGAAAAAATAAGTAACTTTAGAAAGTTAAAAAGTTACAAGTGATAAAAAGTTTGTCTTAATATTTATTATTATAAATAACATTTTAAGAAGAAAAAAACTTCTTACTTTTTTGTGCTAAGCTTACATTTGTGAGGCTGTTAAGATCTTAGTCACTTAGTAACACTCCAATTTTAATGCATTAAGAAAAAAGATAAAAATGAAATGAAAACTAAAATAATACAAAGTAGTTTCCCTTTAGAAGATGTTAAAAATGACTGGGGTTATGCTGGATTTTCAAGGAAATTAGAGGATTAGCCTGGTTTTCTTTCTGTTAAATAATAACATATTTAACTTTAATCCATATGCATTTTAGAAAACACAGTTAAAAGAAAGGAAATAAAAGTAACTTTTAGGTCTAATTATTCAGTGATAAGCACTATTAATATGTATTAATAATAGTAGTTTTACTACTATAAATACTACTAAAAATAATATAGTTTTAACAATATGAGCACTTATTCTACATCAGTCTCTGAAAATATATATATATATGTGTGTGTGTGTGTGTGTGTGTTTATAAAAACACTAATATACAAATCCTCATAATCTCCATTTTTCAAGTGAGAAGGTTAAGGCGCAGAGATGTTTAATAATTTGCTCTGGGTAAAAGACCACATATTTTTAAGTGGAAAAGCTTATCTGAATATCAGTGAGCCCTCTGAACTATGCCAGGACTGTGATCATAACCACAATTCTATAACATAAGGCTTTTCTCTGTGGGTAAAGATAAAAGGAGACTAATTTATATACTGTTTATAATGTTGTTTTTTATCCATATAACATACTATGAACCTCTTCTCATATCATTAATTCCCTAGCAAAGCACTTGAAAAAGGAGTTTGCCAACTAAGACACGTTTCTAGCATGGCCTGATTCAAGGAGCCTAAACAAAGAATGTGCTCTATTATCTGACATGTATTCAAATCGAGCAAACACCATCCCCTTTAGGAAAACAGAGATTACCATAGCAGAACTGACCAATGATCTGATTAGTCCAATATCCTATTTCTGAAAATGTCCAATGCTGGCTATTTTTATAGAAAACATAAAATCCCCCATAGAGTACCTAATTGTGTGGTACATGGTAGTAAGATGAAAATGTCTACTCTGCCCAGTTTCTCATCTTCTCCCACCTAAAAGCTTTAGCGGGAATAGTCCTTGAATTTTTTTCCTTCTGAAACTAGTAGTGTGTGAAGATGCTATTGTAACACACATATATACACACACATATTCTCTATAAATGTGAAGAAATGACAGTTATTTCTGGGTAGCTTAGAAAGTCAGGAGTTATTATAGCTATTTATTTAAATACCTAATACATAGAGGGCACATGCATAATTAATCCATTACAATTGTAAAAAATGCTAGGTAATGTATGGTACCAGTGAAAGCAACAGCTAAATACCATTCTATAAAATAATCCTTTCCTCTATTAACAGTGGATTATAAAATACACTCTTTAGGAAAGGTAACCGAAGGGGAATTACTGCATGTCAAAATTAACGGGGTGTGTTTCTCTTCCGTTTAAATCAGAAAATCAATGCAATAGCATATTTTATTTTGTTTTATATGTTCCCAAAATTCCACTAACCAATGATAAATAAGTTATACTTGGGATTTCTTATGGTTTTAAAGACAAAATTAAGTATATTGGCATGATAGCCAGGAGACAGAAACATTTTAAAGAAGGCTTAAAAAATATTCTCTGGAATATTATCTTTCCAGAATGAAAAAAGGGAATAAGAGAATGGTATCTTCTACTTCCCATCTCTTAGAATATTTGCACTTGGAGTCCTGAGCTGCCATTCAGAGACAGAGAAACAGACAGACATAAAAATGTACAGATATAGATAACATAGACATATAATGTAAGACCCAAGAGCTCTGTGAATTTGAGTTAAAAAAAAAAAAAAGATAGTCTCAAAATGGAGTCACTTGTCCTAAACCCATGTCACCAAACCAAGACCTCTTAGCACTTACGCTATCTCTCTCCCCACTCTTTTCCAGCATCCCAGGCCTGCTGTCTCCTCTTGCCATTCCCCAAACAAGTGGGATATTAGAATTAGTCTGTGCTTAAGAATTTGAATTCAGTCTGGTGGTGATGGGGGCCACTAACTCTAGGGCTTTGCCCTGACCTAATCGGCTACCAATCAATCATTCCTACTTTCCACAATTACACACATCCTTAACTCCTTAAGAACACAGACTGTATTTTATGAACTTTGAAATTCAAATGCCTACCATGGTTTCTGGGACAGAGGAGATATTGAAAACATCATTACTGGAATAGTTCCTGACATATAATAGGCCTTCAATAAATGCTGGTTGGTAGACTATTTGAATAGATGTATATATTTAACCACTGATTGAGTTTCTCTGTTTAATGTTATACTCTTCAGTCTGGAGCATACATATTTTAAAATCTATTTCATAGGTGGTATCATAATACAACATTGTAGTTTTTATACTAGAAATGTAAAAGACAATTCAATCACCAGTTAAAAAAATAACACACATTGGATACTGATCAGTCCTATTCATAAATTCTTCCTTGAGTAGGAAAGACAATGCTGCAACTGCTTCCATATCTGCAAAGTGTGCAGCCAGCAAGTCCAAGAAACATGGATCTATTAAATGTTCTAAAAGCAAAAAAATAGCCAAAACCAGTTTGGCTCAGTGGTTAGAGCATCGGCCTGTGGACTGAAAGGTCCCAGGTTCCATTCTGGTCAAGGGCACGTACCTTGGTTGCGGGCACATCCCCAGTGGGAGGTATGGAGGAGCAAAAAAGGCTACATCAATTTATTATACAAGAATTCTCTGTCCTCAATGGTCACTGAAGTGCAATGCAATTATGGTGGCATTTTCTTATAAGTTTCACAAAAGTGCACTATTTCAAAATGATCAAATAAATAGAGATTCAACTACATATAAGGGAATATATTTTTTAGTTCAATTGTAATTACATTTTAGAATCTAATTTACCAGCCAAAGAGGTCTTTGGAAAGACACATTACACACAGGATGAGTCAGCTGTTAAGATGTCCTGTACCAAACCCACTGCTCTCAGTAGTACAGGCTGAAGGAGACAATGGGGTCAGTCAATCATTGTTCTGTACTGGAGTTTCTGAATAATCAGTAGTCAGGTTTGAAAGGGAAAATTCAGATTTTCTTTAAAGATGGCATAGTAAAATATTAACCAGATGAAGTCCTACCCTAAAATTTCTTCTATGAATTCTGCCCTTCTGATCGAGATCAGACTAAAATGGAGTAGTAACAGAGGAGATCACACGGTAATAGGTAATCCCAAAATGTTTTTATTTTCTTCAAGGTTATTCCATTCAGTCTCTGGTTCCTCACTAGTCTTGTCCTGGGAGAATTCACACTGCTATGAACATTTTTTTTTTTTGCAAAGTGATTTGAATATCAAATGATATATCAGTTTCAATGCTAAATTTTTCTTTTAAAGCACAGGTTTCCTGGCCAAGCATTTTTGATTTCTAAAATTACAAGTTAACAGTTGCCATTTGTATTGATATTGTCACATCTGCCTAAGAAGTTTTAAAAAAGAGTTTTTTGTACAAGTGTTGTGTAACTCATTTTTTAAAACAGGAAGCCAATCATCTCCCTGGGGGACACTGTTAAGAATATATTTAAATAATCTATTATTTTATGAGTTCTTCCCACTGTTCCTCCTGATTGCAATGTCAAGCAGCAAGTGAAAAACTGGGGCTGGGAATCCAGCCGTCCCCAACTCTGGGGACTCTTTCTGGGTGAAGCTCTTCCTTTACTCTGTCA
The DNA here is from genome assembly GCA_011751065.1 of Lasiurus cinereus. Lineage (NCBI taxonomy): Eukaryota > Metazoa > Chordata > Mammalia > Chiroptera > Vespertilionidae > Lasiurus > Lasiurus cinereus. The sequence continues at coordinate 23,913,994 of JAAGEH010000018.1, read as the reverse complement.
AATCGGTTCTCTTCCTCGGACCACTATCTCAGGCAAGGCTGAGCTGCACCCTTTTTCTCTGGAGATGAAATAAGTCACAAAATCACTGGTTTAGTCCTACCTGCCCTGCCACTTAGCACCTCAGTATAAAT
>JAAGEH010000018.1:23783925-23913763 GCA_011751065.1 Lasiurus cinereus | reverse complement strand
GTTGAAAGTATTACATATGCCCCCCCTTTTCTCCCATTCACCCCTTATAGCCTCTCCCTCCCTGCCCCCCCTCAAAGATCTTTTCTTTGGACCACGCAGCAGCAGGCTGATTAGAACATACATAACTCTGTACATTTCATGCAAGGAAGCCATCCAGTTTCCGAGGAGAGCCTTTGTTTTGTATTCATCCTGTCACTGAGGTAGCACACCTGAGGTTTTAAAGGGTAATTGCATGGAGCATTTATGCAGCTGCAAGTTATTAGTGGATGTGGTGGGAAGAACAGGGAAGAAAGTCAAGTCGGCCATTTATGTGACAGATATTTATGAGGCCTGGTGCTCAGCCCATTTCCCTGTGCCGTGGGGGTTGCTGGGCTTGTAGACAGAGGGCCATGGATAAGGTGGATACTAATTTCTGCAAGGCATTTAGTGAGCCCTTTGTAAATGTTCTTGTGGACAGAATAAAGAAAGGTGGGCTGCCCACCAGGGAGATGGATAGGGACGTCTGATAAATGTTTGGTGTCACCTGGAAGGAGATCCGTAATGTCAGCCCTGGGGGCTCAGTGTTCAGCTCTTTTTAATTCAGCATTTATTATCGATGCCTTAAATGAAGACACAAAAGAGCCTCTTGATCAGCTTAGTGTAAAGCTCTTGGGCGCTGGGTTTGAACTGGCTTTGACACTTCCAAGCCCAAGATTTAAATTCTGCAAGATTCTGTTTTCTCACATGTCAAAAGAGAATAACAGTACTGACATTATAGAATTACTTTGAGAATGAAAGGATATATAAATGTTAGCACTAAGTGCATGCCGAGTATTCCAGGAAATGTTCTAAGGAACCAATCTGCACACGATATAGGCAGGAATGCTAACTGTTGTGGTTTATAGCAAGATCAATATTTAAAATGATTCTGGCATATTGGAGTAAAGGATGAATAAATAACATTTAAAAGGAATAACAAGGTTGTTTAGTTGTTTGTAAGTTTCAACAGGGCCGGTCCATTTTTATATTGCTTATCAGTATACTCCCAGCATCCATTATAAAGCTGGGTAAATAGTAGGTTTTCAAAAAAATGGTCATTGAATGAACAAATGAATGAATGTTAAGACCTAAATTAACGTGCAAAAGTAATTTCTTTCAGCTTTATTGAGATATAACATATAGTACTGTATAAGTTTAAAGTGTGCATCAAAATTACTTGACCAATATATATTGTGACATGACTACCACAGTAAGTTTAGTTAATATTCCTAATCTTACATAGGTACATTTAAAAAAAGAGAAAGAAGTGTTTTCCTGGTGACCATAAATTTGATCTCTTTTTCTGTGCATTTTTTCCCATTTAGGTTCCACATATAAGTGAACTCATGCAGTATTTGTATTTCTCTGTCTGGATTATTTTATTTAGCATAATGTCCTTAAGGTCCAGCCATCTTGTCAATGACGAGATTTCCTTCTTTTTTTTTAATGGAATAGTATTCAGGTGTGTGTGTGTGTGTGTGTGTGTGTGTGTGTGTGTGTGAACACCAGATTTTCTTTATTCATCTGATGATGAATACTTAGGTAGTCTAGTCTCTTGTAAATAAGGCTGCAATAAACATAAGAGTGCGGATATTTCAACATATAAATTTCCTTCAGATACATACCCAAAGCAAAAAATCACTTTTATAAAGGACTGGAGTTAACCACATGAGAAGACATAGTCCCTCTTCAAGTTGCTCATGTTGGGTGGCCAGAGAGACAGGCACAAGAACAATCGCAGTGTGATAAATGCTGCGCTAGAGCGCTGTTCTGGGACTCCAGGAGCACAACCAGAAGCACTTAGCTGAGTTCTGGGGAAGATGAGCCACAGCATGGATGGAGCAGAGCAGGGCCTCTGAGACGCAGCAGGTAGTCAGAAGAAGAGAAGGGAAAGAGGGAAAAAGAAGGTTTCCAGCAGCAGGAGCTGCACAGGATTCAGAGATGAGGAAGCGCTCCAATTGGATTCTCTACAGCTATAACTGAGTCTAAAATGGAAAGTGGTTTTAGGTGAGAATAGAGAAGTAGTGAGTCATAAAGAGCCTCATACACTAAACGACTAAGGAGTTTGAAAAGTGTTCGCTAGACAAAGGGGAGTCCCTTAAGCCTTTCCCTCAGGTTAATAATTGATTTTTGTTTCAGAAATCTTATCCTCGCCACAGTGAAGTCATGGATTGCACATCATGACCAGTCAGGAGACTGATGTAGTAAAACTGGCAGGAAGTGATGGGGTTCGAAGCCAAGGTAGTTCACAGGGCAATTGAATTGTGAGTCAGAAGGTCTGGATTCATACATTTTTGTGAGTCATCCAACTATAAGCAATAACAAAAGACAGCTTATAGACACTGCTCAGTAAGTGTGTGCAATATACAAAAAGATGATGGATGCTACCTGGGAAAACAGCACCAGCCTTTAAATGGGGAACTCATGAAGGAGCCTGAGATGAAGCAGTCACAACCCAGAAGGAAAAGGTATATAAGTGAGTTTTGGGACTGCAAAAGAGGAAAGAGTCTCAAGGAATCCACATGGATCAGAGGTTGCTGAGATGAGCTGATATATTCAGGATATGCTACTCAGGAGATCATCAATGACCCCATAGAGGCACATTTTAGTTGAATCTAGGCTGAAGGAGAAATCAGGCTGTGGTGCTTTCTGGAGTAAATTAAAAGTGAAGAAGCAAGAGCAGTGAGGACAGATATGTTTTTATCAGAAGCTTGACAAAAATATCATAGGGAGATTTTTAAACGATGGAAAGAGCTGGATGGGAATCTTCATGCAGAAAGGGGACCAGGATGGCATTTGTTTCGTGGGGAAACAACTGAAGGAGGGGCAGTGGCAGGACATTTGGAATGTTTCAGATATTTAGAGATTGAGAGGAATGTCCCAAGGAGACAGTCTTAGGGAAAAGATAGCTGATACACAAACATGAACTTTAGTTGACATAAGAAAAAGCCAACAATATAATGCTGACTCCACCAGAATATGAACTGGTTTTTGAAGTATTCTAGTAGAACCTTGCTACATGTTTGATCAGAAAGTATAGGAGGCATTCTAGCTGTCAATAAAAGGTGGGATTTGATGGTTTTAGACATGTCCCTCTAAATTCCCAAAATTAATCTTGCTAAGTGTGAAGTTATAAACTTTTCCACCATTCCTAACCTATTTAAAGAGATATGTTTCTGATATAGAAAGACCTTTCCTCATGACTCTGAAATAATTTTAATATAATGCAATATTAAGTCACTGATTATGTTTCATTAACATTGGCTAAAATATGTGAAAAAAAGCCTTTTGGAAATTCTTAAAAAGATCAAATCTCTAATTCTTCTACATATCTTTATTCTTCTCTTAATTTTAAAATAACTGAAGGTGAACATATCTGTGTATTTGAGGATTACAGTTCTCTTTTTTGGGATAGAGAAGCTTAATTTCACAGATAACAGTTTACATACTAATTAATAAGATATTAGAAACACTTTTTATTTCAAACTCAAGTGTCTGGCATCAGAACTAAATTATCCCAAGAGCAAGATTTTATTCTAAGTGTATACTCACTTGTTTTCCTTTCTCTTTCTTGCCTACATACACATGCACACACACATGTACACACATGTACCTTAATAAAATAAGGTAAAAGCAATGGAAGAATAGGAATGAAAAAATGGGTTTGAATCACACCTATCTTTGCTAATCCCCTTATTTAAATCTGATAATGACATTTTTATTAGCCAATAAAATTTTATCTATAAAATAATAATAAATGGTTCTTAAGTGAGTAGGCATCTATGGCAAGCACAGTGTCAAGCACAGAATAAATCCTTAAAAACTTCTCTAATAAGACATTAAGTGCTTGATTTAGGACAAGGAGACTTTGGCCAAATGTGGAGAATAACTGCATCGACTATTAATATTTAACTTTGCTGCATTTGCAAACATTTCAGGTAGGCAGAGCTCCTTCCATAGTAGAAACACTTATTCAAGGCCACAGCCACATAAAGCAAGCTGGCATATCTGCCTACTGCTGCTTTGAACATCAAATTGTTACAGAGTCAGAACTCATGTATGAGCAATTACTTCCTTAATATTCTTAAGGACAGTGCCCCTGGTTCTCTGTAAACTAGGTCTGCTGTGACAGAAGTTAAAATGATTGCTTAGGGACCACCAGACCATATCCAAGTGGCTTCTTCACAGCTTGAACAATCTTCAGGTCTGTACCAAGTGGCAAATAAGATAGTCATAAGTGGAGGAGAGTTCAATTATTTGAACAATCCCATGTGTATGTCCCACGGGTTTCTATTAGATTTGAAAGTTGCTTCTATTGTGAATTTATGCCCCAAGTAGCTAGCCATGCAGAATGTTCTAAAATAGGCAGCAATAGTGCTCCAATGCTCACGTATTTCTCAATGTAATGGCTGCCGCTCTGCTCAGTACAGCAAAAATTCAAAATGTAGACTTCTTACAGTTTTTAGTGCGAAACTTAAAACTATTCATCTGCCTGTGTATAAACTACTCTGCTACATTAACATTTTTATTCAGCAGAGGCCTGTTATGTTTCACTCAACTGTTAGTAAACTATGGTTCATGTCAAATAAACTTCTACTAAGCAGTGATATTTATAAAATGACACCTCCTGGAGATAACCACACACCTTGAAACAGATTCATTGAGGATAATATGAAGTTGTTTTGAGGATTATGTAAAGATTTTATGGTTAATTTTAACCCCAATAAAAACCTTGGTATATACATAATTACATAAAGTTATTAATACGCCTATATGTTCAGATGTACACACTTATACATATTTTTTAAGTTTAGAATAAAAATGTATTTATACATCTCTATAACCAACACAGAAATATAAGACATAGGGAAAAAAAAGAAACAAATACATGTCCAATGAATAACAGGGAACTTCTAAAATTTATATATGTATTTTTAAAGATACCTTTTTTTCATTGTAACATTTTATTTTTATCATAATAATAGTCCCCTTGCACAGTGCTAGTAAAAATATATAGAGAGGAGATACAAATACATGTAACCACTCCTTATTGAGGTAAAGATCAAATCCAATGTAAGAATTTGTAAGCTTTGGAATCCATAAGCATTACCAGGTAGAAAGACCCAAAACAAAAGACACTCAGGAGAACAAGCCAATGTAAATAAAAACTCCTTGGTATAAGTAAGTGCAGGTTGAATCATAAATTGTGTACTTTTTGGAAACACCTCAGGATCCAAATTTTAGAATTGAAAGAGATTATGTAGATCATTCCTAGGCCAAGGGTGGCAACTTCAAATGCCTCAGGGGCTAGTCAAATAATAAGAACACAAGGATGAAAGTTGAAATGCAGTGATGGGGTCTATAGCCAAATGGGAATGCATGCTTCTCTGAAACAAACACAAGCAAAATAAAAACATTATTCTGGATCAGAATCAGCAAGTGCATCATCTGATTTCAAATGCTGATCAAGTCCCACCATATCATTTTACAGATAGGTAGACAGAGACCTAGAGAGGTGACTGCCTTCCCCAAACCACATAACTAGCTAGAGGCAGAGCTAGACATAACTTCAATCATTTAAAAAATATATGAGAAATTACTCTCCACCTAGTACCACTACATGCTAGACAAAAAGAACACAGTGGACAACACAATGTGATGATCAACACAATGCGATGTTCAACACAATGCGATGAGCAGCACACTGCGATGAGCAGCACACTGCGATGATCAACACAATGCGATGATCAACACAATGCGATGAGCAACACAATGCGATGAGCAACACAATGCGATGAGCAACACAATGCGATGTTCAACACAATGCGATGATCAACACACCGCGATGAACAACACAATGCGATGTTCAACACACTGCGATGATCAGCACACTGCGATGAGCAGCACACTGCGATGAGCAGCACAATGTGATGAGCAGCACAATGAGATGAGCAACAATTGCAATGAGCAACACAATGCGATGTTCAACACAATGTGATGAGCAACACACTGCGATGAGTAGCACGATGGGATGAGTAACACAATGCAATGAGCAACACAATGCGATGAGCAGCACAATGCAATGATGTAGGCCTTTTAGGGCTTCAGTTTAGGGGGAGAGACATAAATTAAACAAGCACTATTGAAACTAAGAGAATATGTACTAGAATGAGGAAATTGAACATATGGCAGAGACACACTGAAGGAACATTCAACCCAGAAGTGTCCTCAGGCATCTGTATTTGAACAGCATGTGTGAGAGGTGAGAAGAGAAGGAATCAGACAAAAACTTCAGAGCAAGAATGAGAAACAAGGCTCATGGGAAAAGTGGCTTTCAAGACATTTATCAGTTCTTTCAGTGTAGCATTAACACATTCTTTTTCACACATTATATTAATGCTCTGTGAATTTATCCATTTTCAATGAAGGTCCTTCTCTGGTAGCTTTAAAATCTACAGGGTATTATATCTATACTAGAGGCTTGATGCATGAAATTGGTATAAGGGTAGGATCCCTAGGCCTGGCTGCTAATCAGGGCCGATCTGTGGTGCCACCAGTGGGGCGACCCTGCCCCCTGCCACTGCCAACTCTGCTGACAGCTGCCTTGGCAAGCCTGGGGCCTGCAGGCTGGGGGCAGCTCCTGTGTTGGCACATCATAGCAACGGGTCATTTCACCTGTCTTTCAGTTGTTCAGTCGATTTGGATATTAGGCTTTTATTATATAGGATTAGATATGGGGACATGCAACAAGTCTGGCTAGTGCCTTTCTTCAAGGAATGACAGTCTAATGTTGAAATAAAGCATCTACCCCAGTATTTACACTAGAAAATAGTATGTCACTTTCATGAAATAGTAACAACAAAACTGAAACTGCCAGAATGAATAATACAAATAATGAATACAATTGGATCTGACACATTATTTATGAACAGTAACTGGAACATGCTTTTAAGAACCCCAACATTAATTTTTCTATGAATTATCTTCCCTACAAAGAGGTTAACATAGTGTTTTTAAAAAGCTTTTTTCCTATATGTTGGTGGTGTCTGTCATCCTCCTTCCCTGCTGTGACTGTCACATGTAAAGATGAGTAAATTTGCAGTCACTAAAAGTAGTTGCAAGACCTCTGATTACCATATGTAAAATATTGCTATATTTCCAGCATTTAAAAGTAACCAAGAAGATGTTGACTAATTAATGAGTTATTTTAATGCTTGGAATTCAAACAAATTAAACAACAAAGATTGACATAGGTGGCCCAGCTGGCATGGCTCAGTGACTGAGCATCAACCTATGAACCAGGAGGTCATGGTTCGATTCCTGCTCAGTCCAGATGCCCAGGTTGTGAACTCAGTCCTCCATATGGGGTGTGCAGAAGGCAACCAATCAATGATTCTTCCCCATCATTGATGCTTATATATCTCTCTCCCTCTCACATCCTTTTTGAAATCAGTAAAAATACATTTAAAGAAAAGATTGACAGAGGCAATTTCCTAACTACTAGAAGATAAAATTCATTCTAGTAAGAGAAAAAGAACTTAAAAATATCCAGAAAATACTGTATAGATAGATGTTTTCTATTTCCGTTAGGCATATATAGTGCTTTTCATATTAAAAGACACATTTCATTTTGTCTGAAATAATTAAACAATAATAAAAAAGACTCATCAGATTTTGTTTTGGTCAATTTTGCACAAATACGACAATTCTTAACATTATTGTCATCTATTACTATGTCTCACTGTTCTAATTAGTTTACCTAAAATATGTCATTTATTTTCCACAACTCTACAAGCTGGATAGTTTGTTACTCCTATTTTGTAGAATTCAAACACAAAACATAACTTGCCCAAATGCACACAGCTAATAAGTGCTAGTCAAAATTCAACCTAGAATTGTGGTTTCAGAGCACACACTCTAGTCATCTATTAAATAGCAGTATTGAATACTTTATTTGGAGAAAATAAGACTGAATTTTCAGTAACAATGTCCATTGTGGGCGTTGAAATTACCAAATATTAGTTAAAATCTATCATACACTATAAGAAATATATTCAATATAATTGAAATTTCTCAGTAAGATAAAAAAGAAAATACAAGTTTTGTGCTTTATGCTCCTTTCTAAGTTCAGTAGTAGTGACTGCTAGGGGGTAAATGACCACTAAAAATGTACACTTTCTAAATACTGTTTCCTTTCCCATGGCTTGGACACCAACAAAAAGGGGAGGGGTATCCTTGTGGGCTCATAAAGATAGCCTAACCATATAGTAAAAGGCAAAAAATATAATGCAAGTCTACAATACTAAGGGTTTAAACGGCTTAACATACAGATGTTATCAGTCATTTTAGAAGTGATTTCTTAGCTATGACAACAAAAACACAAGTGAAAAAAGAAAAAATGTATTTATATAAAATGAACTTTATCAGTATTAGAAACTATTGTGTGTCAAGGGACATCATCAAGAAAATGAAAAGGTAACTCACAGAATGGAAAAAAAATATTTGAAAACCAAATATCTGCAAAGGGTCTTGCATCCAAAACATGTAAAGAACACTTTATATATATCAAGTGCAATAAAAAAACAAGTGATCCAACTTATAAATGGGTTAAGGATTTAAGGAGTAATTTTTCTGAAGAAAACATACAAATGGCCAATAAGCATATGAAAAGATGCAACTCAAAACCATGAGAAATTATTTTACTGGCACCATGATGGGGAAAACAAAAACAACAAATAACGTCTTAGCAAGGGTACAGAGAAATGGCGACCCTCACACATTGCTGATGGGCTTGCAAAATGTCACAGCTACTTTGAAAATGTTTTGGCAGCTCTTCAATGCATTTAACACAGAGTTACCATATGACCTAGCAATTCTACTCCCAGGTAATATACCCAAGATAAATTAAAACATGCCCTACACAGACTTGTATGTCAGTATTTATTGTAGCATTATTCGTAATAGCCATGAAGTAGAAACAACCCTAATATCCATAAACTGATGAATGAATAAATAAGAAGCCAATCACAAAAGACTACATCTTACGTACTTCTATTTGTATGAAATGTCCAGGATAGACAAATCTATAGAGACAGAAAATAGATCAGCAGCTGCCTGGAGCTGGTGGGTTGAAGAGCAGGAGGATAGAGTGATTCTAATGGGCACAGAGTTTTTGTGGGGGAGTAATGAAAATGTTCTTTTAGATTGTGGTGACGGCTGCACAGCTCTGTAAACATACTAAAACCCACTGAGCTGTACATTTTAAATGGGCAAATTTTATGCTCTGGGAATTATATCTCAGTAAAGCTTTTAAAAAATAATAAGCTGGTTTCCTTAAAAGTTGATTCTGCAAAAAATTCTCTATGTTGGCAAGTTCATTTTTAGCATGATATACATAATTATAAAACATCTTGACATCTATGTTGTATTTCCATGAAAAGTTAACTTATTTCTAAAGGTCATACTCAGATATCCTAATATCCCCTGGGAAGTTAAAGTGTTGTTGTAGGTAAAAGTTGCCCTTATTTTCTCAGGTGTAAATCTACTTTCAAAAACTTGTCTTGGCTCACCTGGGTCAGTGCTGAGCAAGGCAGATATAAGTTGAGAAGTTCCATTCTTGGTAGAAGTTTCAGCTCAATTAGGTCATAGTAGAGACAAAACAGCCACTCATTTCAATCAGTATAATCCTCAGACAGTAAAATCAAAGTAACAATAATTTAAACTTACAAAAATTAGCATATACTTTTATATTTTTCTAGGCAGAGAGACCATGGATTTCATCAGATTTTAAAGGTTTTCTTTTCTTTTTCTTCTTTTTTCCTTTATTTTTTTACTTCAACATACTAAGAACCTCTTGTCTGAGAACATAAAACTAATTTTTGTTCCTCAGAGGGGATTTCTCACTTTTGTTTTTATGAGGGCACATTCCATCTTGCCAGGGGACATATATCCTAAGGAATATGAAACAATATAGCTGTTGCAAATTAGGATGTACTTAGCTTTAGTTTTTACCATAACACTAATTGCTTAAGATTACTTAAGAAACACAAATGATAATGCATGCAATTATTTCTAAAATACCCACAAAAATAATCAGCTTTAACTATTGAGCCTGCACTCTGCTCTTAAGAATTAGGATGTGGTTCTCCATATCAATGCTTCAAAAAGACAAAAAATAGTAATAAATTTTATTATAAAAATGGATGTCATTCAGGGAGAGTTCATAAACCCACAGAAATGATTGCCTATCGTAGCAGTGTGATTCTATGTGAACCTCAGAGAAAAAATAAATCACTTATAACTTAGCCATTGCTTCCATATGCACAGTCATTTTCCTATAACTGATATGAATGTCTCTAGGAGAAATATAAGATGTCAGAAGTATTTCTGACTTATACTGCACTAACAATACATTTTTTAACATCCTGCATTACTCATTTAGAAAATATTTCACCGAGTTCGGCAGATCTTTCAAATGTTGACACATTTCATTATAAAAAAATCATTACCCATGCCTGGCTGGTATGGCTTAGTGGTTGAATATCGGCCCATGCACCGAAAGGTCGTCATTTTGATTCCCAATTAGGGCATATGCCTGAGTTGAGGGCTTGATCCCCAGCAGGGGGCATGCAGGAGGCCTCTGATTAATGTTGATGTTTCTCTCTCATCGATATTTCTATCACTCTTTCCCTCTCCATTTCTCTCTAAAAGTCAATAAAAACACATTAAAAAAAAAAACCATTACCCATCATCATAAAAAGTCTTTACATGTTGGGATACTATCACATTAATATACAAGTTTCCCAGTACTTTTATTTGAATGTTTGAATTTAACTATTGGTAACAAATATTGCCAGTTGTTCTCCTTGAAGTGACAGACTCCCCTTTATTTTTTAAAAAATATATTTTATTGATTTTTTACAAGGAGGAAGGAAGAGGGATAGAGAGTTAGAAACATCGATGAGAGAGAGACATCAATCAGCTGCTTCCTGCATGCTCCCCACTGGGATGTGCTCGCAACCAAGGTACATGCCCTTGACTGGAATCGAATCTGGGACCCTTCAGTCTACAGCCAACACTCTATTCACTGAGCCAAACTGGTTTAGCTCACCTTTTTTTTTTTTTTTGGATAAAATGTCTGCAAAATACTAAAGTATGCATAAGTATAGTTTATATGCCAATCATTCTTTCAAGTAAACATGATGTTCCATGAAAAAAAAAAAGGCTAGTTTAGCTAACAACTCAAATAATTCACATGAACTTTTCCTCAAGGGAACCTTTGTACTTTTGATATGCAGCAGAAGTGCTTTATGCATACCTCCCATTTTATCACATAGAATATTAAAAAGACCATACTGAAGAGTTACAATTTCATATGTCATAATCTTTTCTGCTTCATCAAGGGCCTGCTTAAGTAAAACTGTCCGCTCTTCCTCCTCTCCCTTCTTCTTTTCTTGAGTGTGTGGCAATGAAGAATACAATCAGTTTGGTGGTACTGCTTTGATTTGTGTGAATACTTCAGAAATTTCACTCACCACTGATTGTTGCACCATCAATGCAAATATCAGCACAGTGAAAAGGACATAGAATGCTTTAATATTATTATGGAAATGGTTTTGCCCTTAGACTCCTGACAATGATTAAAGAATCCCAGGAGTCCACAAATCATACTTTAAGAACCAGGATTTTGCCGAAACCAGTTTGGCTCAGTGGATAGAGCATCGGCCTGTGGACTGAAAGGTCCCAAGTACTATTCCGGTCAAGGGCATGAACCTTGGTTGCGGGCACATCCCAAGTAGGGGGCGTGCAGGAGGTGGCTGATGGATGTCTTTCTCATCAATGTTTCTAACTCTATACCTCTCTGTAAAAAATCAATTAAAAATTATATATATATAAAAGAACCAGGATTTATGATACATTGGACTATAATATTGGGACCAAGTATCAGTTTGTTGGCTTCTTAAATTAATAGACATAAATACTTAAGCTTATGTGTCTAAGTGACACACTCAAGGCCATACAGTTACTGTGCAATTCCCACTGCATTCTGTCTCTAAGAAAGTATTTTAAATTCTATGGTTCTGAATCTGAATACATATCTTAAACAATTATAACTATTAAAAAATGTTCAACACACCCCTTGCTCTTTCGGGATCCAAATTTTATTTTAGGATTTTTTTGTTTATTCAGGTCTTGTTTAAGGCAAAACTTTTCATGAATATTATTTAGAATATCCAGAAGCAAAGAGTTTTATCATGGGATTATAAATAGTGTATAATTTTGACCTAGAGTAAATCTTAGGGCCCATTTTGTATTACAACATTACAGAAACACATTGGTGCTTTAGTGTCTGACATTATGTTTATAATACTTTGTCAGCAGAGTGTTTGTTATGTTTCTATATTCTAGCTGCAAATTGTTATCCATCAATATGATTTTACCTGGTAGATTGAAAATATTCTAAACATTTCACAGGTTAGGAAAAAAAGATGTGTTTAGAGTGCTCTGTTAGACACAGGTGTAGACGCTATAAAAATAGTTATATTTGAAAGATGCTATTTGAGTGCCCAAATTAAATGAAAGGGTATTAAATGCTTCAGAATCCAAGAATCCAATGAGTTTAATAAGTTGAGTGAGAAATCTAGTAAACCCTATCTGATAAAGTTAAAAGTCATAATCACCAAGAGAAGCTCCAAATACTAAACATCTATACCCTACTTCAGGAACACCTATTAGGACATCAGATTATCTCTTTGGGTCCATTTCAACATCTCCTATTGCTCTTAAAACTCTGTTGTGACCTCCACACTACAGGTGGTAGCAGCAACGGATCACTGCAGTAGCAAGAGCGGGTGAACATCTCTTATATTCCTGTCAAACAAGGATTCTTAAGTCATAAGCAAAGAAAGTGTAGACTGGGCTTCCTTTATTGTTGATACACAAGATCCAAAGCTTTATGTTGTCAGACTGCAATTTCAAGACTTTGTGGTTGAATCAATGGTCTCTTGCCCTTGTGACACAAATATACAATGCCACATTTGAAGTATGTATATCAAAAGTCCCCTTACTTTGTTTTCACATAGTAATCTGTTGGAAAGTACACAGAGCCCTAAGAACTGTGATAAAACTCTGTTTTGATAAATGTCTAAACATTTTATTATATTAAAATTTAATATAGAAATGAGGATAAAATTGGATTCATTGATTTTGGTCTAAAATAAGTTTTTGAAGAATAGTGATAGAAATGTCTGGTACTGAAACCGGTATAAAGTAATGCATAACATATGCAAGTTATACTTTGACTTATCTCTATGTAAAGGTAAGGGGTAGAAAGAATTTGCATTTAAATTTAAAAAGTAGATGAATTGGCATTTACTAGTGAGATGTGATTTGCTTTCTTTTAGTAGATAATAAAATATTAATAGCACCAAATCCAAGAATATTTAGAATACTACAATTTTCATTAATACCAATGTGAGGTGAATTCAACTTTATTTATTTTATTTTTATCATATTTTCAATGATTTCAAAGAGGATGGGAGAGGGAAAGGTAAAAACAGCAATGAGACAATCATTGACTAGCAGTCGCTTACACACTCTTCCACTAAGGATTGAGCCCACAAACAGGGCATGTACCCTAACCTAGAATTGTACCATGACCACATTATAGTTTGATGCTCAACCACTGAGTCACATCAGCTGGGCTAAAATTTATTTTCAAAGATATTCTTACCAGTTTCAAATTGGTTTTAATTAAAATGATATGTGGTTTTTGATCATGTCAGGATATATAATATTACCCTAATCTATAAAATATTATTCAATGCTTAATATTAAGACTGATGTAGTAAAAAAAATAATACATTGAATCATATAATGAATGCTTAGAAATTATTGCTTTAGAAAGCAGATGACATTTTGATTTGGAAAAATCATTTTATACCTAGACATTGCTCATAGTGAGGAAATAAGTAATTAACAGAATATTCTTTATTTTCAAACTAATGAGAAAAATAGTCATAGTAAAAATTTTAAGTTGAAAATGTATATACTATTAAGCATTGAAATATCTTAAAAATACCATTGAACTTTTTAAAATTCTCTTTAAAGCAAGAGTCTCTTAAACTTAATATTCTTTTCACTTGCATAGCAGAAAATAGTCCAGTTTAATGCTAACAAGATGGCTCACTGACCATTTAAATATAAGTGCAGGAAATTATAGTTTTCTCACGGTTAACTAGAGCTGTAGCTCTGGGAAATGCTCAGAGGCTCTGAACTGTCCAGCACAAAGTCCCAGGAAGAGGCAAGACCCAGGTAAGGAGTGAACAAAAAGGATAGTGAGATGATTCACCTGACACCTCCCTGGGAACTGACAAAACCTTGTGCTGTACAGAGAGATATCCCTGCTTTCCAGGAGCATAGACACTGCTTTCCTTGAGAACCACCAGTTGCTCTCAGTCAGGCAGGAGTGAAAAAAGAAAAGGATGATCTCTTCAGACACAAAGATCATGGTAACAAGCAAGCAGGAGGCAAAAATGAACTCTGACCCTACGAAGCATTGGTCTTTAACCTGTAGTGAATGTCACTCACGTAGGCAGTCGCCTGGATCACCTTGGCCAGGACCACTGTGTGGCAGATGAACCCACGGTGGCACCCCGGGGTTGACATCGGAGCATGGCCAGCAGGCCCAGTGACAGTATAGGGAAGAGGACAGAGAATTAGTGGACAGAAGCCGTAGGAACCCGATAAACACAGCCCCAAATCGAATTCCTTGCTCTAGGACACCTGTCGAGGGGAGAAAGATGGTACCCACTCCCCGTTTCCAGGCGAAGCAAGCACCTCTCTGGCTGTTAAGCTCCACGGGCACCCTCCTCGGCAGGCAGCCCACCAATGACTAGGATGCTGTGCTCTTCCCCCTTGGCCTGTTCACTCACAGGGCCTTGGCTTGGGCTGAGGCAGAAGCCATAGCACAACAGCATCACAGAACTCAGAGTCCCACCTCCAAAGGCTCAGATGTAGAATAGGGATGGCTGAGAAGGCTGGCTTTTTATAAGAAACCTAGGGCATGCGAGGTGAATTCAGCTCTTTTAATTAATTAATTAATTTTTAAATTATGTTTTTATTTTATTTATTTTTTTTAAATATATTTTATTGATTTTTTACAGAGAGGAAGGGAGAGAGATAGAAAGTCAGAAACATCGATGAGAGAGAGACATCGATCAGCCGCCTCCTGCACGCCCCACAGTGGAGATGTGCCCGCAAGCAAGGTATATGCCCCCAACCGGAATCGAACCCGGGACCCTTCAGTCACAAGCCAACGCTCTATCCACTGAGCCAAATCGATCTCAGCTATTTATTTTTTTGATTTAACAAATCTTTATTGTTCAGATTATTACAATTGTTCCTCTCCCATAGCTCACCTTCACCCAGCTCCCGCCCCTCCCTCTGCCTTTATCATCTGGTATATGATTTTTATCCAGTCTCTTCCTGCACCCCCCTCACCCCTATCCAACTCAGAATTGTCAGTCCATTCCCTTTCTATACCCCTGATTCTATTATATTCACCAGTTTATTCTGTTCATCAGTTTTTAATTCACTTGTTGATATGTATTTGTGGTTCATAATTTTTATCTTTACCTTTTTTCTTCTTCTTCCTCTTTTTAAAGAGTACCTTTCAGCATTACATATAATACTGGTTTGGTGTTGATGAACATCTTTAGGTTTTTCTTATCTGTGAAGCTCTTTACCTGCCCTTCAATTCTGAATGATAGCTTTGCTGGGTAGAGTAATCTTGGTTGTAGGTTCTTGTTATTCATCATTTTGAATATTTCTTGCCACTCTCATTTGGCCTGCATAGTTTCTGTTGAGAAATCAGCTGACAACCGTATGGGTGCTCCCTTGTAGGTAATTAATTGTTTTTCTCTTGCTGCTTTTAATATTCTCTCTTTGTCTTTGGCTTTTGATATTTTAATGATGATGTGTCTTGGTGTGGTCCTCTTTGGATTCTTTTTGTTTGGGGTTCTGTGTATTTCCTGGACTTGTACATCTATTTCTTTCACCAGGTGGGGGAAGTTTTCAGTTATTATTTCTTCAAATAGGTTTTCAGTATCTTGCTCTCTCTCTTCTTCTGGCACCTTCATAATTTTGATGTTGGTATACTTGAAGTTGTCCCAGAGGCTACTTACACTATCTTCACATATTTGGATTTTTTTTTCTTTTTGCTTTTCCAGTTGAATGTTTTTTGCTTCTTTGTATTTCAAATCTTTGACTTGATTCTTGCAATCCTCTAATCTGCTGTTAGGTCTCTGTATAATATTTTTTATTTCAGTCAGTGTATATTTAATTTCTAGTTGGTCCTTTTTCATCTCCTCTTGGGTCTTGCTAAATTTATCCATCTTTTCTAGGAAATTCTTGAAAAACCTTATAACTGTGGTTTTGAACTCTATATCCAGTCATTTGTTTTCCTCCATTTCTTTCATTTGTAATTTGTTCATTTGTCTCTGCATTTTTGCTGCTTCCCTGAGTTGTAGAGTAGCTTTGTGTGCTAGGTGTCCTATATGGCCCAGTAGCTCTGCCTCCCCAGTTTCCTGAGGTGGACTATCTTGGTGCAACCCTTTGTGAACTGTGTGCAGCCTTGTTGTAGTTAAGTCTTGATTGTTGTTGGTATCACTGGGGAAAATGGACCTCCAAGCCAATTGGTTGTGAGGATCAGCTATGTCTATGCCAGGAGAACTTCTCTGTACTGGAGTCAGCTTTATGATACAAGATTTGCAAAATTGCAAAAGCCTCTGTGTTCAGCTTGGATGAGGTGAAGTGTCAGGGCTGAGCAAATAATCAGTCCTGTCCTATGAGATCCCTGGGTCTCAATGTCCTTCAGTAATCACTACACCCTCTCTGCATGCACTCATGCTCATGTGCCCCCAGACTTCTGCCTTTCGCAGCTCCCCTGAGTTTCCGTATGATCCGGGGACCCATATGAGTCTGGGTCTCCAGGATCTTGACCAAAACTGGGGTTCAGAACAGTCAGAACTAGAGAAAGCCAGTGGCACACTCAGAAGTCAGTCCTCTCTGTGCACACCTTCAGACCTCTGCCTTTCACGGATCCCCTAAGTTTCTGTACACTCCTCCCTTTTCACGACAGTCCAGACTCCCCTCCTATGAGTCTCGCCCAGAACTGGGGTTCAGTGCAGTTGGGAGTTTCCATCTCCCTCCCACTAGAGGAAGCCAGCCAAGCACTCTGCCTCCCATCCTCTCCATGTGCCTGTCTCCTTACCTCAGCATTTTGTAGCTCCTCCTTACCTCAGCATTTTGTAGCTCCTCGTGAGCCCCTCTCTTTCCTTGTAGTTGTACAATTTCCACTCAGCCGGCTTTCCTGTGGTTTTTAATGATGTCCATTCTGTCTTTCAGCTGAAATTGTTGTGCGAGGCAGCAGTTTAGGTGCTCACCTATGCCACCATATTGGTTTCTCTCCTCATTTTATTTTTTAAAGGTGGTTTCTTTGCCACACTATAAGAAACCCTTTAGCAGAATATGTACAAGCACTATGAAATACCTAAAAGGAAGGTATGCTGAAAACAACTGAAACTTGTAATATACTTAAGGTACAAATGGAGTTGGCCAGGACATAGATTTAAGCATTAACGAGTGAAAACCTTTTACTATTTGAGTATACTGTCAATAAAACACGTGAATATACTTCTAAAATACACCTCCTACCCCGCAGAACAAATTAAATAGTAACCTCAGGTCAAAAGTATTATAATAGCCTTTTGTGTTGAACATTTTCTCTTTTATATGCAAAGACTAAAACATTGAAAAACATGGTACTACATTTGTCTTTGGGCCAAGACTGTTTCACATTTTGAGCAGAGAATTAAGTCTGTACTAAATAATGCCTGCCAGGGCTCTTTTCCAATTTCAATTTCCTATATAGAAAGTGTATTGAAGAAAGTTTTCTATATTTATTTATATTTCTGAGCATGCCTTTCATCAAGGTCTAAAGGGTAATGTGCAGAGGAAAGGCTGTACAAGTTAATGGAAGATGGCAATGCACTTGTTCCCTCTCATATAATACACCAGGCAGCGGAACAATGAATCCATAATGGAGTAGAGGAGAAAAATTAGTCATAGTCTCTGTAGAAGATTTATATTTATGCTCAAGTAACATTCAAGCCTGGCCGGGGTGGTTCAGCTATTGAGTCTTGGCCTAGAAACCACTGGTTGGTTTCTTGGTCAGGGCACATGCCTGGGTTTCAGCTCAATCCCCACTGAGGGGCATGCAGGAGACAGCCAATCGATGATGTTCCTTTCTCTCATCGATGTTTCTACCTCTCTCTCCCTTTCTCTCCCTAAAAATCAATAAAAACATTAAAAAAAGAACTCTAAAATAACATTCTTAAGTATAAAATATCTTTCAAGTTTTAAATTCCCAGGGAGAGGGCAATCTCAAGGGTGCTCTGTGTAAGATCTATTAAAGAACAGCTACTCAATAAATGAATGAAAAATCTGCTTTTACTATATACCAATGGTCATGGGGAGGGAGTTGTATGAGAGAAAGATTGTGACTCTAGATTTTTTCTGAAAGATAAGAAATTATATATTTAATCTTATTTGTAAGCTATGTAAGGACTCTGAAATAAGTAAACTACCTAAAATGGCATTTTAAGCTTTCAGATTCAGTTGTATCATAAAAGGCAGAAACTTAATACATGCTTTTTGTGGAAGAGATTAATTTATTTACTCACCAAATATTTTTTTCTCTTTCTAGGCACCCAGGAAATCTATATATTTTAAGCCCACTTGCAAATGGATAAGGACTTGTGCACAAGAAATTATTTGTTGAATCTACGTTTCCTTAATGACATTATATTCCCTACAATTTTCAATGATAGGAATGTTTTTTCCATCTATCGCCATATATACACTGAGTGACCGGATTATTATGATTTCTGAATGCATAATAACCTGGCTACTCAGTGTGTGTGTGTGTGTGTGTGTGTGTGTGTGTGTGTGTGTGTGTATGTGTATGGAGGGGACATGGGCGGTTGGCCAGCCTGCCTGCTGGTCAAATTCCTGGTCAAGGGGACAGTTTTCATATTAGCCTTTTATTATATAGGATATACACTGAGTGGCCAGATTATTATGTGTTCAGAGATGATAATAATCTGGCCACTCAGTGTGTAAACTCACTTAAGGCTTCAAAGTCCACTGGAAAAATAAATACAGTTTGGTAACTTTTTGGTTTGCATCCAGATTGTGAATGTCCCAGTGGTTGAATATGCTGATATAGTCAAAGTCACCAAGATTAAATGTTCAGGTTCAAGAACAAATACATTCAATAAACAATGAAAAAGAACTAACCATTTTATTCATTGAAACAAACACTGTCATTTAAAATAATCAAAAAGAATGCAAAATTATACATACTAGGTTGTTAATCACAGCACTATTTATAATACAAAAAGTAAAAAACAAAATAACAAAAATATTTATATGTTTATTACTTGGGAAGAGGTTAACCAAGGAGTATAACTTTCAAATAACAAAATTAACAGACAATTCTAATCTTCATTTTCTAAGACACAAAGAGATAAGCAATATATTAAGGAAATAATATCTAGACTATGTTTCCATTTTGATCTTGGCAATTGTGTATTTGGAAGAAACTATACCAATATGTTAAAAGTGGTTACTTCTGAGTGGAAAATTACAATTTATGTAAATTATTCTTTATGTTTTTCTAAAATTTCTCATTTTTAATAAGTAGACTTATATTTCTATTATAATATTACAAAAACAAAGCTATTTTAAAAATTGCTACCATTTGACAGAAAATGTCAAGCAAGTATTTTTCTATAGCCACAATAAAATTAATAAATAATTTATTATATATTTTATTACTTAAGTCATTTTTCTTTCCATTCAGCATTCTGCTCTGAAAGTCTATAGTATTTTAACTTTGTAATATGAGTAATATTTTCCATTAACACATGATCTCATACTTTTGTATTAACCTTCCCAATGAGATAGAGATGTACATAGAGCATTCTTGTTTTTTCCTTCCTCTAGCTAACCTTGGGCCTAACCAATATTTAAATGCCTCAGGAATAGTTCAATTTCTTGTTAATATGTTTGTAAACTAATATTATTTCAAAATAATGGAGAAGAGTTATAAACTTTAAAAAGAAATTTAATATAAGCCATTTTAAAGTTAAAAATGAATGCTTACTTGAAATTTCAAAGAGTGCGGAGGCGAATACCAAATGAAAAAAAAAATTTACCATGATCTGGACCTCACACAAATACATTTAGAATTTTGCTTTAAAATAGAAATGTAAAATACTTATATTTATAAATATAAAACCTAAAATTATTAAACTTCTACAGTAAAGCACAGGAAAAGACCCTTGAAGGGGACAAAGATTTCTTAAACTAGACACAATACAAATAAATTAAAAAATAATAAAATTGACAAATTGAACCTCATCAAAATTGGAACTCTAGATCCTCAAAAATATTATTATGAAAATAAAAACAGCAAGCCACAGACTGGAAAAATATAATGACAAACTACCTGTATCCAGAAGCAAAAAAAAAAGTTCTAAAAACTGAGTAAGAAGGAAATCAATCCACTTAAAAACAGCAAAAAAAATCCACTTCATCAAAGACATACTCATAGCCAATAAACATACGAAAAGATGTTCAACATTAGTCATCAAGGAAATGAAATTTAAAACCACAGTGAGAGACCACTTTACTGTCATTAGGAGGGCAAACATTAAAAAAAAAAAAAGCTGGCAGTTCTGTTGGTGAGAATGTGGATGGAACAACTGGAAACTTTCATGTGTTTCTGATGAGAATGCAACTGTGATAGAAAATAGACTGGCGGCCTTTTAAAGTTAAGCATACGTTGACCATAGGATCTAACAGTTCTATTCCTGGGTACTTACCCATGATAGATAAAAACATGTCCACAAAATGACGTGTACAAGAATGTTCATGCCAATATTCATAATAACCCTAAACTGAAATACTCCAAATATCCACCAACAGATAAGTGTTTATCCAAACAATTGTGGTATATCCATACAATGAAGTACTACTTAGCAATTTAAAAAATGAACTAATGATATACACAACCTGGATGAATTTTTTTAAAAAATCACGTAGAACAAGTACAGATTGTATAATTTTATTTATATTAAATTCTAGTATTGGCGACACTAATCAATAGTGATAAAAATCAGATCCATAGTTTACTAGGGAGGTGATAGGGATTGCCTGCAAGGGTACATGGGGGAACTTTCTGAGGGATGGAAAAAATGTTTAATATCTGCATTGTTAAGTGGGTGCACAGATATATCAAAACTCACCAAATGTACATTTAAACTGTGTCATTTTATTATATATAAATTATGTATCAATTAAAGAATTTAAAAGAGATGTCTGGCTGTGGAGATTAGAAATAAGGGTATTTATTAGACTAGCGGTTCCCAAGCTGTTAGCTTGCATCAGCAACATCTCAAAGGCTTCTTTAAAAATAGTGCTGACCCCACCGCAAGTGTCTGATTCAGTAGGTCAGGAGTGATGCTCTAAAAAGTTGCGTTTCTAAGAAGTTCTCAGATGACACTGACATAGCTGGTCCCGACAGCACATTTCTACTTAGAGGTAGAAATGATTCCTAAATTGAGACATTATATGGGTCAATTTCAGCAAGTTCCTAGCTGCAGTTAGTAAATACAGGACAATTTTGCAAGTTTAAATCTATTCACATGCCTCTCAGTTTAATGGAAATGAATTTAGTGTTTTGAGTCATTTCCTGAAAAAAATAACAGTTAGCTTTTTATTGGCTTTAATACTGTCCCTGGAAATCATAGAGGGAGTTGGCAAGTCCTCTGAAATTCAATACTAATATATTGTATGCATGCTCCTTTTTTTTTTTCCCCTGGAGAGAGGGCCAACTTTATATCAAATTTTCAAGTAAATATGATAAAAAAAGATCAAGTGGCACTTAAGTAACTCTATGAATATTCTTTCCATTTTTAATTTTAGTATTCATGAATTTTCTTCAAAAATAAATAGGTGAACATGAAAGTTACATTTCACTTTTTGTTATTTATGCTGAACATTCAGAAGTTTTAGATTGAAGACGACATAGATATTAGAAGGTCACTATCTGAAAGTGATGAGAAAAGAAAGCTTCTGAGGGTTGTAAGACATTCTAGAAGTGTAATTTTTTTTTCAAATAAGATGAAGATAATCTTAATTTTATGTTATGTACCTCAACTTCTCCCTATTATTTCTGGTTCCAATGTCATTAAAATAACAAATGTTAATGTAAATTTAATAACAAGGGTATGTGGCTTGGGCAATAAGTGAGCAATAGAGCATTTGTAGTTAAAAGAACATTTTTATTTGTGCATGTAAATTTTCATGTGTAGAATATACAATCATGGTTATAATTATTTCTCCCTATGCAGCATAATTTATAAGCATTTTAATGAGACTGCCACATATAATGTTAGAATGTGGTACAATCTCTCCATTCATTGTCCACTATAACTCCCCTTAATCCTTACAAATATAAAATGAATATATTTTCAGTCTTTTCTTTGTATCCTAGACACATACATTTAGGGGGTCATTCTAGTGTCTCAACAAGCTACCAGAAACCTTGTTATATTCAATTATTCTTATAAAAGAGAAAAATGCAAATAATCATAGAGTTTATCCATCAACAGATTCAGTAACAGTTTAGTATTCATATTTTATAATAAATTTGTGGTTCACTGACTAAAGTTTTGTGATTTAGACGTGCACAGAAAACAATATGAATGTAAAATATTATGATCACTACTAAGTCATTCATGCTCTGCTTTATGAAAAAGGTCTGATTTCTTTTTCTGCATGTTTATCAACAGGTCATACACTTATACATGTTCATGGTCTAGATAACATATGGACACTAAGCTCACATTTTCTTTTATCTGAATTTTGTTTTCTCTCCAGGTTTTAATCTTTGCATAAAATCACCTTACAGAATGCTATTCTTTTCTCCCTCTTCTTATTTGAGCTGTTGCTAACAGCTTTTAATTTGGGAAGTCTATCTCTGAGTTTTCTGCGCCTCACTGGTTTCAGCTCAATTGTTTCTCTAGCCAGCAGAGCATTTCATTTCTCCTGAAGGTCACTGCAGGCTGCCAACGCTCTGAAAACATACCATCTTTTCATTCATGCAGCAATATAACCCTGCAGTGCCATTAAGAGACATGGGGGCAGGCACGTGACTTTTTCTATCAACAATTATTGAATTTATTGTTATATGAAGCAAATTAGGTCACTAGTGAACAGGGATCTTCTATAACTCCACATCTCTTCAAGGCAATAGACATTATTCCTTGTATTTTAGTAGTTTGCCTGTGTACAGATAATTATTTGTATAAATGATACCATAATGTCATCTGCTTTTGGAAGTAACCCTTCCAACCATATCGCTACCAGTTGCAATAAACCAATGATGCAGGAAGCAGCCCTGATCTAAGGACGCTCATGAAACCAACACCACATTGGCCATCTGTTGGAGGGAAGGCATTAAATATAATGTAGACCTGGAATACTTCCAGTATTGTTTATTCTGTCACATATCAGATGAGCACTGAAATCAAATTGATGATTTTTTAATTCCAAGGGGACAAGAAATGGAGAGCAGAGGAGGGTGATGATTCCAGACATATCCAAAAGTATTCAAGTGCCAACTTGATTAAAAAAGCAAAAATAAATTGATGCAAGCAGATGATGTCAGGAAAAAAATAATCCACATTACACATGCCAACTATTTATATTATTGGGCTAACAGAAATTCACTATACATTTACTTATGTCTTGTGTAGTTAATGCTGTCGGAAAAAAAAAACCTCTCCTAGATGAATAAGTTCATTGAACCATAAGCACAAATTATTTCTAAAATCTTAAAAGCAAGAATTTTTTTCTATATTTTAGATAAGGTGAAAATGTTTTACATTATCTTATCTGCTGATTTTTTAGATTTTCCTCACATGAAAGAAATGATACTGTGACTGGTTAAATTGCTTCTTTTTAAAGTTCTAGGGCAATAAAATTGCTGCATGGAAGTTACACAGATAGTTGGGTAAATAAAGTAAGATTTTCCTTGTAAAAGCAAGTTACCAAGTTATTCTTTGTGTTTTAATGGGAAATTCACTGAAGTTCCATTCAAAGATCTGATTTAACATCTTTGATTTTCCAATTATTAGTGAGGTGACTTTGTGCAAGTGATTTAATTTCTCAGTTTCTTTAAAATGTAAAAATGTCAAATGGGGAATTTATGTCTAATATCTCTATAAAAGCTAAGGTATCATAAGCATGTAAATGACTTTACTTTCATTTTGGTAAAATACCTAGTCCAGTCTTGGAGAAAATGCCCTTAGGCTTTGTTATGTTCTCATGCAGAAGAGCCCCCTTCCTCCCCATGCAATCTCTTCTTCTTATGTTACTCACAAGGGCCGCCATCTTTAACACACCGGGAGTAAACCGAAGCATGTAGTTCCAGTTATGATCACTCTTAAGGATGAAAGTGCTAACTGAAATGCAAAGGAATTCTTTAATAGTCTTAAAATTGAAAAGGAAAATATTCTTTCTTCAGGGTTTTGGACAATATCTATGAATATGATATTTAATATATTATGATGTTTTGATTATTCCAGGTTTATTAGGAAAGACATGCCATGCATCCATCTGTTCATTTAAAAAGTATTCATAGAGTTTGTACAGTGTTAGAGTAGGCACTTACTTAGCTGGGAACAAAAGTGACATGGGACCTGCCCTTGTAGAGTTTGTTTCGATTCGGGAGCAACATGAACACAGATAAGTCAAATTATTCACAAATTGTCCTAAGGGCTATGAAGGAACCACCACAGAGTAATGATGGTGGCATTGAGTGGGCTGGAAGGTGGGGAAAAGTCAAGGGGAGAAGTGGCTTGCCTTAGGTAGTGTGGTTGGTGATCTGACTTCCACATCATCAACACATATTAAAACATACACACATCAATGAGACATTTTCAAAAAATGAGATGTCCTCATTAACAGCACTGTTAATGCAATGCTCAAATTAGAATACTTTATTAGGTAAAGTGAGTTTTTCTTCACTTCAAATTCTGAACTATCAGCTCTTACACATAGAACTGGCAAGAGTTAAGCACACTGCAGTGCAAACAGATGCCACCCAAGCTTCCCTACTCTGACCTGCCAAGGCTCATTAATCTCCACCATTTAACACCTCACTAT
The DNA here is from genome assembly GCA_011751065.1 of Lasiurus cinereus. Lineage (NCBI taxonomy): Eukaryota > Metazoa > Chordata > Mammalia > Chiroptera > Vespertilionidae > Lasiurus > Lasiurus cinereus. The sequence continues at coordinate 23,888,449 of JAAGEH010000018.1, read as the reverse complement.
TCATGGCTCCCCATCCTGGGGAGTGCGCATCATTTTGTCCACCTCATGGCCAGCCCATAATATAAAGTGACCAATTAGGAAAAACTGAACATCTACACTAGCCAAAGGCATAGTACAGATCTTAGTACATACTATACAACAACAAAACATAGTATATAACAGGCTCTGTACATCATTATATCCTATGTCTATATCCAAATCCATTATTTTGCATTGCTTTTCTCTAGCTCTGTGTAATTAACCGAATTCTAACCCTTCTCCCTCTTGTAGGCTACACCCTATTCTTACAGCATCTTGGTTACAAATAAGAGCTCTGGTGTCAGCAGACCTGGGTTCAAATGCCCACTTGACCTCTTACTAGTATTACCCAGGGACCTTGGGCAAGTAAATGAACCACTTGGGAAAACAGAAGCACTTACCTCATCAAGTTGTTATGAGGAATTAACTAATATGTAAATCACTCAGTATCATATTTGGACCCAGCAAGTGCTTAGTACCTATTAGCTATTACTGCCCCATAATCTTTTTCCAATAATGACTAACACATCACTTTTATTAGCTCCCATTGGTCCAAGAAGAAACAAGATTTAGGTTTTTCCCATCATATTGGCAGTCTTTTGTTTTACTTTATTATATTTGTTTGAAGATAAAAAACACCCTAGCCTGGCCAGTGTTGCCCAATGGTTGAGGTCAACCTATGAACAAGGAGGTCATGGTTTGATTCCCATCCAGGGTACAGGCCCTGGTTGTGGGCTTGATGCCCAATAGGGGTGTGTAGGAGGCAGCCGATAAATGATTTTCTCTCATCATTAATGTTGCTATCTTTCCCTCTCCTTGCCTCTCTAAAATCAATAAAAATATATTCTAAAAAACCACCCTAAATTGGTGACCATTCACGGTATATATTTTAAGTATACATTTAGTTTTATATTTATGTAGCTTCTATTAAATGTGATACATGTATACTTGTATGTCTCTGAAATGCTTTATGTTCCAACCTCATAGAAAAAGTGAGAACTTAACTTGTTTACTTTTCTTAAACTTAACACATTTCTGTTGGATTATTCAATTTTCAGGCACCATTATGAACACTTGTGATTTAGATCTACTTCTATCCTCTAAGTTCAAAGATGTTACTTACTGGGAGTGATTTTATAGACAAATATAGCTTAAGAGAATGATTTGTGCCTTCAAGTTTTTGGGTTTTTTTTTTGTCAATTTGATTCATATGTAATATAGACCCTGGTTACCAGCTGTCACTGCTGTTTTCAAAGTCTATCCATGGTCATGCCCATATCCATGATTTATAAAAGCCATTTCAGAATCCTTAGTTAAAAAACAATGTCATTTTATCATTTTTATTCTATTTTTTTCTTTTTTGAATATAAATACCAAATGGGAAAGCTTAATGTTAGTTTTCCAGTGAGTATATATCTTGCTTTGATACTTAAAAATTAAGTTGGAAACCATTTCATGCTTTTAGTTCTATTTCATCCTTTTGTTTGGTTGAATAGTATTCCATTATATGAATATACTATAATTTATTTTCAGTTCTTATTGATGAACATTCAGGTTTTTTCCAGTCTTTTGCAACTGCAAACACTATTGCAATAAACACAGTTCCTTTACACACATGTATAATTATGTTTGTAAGTGCCTGATTCTTATATGTATTTTGTTAATGGCTCTACCATTATCCCAATCAGGTTTAGAATTTCTTATCTCTCTCGCCCTTCTTCATAATAATAAATTCCATATCAACTTCAATCAGTTCTTTATGGCATCCAGTCTTTTACTAGAGAGGAAGAAATCATGGTGGTAATAATAATAATAATAACAACAACAACAACACAATAATAACTAATACAACTTGTTCTTGAGTATACATCTTTCCTAAAAAAAATCTTATACAAATTGGTGATGATGAGCAGGAGGTGCCTCTGTAGGTGACTGTATTATTCTGGGGACTTTATATGTGTTATATTTAATTCTCAAAATTAGACAGGTTTTATTAGGCCCATGTTTTCAGAGGAGGAGACTGAGATTTGGGTCAAACTAGGAATGTGACCAAATTTACTAAGTAACAAGGCCAGGTTATATACCTGAATCCTCTAATTCCTAAACCCATATTTTACCCTCAAATACATCATCTCTCTTTAATGTGTCAAGTCAGTCTTTATGTGCTGACTCATTATATTTTCTGAATCTACTCAGTGTTCACTACTATCCCATGAACTACTGGATAGCCCTCCTTCATCATTTCCCGCACATTTCTTCTGCTCATCACTGTCCAATAATCTCACTCTATGCTAATTCAATTACATCATAAGATTATTCTCTCCAGCTAGTAGTCATCCTTCTTCAACATCTGGACCTGCTGTTCTCCCTCATTGATATCTCTACCGTTTTGGTAGCAATCTCAGGGTATAAGGACCAATTAGACACATGTGAAATGAGAAAGGAGGGGGAAGTAGGCACTAAACAGGTAGAGGTCCCAGCCCCTACCCCTCACCTCAAATAGAGCAGCTTTATTTTTATCCGATTTCTGCACAGGGGACGAGGACAGATAATATTTTTTTTGGGGGGGGGAAACCCACATTTTCATAACTAAAAATAAAAATTAGAAAACTATTAGCATTGTGGAAATACCAGCTCTGTCTTGTTTACTGCAGTATCCTCAGCACCTAGAACAGTGTCTAGAAAGTACTCAATAAATATTTTTGAATTAATTAAAAGATGAATGGATTTAATTAATTTTGGCTCCATCAATGTAATAAAAAACTCTGGGCAAGCTATGAGCCTCTTTTCCCCCTCATACCTAGTAGCATGGTGCAGATTCAAAATGTAAAGTACTTAGTATTGTGCATGAAACATTGTAACCTCTGGCTTTATTGCTCTCTCTCTTTATAAAAAAAACTATTTTCTGTTTCATAAATCTAAATACCTGGGATTTTCTTTTTTTTTTTCTTTTAATTATTTTTTTCACTAGAGCCACTAAAGGCTTTTCCCACAGTCTTCTCAATCAACCCGGCATCTGACTATTTATCTGATTGCTTGGCATTTGTCTATTTCCCAGGGTAATGGGAAGTGGAGAAAAATAAGGCTAGTCTGGTACTTTCTGGTTACTTAAAAATTTAATAACTTGGTGACTTGATGGAACAGATTGATTATTAAAATCAGACTTAGAACAAATGAAAAGCCACTATTTTTCCTTAGTTGCTATTAAATTTACTTTTCTTTATGTCATTTAGATTAATGTAATATAACTTTGTATCACTTACACAGTGCTTGATTTTATAAACACTTTCCCTTGATAGCATTTCAATTCTTCTTAATAGTATTAAGTATAAGGTAATATAATTGTTAGCAGTTTCAAAATTTCTGTCACCAAAGTCAGAGAAGGAAAGCTCTCTATGGCTAAAATGCATTTCCTGTGTAACTGAAATAGAAATGTGGTTTTAAAGTAGCAACATAATGTGTCTTTGGGAATGTGTATATATTTTCAATTTGTTTTATCCCAACCCTCAAAAGAAATAAATCTATGGTAGTCAGCTGGCTTCCAAGCACCTACCTTAACCTTAATTTTAAGACCATACTAATCAAGTTTGAAAGAGACAGATGGGCCTGCTTTTCCCTTGCACTGTGTTTATAGTTAAAATCTACACTTGCTCACATAACACATTTTTAAAAAATCAGCTGCAGAACTGACATCAGAGAAAGTAATTCCAAATTCTAAATATATATTCTAAAAAATGGCAACAGTGCAGCATACAAATCCCCTGTTGATAATGACTAAAACCCATGTTAGCAAGAGGAATAAATGTGAAGAAACCTATTTGTGAAAGAACAAGAATTCTGATGGTCATTTCTGTAGAAGCTACTGAGGAAGCCCCTGAGGACATTCCTTGCAGCTGATTTCCCTTCTTGCCATCTATAATCCCCAGCCATTCGGAGGTTTCTCTGACTTAGCCACTAAAAAGACTAAATAGGCCATAGTTTTTAGATAAGGCAAGCAAGCATTCATATCTAATGCCATAAACTATATTAAACTTCCTAAATATTTGCTGTACTTCCCTGGGGATACAAGGGGAGAGGGAGAGAGAGGGAAGACAACAGACTAGATGTCCTTGCCTGGTTGATGTCAGACTTGGCCATAGGAATTGGCCAACTAAAATAAATACAAGTGACTTGTACCACTTCCAGGGGGAAACTTTTAGCTCCAGGGTGTCTTCCACAGTGATCTCTGTTCCCTGGGCCTCAAGTGAGGTTATGTTCCTGATAGATGCTGCTCTGACAGCCCATGTTCCAGACTGCACACCCCTTGGTGGGAGATTGGGTCATTTGTTACCTCAGCACAACCTAGCCTACTTCTGACTAATACATGCAATAAGAAGTCATACACCACAATAAAAAAGGTACAAGGGAAAGAAAAAGGTAGCAGGATTTTGACTATTATAGGGATTAGAGAAATATAATGTATGTAAGCTGCCTGGCACACATTTCATATGTAAAATTATTTAGGGGTCAAGGACTAATGTTTGGATGACTAGTAGGGGGATATATGTAAAATTGCTAATCTGTTAGTACTAATAGTACAGGCATACTTAAATTTTGTCCTTGTAACCTATAGTAGGCAATAAGACTAGAGGCAGAGGTCATGATTAAATCAGAAAGATAGGAATTTAATTCCTATCTCTACCTCTTCCTAACTGTTCAACTTGGAGTAACTTAATTTAAGCTACCACTCCTCATCTATAAAAGTGGAATGTAAAACCTACCTCTATGGAAAACAGAGAATGCACACTAAGGATCTAATATAGTATGTGGCTGTTCAATCAAAGCAAATCTTATAATTTTTGTATAGTTTGTACTTTCTTTCTGAATGAATAGAAAGCTAAAATATACAAAGTTTTCCCGAGTTTAAAGCTATAGTGGCCTGGGATGGATTAAGGAGTACTGGTTTCAAGCTTTGATCTTAATTTGGGACAGAGGATGTTTTTAGAGGTTCTTAAAAAAGAAAGTTTTAACGTTTGACCAAAGAGACCTAGAAAGCTATTCTGGACACTGATTCGGGAGGTGAGGGTTAAGAAAGACATCCTGAGATGGCTCCAGCAGGAACAGTGGGGGCACTAGGAGTGTGATGTCAGAAACCAAAAGGAGACCAGAAGGCTGGTCAACCTTAATTGCTCTGAAAGGTCAGAGCTAATCACTCGCTATTTAGTTGAAACATTGTCAGCTAAAGCAGCCTCTACCTGTTTGTTTCATGTTAATTCCTGTTTTGTTATTTCCTGCCTAAAGGCTTGGGGTGTGTCCCAAAGCCTTAATAAAAGGGAGAAAAAGGCAAGAGCAAGTGGTAGTCCTTTCCTCTAGAGCAGTGGTTCTCAACCTTCTTAAGGCCGTGACCCTTGCATACAGTTCCTCATGTGGTGGTGACCCCAACCATGAAATTTTGCTACTGTTATGCATCGTGATGTAAATATCTGCATTTTCCGATGGTCTTAGGTGACCCCTATGAAAGGCTCATTCTACCCCTAAAGGGGTCGCGACCCACAGGTTGAGAACCGCTGCACTAGAGGAAGGCTCCCGCCTGGTCCCCCAATGTCGCCAAATTAATGTTTTCTAGTCTCTCATTTCATTTGCGTGTGGCCTCCTTCAGAACCCGAACCCTGAACTGGGAACCCTGAACCACATGGGACGTGGAAACGGGCTCCCACAGTGTGACATTCAAGAGGGGGAAGAAAAGGAGTTTGTATAGGATCAATATGACCTAAGAGAGAGTCACTATGCATTGCAGTGGTCATTACTGCACATAAAATGTAAAGACCTCAAAACATTTACCCATCTGCTTCCGTTTTAGGGCTGCCAGGTGTCTCTGCACCTGATGTTATGCCTGGTTGAGAAAAGCTGGGAAGCTTCTAAGACTCTGGACTCCAGAGTCTGGAGCATGTGAGACAATGCCACCTGTGTTTCTCTGAATATTTTTTCCCTAAAAACTCTCATTTCTAACATGGCCCTTGAGGGGAAGTAATTTCTGGCATGGCAGGATTCTGGTGTCAGCTCATCACTTTAAAAACAAAGCAAAACAAAAACAAACAAACAAACAAACAAACAAAAAACTAGGCCAGTGGTTCTCAACCTTTCTAAAGCTGCAACCCTTGAATATAGTTCCTCATGTTGTGATGACCCACAGGTTGAGAAACACTGTTGTAGAGCCTAAGACCATCGGAAAACACAGATATTTACATTATGATTCATTAATAGTAGCAAAATTACAGTTATGATGTAGCAACGAAAATAATTTTATGGTTGGGGATCACCACAACATGAGAAACTGTATTAAAGGGTCACGGCTTTAGAAAGTTTGAGAACCATTGGCCTAGGCCAATCCTTTTTTAAAAATATTTTTTTATTGATTTCAGAGAAAGGAGAGAGAGAAACATCAATGATGACAGAGAATCACCGATTGGTTGCCTCCTGCATGCTTGCTCCCCACTGGGGACTGAGCCCGCAACCCAGGGATGGGTCCTCGATGGGAATCGAACCTGGAGCCCTTCAGTCCGCAGGCCAATGCTCCATCCACTGAGCCAAACCAGCCAGGGCACAGCTCATCACTTTTATGTATCATTTATACACAGCTTTTGACATCCAATCATGGTACCAAAGAACAAAATCCTTGTGATACAACACTAGGTTGATGACTCTGAGTCCAAGTTTTAAAAAATGAGCACCCTTCTCCCAAATTATATAGGAGCATCTTGGCCTGCCCTGCACCCTCTCAAAATCTGGGACCTCTGGAGGGATGTCAGAGAGCTAGTTTCAGCCCAGGCTGTGGAACCTGAGTGTGTTTTTCATCTAGTATGCATATAAGATCTTTGGTTAATCTCTTCTTGCCCTCCCCTCTCCCCTTCCCTCTGAGATTCATCAGTCTGTTCCATGTTTCCATGCCTGTGCATTGAGCATCTGCTCCCTGGTGGTTAGTGCGTGTCACAGCACCGGTTGAACAGTAGAATAGTTGAGTGGTCAAGCAGTCACTTAGGCTTATATATATATAGATTATGTAGGCTAGGATGTATTCTCCTGAGTTTCTTGCAGATATCTGCCCATCAAAATAAATTTCTTTTTAAAAAACACACAGGGTATTATTTCATGGTAAACCACAACTATGTGCACTTTGGGTGTCACTTGTCAGTGATGGAGTTGTTTGTCTGTCTTTTACCTTTTCTAAAGCCTATTCCAATTTTTGAGAAACTGGATGCACAAGATCTATTGGTAGCCTCTCTATCCAGTGATGTTCTGAAAGTATTCCAGCCAGCAGACTCAAGTATATTCAGATGGACCAGGAATGAGCAAACCCTCATTTAGGCTCCTTCCACATAGCAGTCTATTGGCTCAGCACTCTTATGCTGGGGTGATTCCAACTGCTGCTAATATGCCTCACCCAACTTAAGAAAAGTTATAGCATGGGACAGTTTTAGTCATATGATTAGCCAGTGAAGTACTGTCAAACTAGGAAATGATAGTTATACATGCAGGAGTTGTCTACTCTTGGTTATGGAGAAGGGAACATTTAAACAAAGATTTAAAGATCTTGGAATGTATCAGCCTGACTTTCCACTTTCTGAATGGATGCATTGCTAAGGTTTGGCAACTGCACATGATTTATGCATCCTCTGCATAGGAGATTTGAACTGGACAGAGACCCAAGAGATTTCTGCAAGTCAACTTGATAGGATTGGTTATTTAGGCACAATTGATCAAGGATTAAAATAAGTACCTATTGAGATCACAGAGTAGCTGAGGCCTTATGTCAAAGGCTGTTCCAGTTTAAAAATAGGTATACTAGACCAATTTTGATAAAAAGTTAGGGAACTGGTTCAATATGGTGGGGTAGAAACATAATAGTGTTATTTCTTTGTTGAAGTGGGTGGGTTTATACTTTTTCTCCTCCTGACTTTCTGAAGCTAAGGGAGTGTGTTTGCTTCATCTTTATAGCACACAGTAGGCCCTCAATAAGTGTTTGCCTAATGACAGAATACAGAATTCGAGTAATGGCAATACTTGCCTAATGACTAAACATGGAATTCTGAGTTCTACGATATTAAAAGTCAAAGGCATTCTTAAAAGAGAATATTTGAGGCTTTGTTCTTCAGTACTAAATTATGAACCAGCACAGTAATTAGAGCAGCTGCGTAGTAGAGTTTCCAATTTTATAGGTCTAATTTTGGAAAGTTTTATCATTGAAACACTGAGTTGTCAAACATACCCAATTTCGATGATCACATTACTTCTTTTTAGTCCATGTCCTTGAATACAAAAACTGTTTTCAGTAAAGAATCTTCTATTCTTGGTTGTTTTTTAAAGCACAAAATAAAAATAAACCTCTATTCTCAATAGGATTTAAATACCAATAAATTATGAGACTCAGTAGGGCTTTAGATTTAGGCTGTGAATGAAGCTTTGTGGGTTTAATATTAAAAATAACTTTAAAAATGGTCTTACCTGAATGCTCAATTAGATATTTATATTTAGTATCCATACAAATGCAGTTTCTTAAAACTTAATTTTTGTAAAAGTCTTCTTGAATACAATTATGCTCCTAAAAAAATGTTCCTCCAAATATCCTTGCTAGAATGATTAGCGTTTGAGAACAGAAATGATACAGCACCAGTCTGGGCTTGAACACAATGTCTGTGGTCATAATGTCCTTGTAGATAATAAGTATCAAACTACAAGTCATGTGACTCATAACAATGCTTTGATCAATAACAGACCGCATATACTCTGCGGTTGTGTAAGATCACAAGGGGACTAAAAAATTCCTATGGCCTGGTCATATCAGAGGCATCATAGTCTCACAGCACACAACACTTTACTATGATTGTGGTGATGCTGATATAAGCAAACCTACTACACATCCAATGGTATAAAAGTACAGCTCAAACAATTATGTACAGCTCATAATACTTGATACTGATAATAACTATGTTACTGCTTCATGTATTCACTATACTACACTTTTTATCACTATTTTAGAACAGGGGTGGGGAACATCTGGCTAGAGGGCTGTATAATTATGGCCCACAAAATCATTTGGTCTGGCCCTGACAAAGCGTTAGGGGTGAGTTCATTTAAATTTGATCAAATATAAGCAGGCTAATTTTCAAGTTGATAGTTTTGTATGGCCCTCCAGTGATGTTATGAATATCCAAATGGCCCTTGGCAGGAAAAAAAGTTCCCCACCCGTTTTAGCATGTATTCTTCACGCTCTCCAAAGTTTGCTTTAAAACAGTATGCCATGAAAGGTAGGCAGCAGGCTCAGGCATCTTGTGTTGACTGTGTCTCCGGATTGCATCATTTCCCTTGATGTCACCGCATGTTGTTTTGTACAGTGATATGCTACATAGGTGTGTAGCCCGGGAGCGATAGTCTATACCCTATAGCCTGGGTGGGCAGTAAGCTATGCCATGGAGTCTGTGTAAGTGCACTCTGATGCTAATTTTTTGCACAACAATGGCATTGCCTAAGGAAGCGTTTCTCAGAACACCAGGGACTGTGATGGGATGACCATGACCGCCTTCTTTGTAGACCTTCCATTGTTCACCTCACTGCAGGCTTGTTCTTTAGCTCATGTCCACTAGAGGGTGAGTGGGAGAGTCATAAAAAATAAAACAAGAGAAGGTGCTCTGCAAGTCTGCTGAACAATTTCATGATGGAAATTAGTTTGAGGATCAATTTAGGATTTCTTTATTCATATTCATCTTGCCTCTTATTGCCATGGATACATATGTTGATTTTTATAAATATAGTATTTAGAACGGTAAGTTACAAGATGGCAATATATTATACTGAGTCTATTTTTACTACTTGGAAAATAAATGCCATCCAGATAACTTAAAGCTGCATTGTGAAAATACACTACGATATCCCAGTAAAAACATCTTCCAGATATGCAATATTACATATTTTGCTTCAGAGTGTAGACCTTCAGTAAATATTTTAGAACTGCATTCCACAAGTGTGAGAAAAGATATTCAGTCTAGGGCTGGTTCTACTGATAATGCCACAATAAGGGGATCTGATTATATACCTTAAGTGATATAGCTGAATAACAAAAATAGCACATGTCATTTAAATCAAGGATTGCTAGTTTTAGCTATTTTCACAGTCCTTAGTGCTATTTGTGCACTGTGGCACGATGGTGCTGGAAAGGTGGTATTGCTCAAAATATTGACCACCTATTGTGAAGTTTGTAATCCCACCATTGTTAAATTCATGCTCAGTACGAATTGCCAGATGAGAACAAGATCGGATAGTGAAAACAGAACATAAGGGGCAGTAGAAAGATAAAATAAGCCTATTGCAAAAAAAAAAAAAAGGATGGAAATTATAATCAACTTTAAAATTTGTATGAAGTCCTACATTTAACTGCATATACTTTTGAAGTACTTTATAGCTCAGAGTTGTTATAGGACTAGGGAAGGAAGGAAGGAAGGAAGGAAGGAAGGAAGGAAGGGAGGGAGGGAGGGAGGGAGGGAGGGAGGGAAGAAGGCAGGCGTTTGTGCTTTAATATAATGATAAATTACTCACATACATTGATTAATCGTGTTTCTATCTCTGGTATCCAAATACCCCTCCCCCCTCCCCCAACACAAAATCAGATGCAAAAACAAGGACACACAATTCAAGACTGGGAGCCAATGGTTGGCACTGGTGTACTTTTATTTTTCTTGTACAATATGCCTGTTTCTTTTTTTAAAAAAAAACAAAACACAAAACACTTTTATAGTTACTGTTTTCTTTCTTTTTGTAACCATAGACACTCCCACGTAGCACCAGCTCAGTTCCAGCCAAACTGAGTGTATTTTTAAATAAAGAAAACAGGTCTTCTAGTTCTGTGTTAGCAAAGTCACCTCCTTTACTGCCAGTGCTAATGCTAAACATGTAATAATACTTTATTGTCATGAGCAGGAATCTGCTTTGCTAATTAAATGCAGCTGTCAGTAATTACTACTTGTCAGTATAATCTATTTTAGGGAGCTCTACTTTAAATAATAAAAGATGGGCCTGATATTAAGAGGGTGGGATAGGCAAGGTGACCGCTTACTTGTCCATCAGAAACTCATTTTTTTTTTAAATGATGAATGAATAACTTCATGTGTAGTTGTCTTACCTGAGTTATTCAGTGTTTCTTTAGTGCCTGTGCTAAAAGTTTGAAGTTGAATAGTTTGTAAAACATATCTGTAATCTAAATGTCACCCCCCTTGTAATACAAGGACGGTGATGCTCACCGTTAGTGCATCGTGATGGTAATCTGCAGGGAAAGCATCATGGCGAAGTCACTACAATCTCTACCATCAAACACTGAGTTCAGTCTAAATGCACCTTCTAATTGCTCACAAACTGGATTAGACACGGAACATCACTTTGACAAATGGGGACGGGGGTTAAGTAACTGTTTCTTGTATGCATTTTTCACTGATGTCCTACGAGATTTTCTCTTAAGATAATGTTTAGCATTCAGTTTAGGTTTTCTAAATGCGTAAATTAAAAAAAAAATCATGATGTTTGCTTGTAATATTAACTTTATCTTAATGGACTCTGAAATGAACCTGAAACTCTTTAATAGCTCTACAGCTGCGTGACCGAAAGCAATGTCAGGGCAAGGGTAATGATGGCAGGCTGATCTGCTCCATGGGGTAGGTGCTGGGGTGCCACAGATGCTGGCAGAATCCAGGGTCTGAGGCGAGCAGACCTTTGCCCTCATCTTCCCTGACATTTAAAATGAAAGTGGCGGCGGTGGGAAAGGTGGGGAGGGCGCAGTGGGCTCTCCAGGGGTGAGGTGATCAATGGGGAAAAAATAAGCACATCCGGGAGGATGAGGGAGGCTTGGCATACACGTGGCTTTACCCCACATAGGCCAAAAAGACTTATCACAGCGCTCACAGCATCCTGACTTCCTCATCCTTCTTCTCCCACCATCTGGTTTATATCCAACACTCCAGTAGTCCTCGTGTTGCTAGATAATTAATTATCTTGTTATAGGTCCCAACAAGTTTGGCAGCTACTCTTCCGAATACAGCACATTTAAATAGAATTAATAATTTGGTTGTTCATCCCAGGTGAAAAGGGGGGAAAAAAAGCTTTCCAGATGGAAAATAATTTAAAAAACACCTACCTAAATGTATTTTTCAAACATAGTCAGCAAAACATGCCAACCTATTCTTTTTCCCAGTGAGCTCCCATTGGGGAAGGGATGCATAGTCCCGTGGGAATAGTATAAATTCTCCATTTTCCATGACACGCATTCTTACCTCTTTTCCTGAGAAAATGGGGGTTATGCCAGATATTTCTAAAAAATAAATAAATAAAAATTCCAAGTGATGAGCAACTCCATCAAAGAAAAAATCCATTGAATAGCCATTGAGCTCCTTAAAAAGTAGGGTTTACTCAAAGGGAAAACCCAAGAATATACATATGGATAGTTGTGAACGTTTTTTACTTTTATGGGTTCTTACAACCACAATGTCAGTGCACCCCTAAATCACCCATTTTATGCAGAACTCAGGCTTTTCAATCAGCTGATCATTTTCCTGGAATTTAGTAGGTGCTCAGTGAATAACTGCTGAATGTGTGAGTGATGATTTTGAACACTGTCATGGTATGTGCTGCCCACTCCACTTTGTTGAAGCTGGTATTACTTGGTGACAAGAGTTTAACAGCAGGACCAAAGGTATGGTTGCTGTTTAAATATTATATAAAATGTATTAATGGTTTTAGAAATAGAGCACTATTGTTTTTATATTGTTTTTAAGGTAATACTATATTTTTATTTTTGAAAGTAATTTTTAATTTTTATTTTTTGTATGTAGGGTCATTCACGAGGGAATGGCAACACATAAAAAATTGCTGTCTTTTAAATATATTAATTAAGAGGCCATTTATATTTTTTTGTACTGGATAAGATTTTTTAAAAATATATTTTATTGATTTTTTACAGAGAGGAAGGGAGAGGGATAGGGAGTCAGAAACATCGATGAGAGAGAGACATCAATCAGCTGCCTCCTGCACGCCCCCCACTGGGGATGTGCCCACAACCAAGGTACATGCCCTTGACCGAAATCAAACCCGGGACCCTTCAGTAAGCAGGCTGACGCTCTATCCACTGAGCCAAACCAGTTTCAGCTCGATAAAATTTTTAATGTGATTATCATATGTTATTAGCTGTTATGTGTGTGTGTATGTAAGTTTATTGAGTTTTCCAATATGGTGATGGTGAAATAATTTCATTTTTACTTCAAATCTTAAAAGAGAAAAACTGATTTTTATATCACTATAAGCAGATACTCATAATTGGTTAAATATGTTTCCTGCTTTATAGGGGAGAAATCAACTTTAATAGGTAATATGATTATTAAATATATTTAAAATAATTTGAATAGAAGAAAAAATCAAAATGGGCACATGGACTTTTATGAAACTTTCTGAAGCTTTCTTAGTCTTGCAAGTAGAAAAAAAAATTACCTAGTTCTCTATAGACCATTACTAGAAAAATGGAGACTTGAATCTACTCTTAAAAATTAAGTCTTCCTAGATGGATGCTTACTTATGGTCACTTAGAAAACTGGAGAAGAGGGTAGGTAAGGAATGAAGTATGGGAAGCATGTTCTCCCTGATCACTGGCAGAACTAGATCTCTCTCATGTGCAGTCCTCACACCTGTCTTCTCTCCATCATCTACAGTGGTCAGCAAACTCATTAATCCACAGAGCCAAATATCAACAGTACAATGACTGAAATTTCTTTTGAGAGTCAATTTTTTTAAAATTAAACTTCTAATGCCACTTCTTCAAAATAGACTTACCCAGGGTATTTTGTGGAAGAGCCACACTCAAGGGGCCAAAGAGCTGCATGTGGCTTGCGAGCCGTGGTTTGCCGGCCACTGATCTAGTACACTGAATACTACCTGTTTTTTTTACCAGCTGGGTTTGCTCTTGAGCTTGTAAGTTTCTTAAGGGCAAGGACAAAGTCATTTATATCTTCAACACACTTCCTGATACAAAGAAGTTGCACAATAAATGTTTACTGAAATAAATAAGTCAGTGAGAAAAGGCAGATAAATATTAGCAAGGCAGAAGGGAGAATAAGATGATTATTTACTTCTCCAATAGAACTGTATTTAGTACTTCCTATATTCCAGACACTATGCTAGGCAATGGGGATATTAACAGTGGTGTGGGTCACCGCTGGTGGGCTACAAAGGAAATGGGTAAGGAAACAAAGAGAAGTGATGAGGAAGATAAGTTAGACAATCAGAGAACACGTTCGGCAGAGGGTCAGCGTGTGCAAAGGCATGGAAGTATGAAATGGCATGCTCTGCTCCTTGCTTGGTATCTACCAAATGTATGATGTACTACTTTGTGTTGGAGTGACAGGAGATGAGTCCCAGGCTGGGCCACTGGAACAATAATGGATTTGAAGGTTGAGGAAGTTTGAACTTTACCTTGAAGGCAAAGAATGCTGCAGGCTATTAAGCAGAGAAATTACATGAGGAGATTTGCATTTGGGAAGAATTTCAGAAGCACCGAAGAAATTGGAGACCTGAAGCTAGCTAATAAGGAGGCTAGTGCCATCCGGTGAGTTCTTACAACCTGAACTCAAGCAGTAGCAATGGGGTTGTTGGGAAGGTAGGTGTCCTGGAGGCAGGGTTTTCATGTCTTGGTGACAGACTAGAGTAGAGGAGGAGAAGGAGAAACACAAGATGATCCCTAGGTACCTATGTCCCTACTATGATTCTTGTAACTACATATTCTTGGTTGCTCACTTTTCTTGGTGTATGGACAGATGATAATGCTAACACATAATAGCATAATAACATAAACTCTTGGAAAAGAGGTAACATTAGAAAACTAATGTTGTATAAAAATTTTCAAGCCCCTGATCTTTTATATTTGTAAGTACAGAGTTGAGATTTCCTTATTTAAAGGATGCTTTTGCTTATGGAATTCAGAAACTCCTAAACTAAGTGGTAAAATTTAAAGTAAAAATTGTCTAGTCAGTGGACCAAGTAGAATAAGATAAATACCTGATTAATAAAAAATAATTCCAACTGCAGAAAATCAGGCAATCATAATTATAGCTAATATTTATCATTTTATGATGTGCCAGGGCTGCTAACAGGACAATGGGAATCATGTTCTTGATTTTAAAGAGTCAATTATCAGGATTAAGTGGTCACTGCACATCTAGTCAAACTTTGGGAACAGAGGAATAAAATAAATATGGAATGAAAATAAGTATTCCTACTAGCTAGCAATCCACGTGCTGGTCCACCATCCCCTCACGCACCCTCATCTGTCCTGTTTCCCGCCTCCAACTCCTCCTTACATTCCCCCTGTGGAACCCTCAGCTCTCGGCTATCCAGACTGAGATGGCCACAGGAAGAAGCTTTGTATCTGCCCCTTGATGCCACATGCCAAAGTGCCATAGAAACAAAGGTGACATGACAAAATAACAGAGAGAAACATTAGTTTCTAAGTGTTCTAAGTCGGCAAAGTGAGGAAGCTGGGTGGCTACTAGAATTAAATG
This sequence comes from Lasiurus cinereus, assembly GCA_011751065.1. NCBI lineage: Eukaryota > Metazoa > Chordata > Mammalia > Chiroptera > Vespertilionidae > Lasiurus > Lasiurus cinereus. Next base: position 23,872,865 of record JAAGEH010000018.1, on the reverse strand, counting down.
TCATCCCCCCAAAAAAAACAAAAAAACTAAGAATAAAATTAAATTTAACCTTTTAAATCAAGTTATTCAAGTTTAATAACCAGAGTTAGGAAATAGATTGTTTCTTTAAGCCATAAATTCTATGTGGTATCCTATCTAATAAAAGAGCAATATGCAAATTAACCACCAATCTGGTAAACCTAAAGACACGCCCACAAGCCACACCCACCAATCAGGAGCAAGTATGCAAATTAATCCCAACCAAGATGGCTGCAGCCACAGAGTGAGCAAGAGGGAGGCTTCGGTTTCCTCAGCAATGGAGGAAGCCAAGCTTTCTACATACCCTGGCCAGCCCAGGCCTCCACTCAAGGCTACAAAGTTTTAATTATAGAAGATAAATAAATCCCAACAGAAATGACTATAGCCATGGAGTGAGCAGGAGGCTTGGCTCCGCTCCAGACTATAAAATTTCAATTGTAGAAGATAAATCCCAGATACCAGGTCCTCCGCTTGGGTCTTCAGGGGCTTGGCCAGCCTGCATGCCACCAAAGGCCCCTCGCTCAGGTTGCCCTATTCCCAAGGAAATCCCCACTCTGATCCAGGACACTATTCAGGGCACTGGCCCCTGCCTATGCACCAGGCCTCTATACTATCTAATAAAAAAGTAATATGCAGATTGACCACCATTCCAACACACAAGATGGCTGCCCTCAGGTGATCAAAGATCCTGCCCCCATGTGGACACAAGATGGCCAGCAGGGGAAGTTAGTTGGGAGGGACCAGTTCTGCAAGAAAAGGAAGTTGGGGATGATGAAGCCTGCAGGGGGGGCAGTTAGGGGTAAATAGGCCAGCAGAGGAAGGAAATTGGAGGTGACCAAGCCTGCATGAAGGGCAGTTGGGGGAACAAAGGTCTGCAGAAGAGAGCAGTTGTGGGGGACTAGGCCTGCAGGGGAGAGCAGTTAGGGGTGACCAGGCCTGTAGGGGAGGGCAATTAGGGGTAAACAGGCTGACAGGGGAGCAGTAAGGCATCAATCAGGCTGGCAGGGAAGTGGTTAGGGGGTGATCAGGCTGGCAGGCAGAAGCGGTTAGGGGCAATCAGGAAGTTAGGCAGGCAAACAGTTGGGAGCCAGCAGTCTTGAATTGTGAGAGGGATGTCTGACTGCCTGTTTAGGCCCGATCCCGGTCCCTCCCATCTTCCCTCCCCTGCTGGCCTGATTGCCCACAACTGCCCACCAGGATCAGGCCTAACCGGGCAGTCAGACATCCCTCAAGGGGTCCCAGATTGGAGAGGGTGCAGGCTGGGCTGAGGGACATACCCGCATGCACAAATTTTGTGCCCTGGGCCTCTAGTAAAAATATAAAAGATCCTGGCTGGTGTTACCCAGTGAATTGAGCACTGTCCCATGTTCCAGGAGGTCACCAAATTGATTCCTGGTCAGGGCACATGTCCAGCTTATGGGCTCTTTCACCAGTAGGGGGTGTGAAGGAGGCAGCCAATTAGTGTTTCTCTCTCATTGATGTTCTCTCTCTCTGTCCCCCCCTTCATCTCTATCTAAAAAAGTCCATAAAAATATTAAATATATCTATAGATAGATAGATAAGATAGATAAATATAGATATATACACTAGTATATGAGAAAGAAATTTTTATGTATCCTAATTCTTCAACTCATATTAGGTATATAGATAACTATAAATGTTTCAATGCTTTTAGCAAACCTTTTGTTCTTCCCCATTAATCATAACTATATAAGATGATACATCTTCCAAAGACTTGTGTGAGCATGTTCAGCTGGGCCCTGCAAGAAATAACTGTGAAGTGGCTTTCGCAAAAGTCTCCTCTCAACTTCTGTGCTTGACACAGGCCTTTAAATCTAGTAACACTTGAATCAAACTTAAGTCTGTAATATGTATTTCTTCTCTTCATATCTTTCCCTTAACAGTCAGAGAATCCACAGAATATATGCTTTATAATGGAGTACAACCAATTCTCATAGATGGAAGGTAGCTAGATCTTATTTGTGGTGAGGCACATTAAGAATTACTGTGATTTTTTTTTCATTGATTTGAATTAGCTGTGGCAAAGAGCATTACAGTGGCAATTTCATATGTTCCAAAAAAAGTTCCCCATTTTTTTTTCAAATACTAGTAGATTGTTAATGTTTATGACAACACAGTTATGCTACTTAATTAGCAGTGTAAGGATTCTGTTATTTAGTGTTAACTATATCTTATGTGCCATTTTAAAATAAAAAGTACAATTACAGGCGGTTTTCCTTTTGCCAACTTTTAAACTTAAACATTTTAATCAGTTGATTATTTCACCCCTTTACACCATCATTTTTCTATCTCAGGCCCTTCAGTCTCGTGAAGATTATTATTATCCTACAGGGTTTCATAGATAGTAATGTCCTAAGACCCTCATGAAAAAGAAAAAAAAATTATTCAATATTAAATCACAATCTATGTGATTTTATATGCAATTATAAAGACATTTAAAGTTTCTTGATCTCTGGACTAGCAACTTCTAGAATACTTCCCTTAGGGCATGCAGTAACATTAATTGGATGCCTGCTGTATGCCACATGGGTCAGAGCGGAATCAATCTCATTTCACACTTTCATATACAACTTTGCTGGTCCTTTTGACAAGTACCATAGAGTAACATGTAACACTGACTTCTGTGCAAGAAGTTCACCTTGTAAGGATATTATGGGAAGCATAAAACATCCAGTATCAGATCCTCTGAGCTATTAAAAATACTTAAATATGGCATCAGTTCTTAAGTCACCTAATTTAAAAATAGTTAAATCTCAGAAAATTATTGAGTCCATTGAAAACTACATTAAGCCCAAACCAGTTTGGCTCAGTGGAATGAGTGTCAGCCTGCAGACTGAAAAATCCTGGGTTCGATTCCGGTCAAGGGCATGTACCTTGGTTGCGGGTACATCCCCAGTGGGAGTTGTGCAGGAGGCAGCTGATGGATGTTTCTCTCTCATCAATGTTTCTAACTCTATCTCTCTCTCCCTTCCTCTCTGTAAATAAATCAATTATATATATATATATATATATATATATATATATATATAATTGATTTATTTATTTATTTTTTAAGAAAAATACATTAAGTTATAGCACTGTTCTAGTACCACTCTGGGCTGGGCAGTTGTGGGCGATCAGGCCAGGTTATGGGGGTTCATGACAACCACCTTCCTTCTGAATTCCCTAAGAAATCATTCTGAGTGCCGGCTAGCATGGCTCAGTGATTGAACTGGGAAGTTATGGGTTTGATTCCTGGTCAGGGAACATGCTCATGTTGCGGGGTCCATTCCCACTGTGGGGCATGCAGGAGGCAGCTGGTCAATGATTTTCTCTCATCATTGATGATGTTTCTATCTCTCTCACTTCCTCTTAGAAATCAGTAAAAATATGTTAAAAAAAAAAAAAGAATTCACTCTGATTTGAAAACCATCACAACTCTCAGTTGCTAGAATGTATTTGCTTTACAACCTGACTCACTCTCCCTTGGACCCTTGTTTAAGTAAGCTTTAAAAGTACCTGTTCAAGAGCAGTGGCATGGCCTAGTGGGTCGTCTGGGCTCTGATGGCAGCCCTGTTGTTTATTAGCTGTAGAGGCGAGCCATTTATTTAGGCTCACTTTTCTCATCTAAACAGTGATAATAATAAACCTACTTATTTCCTCTCGTGCAGTGGGGGCTGGCATGGTAGCTACCAGAATTGAACTGGTTAATATTAGCAGAATTCTTTAGATACTATCAGGCACACGTGAAAGGTTATCATATATGTTTCTTAAGTAAGTTGTTCAAAAAAGCTTAGTGATAGTCTCAGTTTTTAATATCAAACTAGTTGAGCATTTGTAAGTACTATTGTCAGATGACACTGACTTCACAAATCACATATACCACAAGAGACTCTCTTCCTATTCTTCAAAGTTATCAGACAAATATATAGATATGTAAACATAAATAAATACGTAAGTGTACTTCTATAGGTATAAGCATATGTATATACATATAAAACATATCTGACTCTCATGTACAATCTAGGTAACATGATCTAAAGTCAAACCAACTAGTCAATTATTTCTTAATACTAACAGCTTTCTTTCATAAAAGTTTTCAAGCAGATAGAAAATAATCTGTTGTACCACATATTAATTAAATAAGATATGAATAATGGAACTTGCATATTAGATTCAGAGATGTTCATTTATCCTGTCTAAACATTATGTGGATCTTCGGGTATCTTTTGCTTCTATTTTTTATTAAGTGTTAGCTGCTCTGAAATGTTTTCAAGTAGATTAGAGATGCTTATGTGTACTTATTAATATCTTCCTTTCATTGTACTTTTGCTTTAAAGGTAAGGATGACATAATCACTCAGGAACAAACACTGATCCAGAGTGAGCAAAATTTTCAAAAATTAAATTGGATTCTAGGGAAAAGCTTTTTGCTGGTTTTAAGAACTCATTAAATTCACAGAAAAAAGTAAAATGTAGGATTTCTCTAAATAGTAATGATTTAGGTCATAATGAAAGTTTTACTAGTTATTTTCATTTTGAGATCTCCCTTCCCCTTAAAGGTGTGTGTGTGGGGGGGGGGGGGGGACAGGAGGCAGGACTTAGATAAAGCTAAATCTGTGATTTGAATAATTATTACCTTAACTTGACTTATTCTCTTTTCAAACTTTTACCTTTTTTTAAAGCAAAACAAACTACAATTCCATTACTAATTTATAACTCCTATGCAATTGCAATAATGTCAGAATATGAACATATTTGAAAGTATTTAAAAATTCAAAACCATATGCATATAAAGTAAAATATATAAGTATTCATTTAATTACAAGCACAAACCTAGCATTACTGTTCATACTCTATTCCCAGAGTTTTCAGCATCATTTTCTAGCGAACATTCCTCTTCTACCAACTCCCTTAACTAGAAAGTTACCTTGAAAGTTATTTCATTCATGAATAAAAGTCTCTAAAATGAAAGACCATCCTGCCAGACATATCAAACGAGTCAAGGAAAATTCTCCTCAAATAAAATGTCCATAAGATATTTCCATGTGTCTAGAAAATCCTAAATAACTATTTTCGTTAACCTGATGATTTATTACATAGTAGAATTGCATTTTTAAAAAGATATTAACTGTTTCGGAGATTATAACGAGATAAGAAAAGGAACAAAATGTTTGTTGTTCCCTATGAATTTGAGTTTGCTTGTTTAATGTAACAGAAACATATGCATCTACTCATAAATGAATACCACTGACATATACCGAAGTCAGACACAGAGAGCTAGAGCAATGCACAGATAGTTATATTTCTCCAGGGTATTCAGGCAAAGAGCAAGAAGATTAAAATCAATGTCACTTCTCTGAAGTTGAGTCATACCTAAATAATGTGGTGAGTAAGAATATTGGTGGGATTTACAGGGAAAGAAAGTTGGCTGGTTGACATCTGTGTGATTTTTTGAATCAAGGACTCTTTGTCGGCTACCTACTTTGGGCAAGATCCTGCTTCCCTTAGTAAGCCAGTGCTCTGCAGGCCTTTTTACACAGTGGAGGAGTAAGCATTTTGCTGCCACTGAAAATCCTTTCTTGTTTAAAATAACACCCAGCTCAGCTTTGCATATTGTGTGTGCTCATGTGTTCAATAAATACTTTTTGAATGAGGGGAAATTCAGTGAGTAAGAAGGTTATTCATTCAAAAACATCTGTGTATGTCTGCAAAATGGGAAGGACAAGGATGCAAGCGTAATCATTAGCACACTGTAGGCAGCACCTTCTCACAAAGATGTCAAAGGAAGCTGAAATCTAAACAGGAGGTCTGGCCTCACCTGGTAACCAAGATCCTAGTAGTTCAGTGAAAGTCCACGGAACATTATGCTTATAATTTCCCAGGTAACCTTACTTGGTGCATCTATGCGACTAGATCATTTTACATTATGAATGCATCTATAGACTTTTATTAATTGAGAAAGGACTACTGAAAAACAGAGGAGAGCAATTTGAAAGGGGCCAGAGCAGTTTTCACTTCTTCACTGTTAAAATTCCCTGCACGGGAAGGCAGTTAAATGTCAGCAACAGTTTCCTTCCCATCATTATGTTTCTTGTAACATCTTGGTGTGTCTCCCTCGGCCCACTGGTGAGCCAGGGACTTTACATTCCTAAAGAAGCTTACCTTGCTGTTCACTCAGTCACCCTAAGCAAGGACCGTTTGTACACACAGACAGGGAGGAAGGGAAGTCCTATTGTTTTCCTTTCTCCTTTTAAGAGCTTCCCTAGGAAAATCCACCAAGATAACTTAAAAAAAAAATCTGCTACATTCAACATAACTGATACCAATGAAAAACATTTAAAAAATAGTTTTTATATCCAAACTTGTAATCGCTTTATCTTCTCAACTTTTTTTTTTCTTGGCAGAGAAGTTGAATATATTTGAAATAAACTGTAAGGTGGAGACATTTGTCTAAAGCCCTGGAATCCGTCAAGGCTACTGAGCAAAAGCTTTCAGCAGCACCAGCTTTATATCACTTCTAGCGAGTCAGTTTCGAAAGGAGCACCATTACCGAAAGGACGCCCGCCCACCCACTCGCACTCCCACCCCAGCCCCGACCCTGCACGCTATTTATCAGATTAAGTTTACATAAAGCAGAGAGGAGTTACAGTGCAATTCAATGTATTCCATGAAGTAATATGATATAAAGCACTTTGCAAATATTAAACTTCCCCTGAAGGGATCACCGTTTCCCATGAAGAAGCTTGTAGTATTGGGGAGAGGGAGGCAAGTTGGGAGGAGGACCGACCTACCGGGCTAGGACTGGGGGAGAGAGACCAGGGATCTCAGCGACCGCTCCCTGGGGTCGCTGCCCTGAAGCACTCAACGGAGGGAAGCCAGCCGGAGAGCAGAGACCCCCCCGCCCCCCAAGCTGAACTGACCGGAGTTCTGGCTGGGGTTCTCTCGCTGCGCGCCAGGAGCGGCCAGGTAGAGGCATCCACAGGAGGCTGGGCGCTCCTTCCTCGCTCGCCTCCCCAAACCCAGGCTGTCGCCCAAGTTCCAGGAGCAGGACTCGGAGGAGCTCCCGTCAGTAGCCAAAGCGACCTCGGGCACCGCTTAGTCATAACAATATGACCACCCCCTGGATGGCATCCAACTCCGGAGGGTGCGGGTGCGGGTGCGTGTGCGTGTGCGTGTGTGTGTGTGTGTGAGAGAGAGAGAGATGGAGTGGGTGGGACCGGTTGCGTGAACGAGGGGGCGGGGACTGGGACTTGGAGGGGGTGGAGGCCAGCTGGGGAGAATACACCCCATCTTTCCACGTTCACTAGCCTCTGCCTGACCTCTGCCTCGGACCTCGCAGACACCCCCCTCCCCGCAAAGCCCGACTGGCATTGCCGGCGACAGACCTACCGTCACCCCGGGGAAGTGGCCAAGCGCGAGCCCCCAAACTCCGCCGAGCGCCGTGAGACGCGTGTTGCCTCTCAGAGAGCACGGAGCGCTGCACCCACCTCTGGACGCGGCGCGAACTGACTGACACCCATTACCCCACGTTCTCCCCCAGGGGGCACCCCGTCGATTCCCATCCCGCCCCCGTTTAACCCGGAGGCCCAGCGGGGGTCTCCAAAGTCTCTCCCGGCAGAGCCCCGCGGTGCCGCGCCTCCCCAAAGTACTTTGGCTGGCACCGCCCGGGCAGGGGTGTCTCTCCCGGGTTGGCCCCCTCCCGCCTGGTGATTTCACCCCCCAATCTACCAGGTTTCAGCCCACTGTGTCAGAGCCCCCCCACCCCACCCCCGGGGCGGCGGGCACCGCTTACCGTCGTCCCAGGCGGCGGCGGCGGCAGCGGCGCGGGCGGCAGCTCCGGGCGCGGGCAGCTCGCGCGCGGCCACCGGGCGGCTCGGGCAGCCCCTGCGGCAGTTGGTCCAGGAGTTTCGGATGCCCGGGCTTCCGCGCGGAGAGCCGGCCGGCGTGACTGGCAACGGGAAGCGGGGCTCTGCGTGCGCGCGTGGAGAGTAATAAGAGGCGGGCGGGCCCCACGCTCCGGCGGCGACGGCCACGCGATCGCGCCAGCGAGGTCCGGGTCCGGGCGCCGGAGGAGGAGGAGGAGGCGGAGGCGGAGGAGAGGAGGAGGCGGAGGCGGGCGAGAAGTGCGCAGTGGAGTTTAGGGAGCGATTCCTGCACTTCCCGGGGAGACCGGAGCCAGGTGCGGCAGGGCGCGCTCCCGCGGCTCGGGCACGGCACCGGCGGCCGCCAGAGCTCGTCTCCGCGCAGAGCCGGGGCCCGCAGCCGCTCTGCGGGAGGAGGGGCGCATCCTTCTCGCCCCGCACGGGCACCGGCGCGTCTGGAGGGCAGAGTCTTTGGCGTCCCCGGCGACAGTTCCGAGGGCAGCCGGCTCCCTCCTGATTCGTCCCCTCCAATCCTCCCCCCCCCAAAAAAAAAAACACAACAGCGGTCAGCTGGGTTCTTCCCTCCCGGAGTCGGAGCCACCCCCGGTGCCAAGCTGTGCGGGCGCCCCGCTCCCCGCGGCTGACGCTGTCACGGCCGCCGCCCGGCCCCTGGCGCGCCCCAGCCGGCAGCTGCCTCCCAGAGACGTGCCCAGCTGTGCGCGCGTGTGTGTGTCTAAGCGAATCTCTTCCCCTCCATCACTCGGCGCGCGGGAGGGACCGGTCCCGGCGGCCAGCTGCGGAGTGGCTGCCGGTCCACACCCTCGGGGCCCTCTCCCCACCCACCCCGCCCCTCCTCGGGCTCGTCCTCTCCCTGCTTCGCCAGCTCCTCCTCCAGCTGCCGCTCCCGGCTCCCCGAGGCGGGGGAGACACCACAGCCTGGAGGGCCGGGAAGGGCGGGGAAAGAAGCGCAGGTGTCTTCCTGGGAGAGCGGGGCGCACCCACCGGAGCGGCTCCCTGCAGGGGGTGGGCAGGGTTTTAGGCGGAGAAAGGGGAGGAGAGCATTTTTACCCGGAGGTGGCGGTCCTGCGGCTGAGCCCCCCAAGCGTCCTACCCAGGCGCGGGAGCCGAGGGCCAGCGGCACGGGAGGGGAAGGAGGGAGGGAGGCGGGGTGCTGCCCGCCACCCCCAGGTGGATTGAGGTCGTTGCCTGCAGAACCCGCGGAAGGGACCTGAGTGGCAGAACCTGGGGACAGGGAAGTCCGAGGGACTCAGTCTCTGAGTTGTGGAGATCGGCCTCTGTGGGGTCACAGGGGGCCTGCACCTGGAGCGTAGGGGCACACAGGTGTCCAGGGATCTCGTGTGTGTGTGTGTGTGTGTGTGTCCAGCTTGCGGGACTGGAGAGCTGAGTCTGAGTGTTTGCGGGATGGCAGGGGCCGTTCTCAGGCTGCTGTGTGCCTCCCGAGTCGCAGGGGGCGATCACCGCCTAGCTGGGAAGCGGAGATCTGGGCGTTTTTCCAGGTCTAGGTCCCAAGCTCCCCTTCCCAATTCAGTCTAGGGCCCTCCTCCCCCTTGCTCCCAGCAAAAGCAGAGGGCCCGGGGACGCTAGGAACTAGATGGTACTGTGCTCTTTGCGTGATGGAAGGGGTCTCCCACCTGATCTGAGATGGATGGGCTGCTGCTTCTCTCCCAACCCCAGCCCCCTCCTTTATTTGATAAAGTTTTTCCCTGTGGAGTTCCCTAAAAATAAACCTTTTGTGTGTGTGTGTGTGTGTGTGTGTGTGTGTGGCTGTTGAATTATCAGGTCTCTCTATAATTTCACAGTAAAATGCAATCCACGGAAAAGTCCTTTAGGCGGGGAATCACAGCCTTGCTGCATTTGACTGCTGTCTGTTTTCAAAGCACGGTCTTCGAATGCAAAGTCGAGTCAACCCCACCCCCACTCCACCCCAAGGTGGGTGGGGCGGATGGTCCATTTAATCAGAAGTCTGGGAGAAAGATCCCTGGAAACCACACTAGAAAGAATTGCGGTGCTTTCTCCAGCACCCATGCCTTTTTATTATGGTAATTTCACTGTTAACTTAGGCAATCTGAAAATGAAAGGTCTGCTACAACTAGCAAGGCACAATATTTCTACATTCTCAGTCAACCGCCAGCCAGACCACCCCTTTCCCCCCACTCACTCTCACCCTGACCTCCAAAGGTCTGACTCAGAGTTCCTAGCACTTTGTAAATTCCAGGATACAGCGGGAAGGACAAAGCTGTGGAGTTCTAGAAAGAGATAACTTAAATGTAAGTAAACTTATTTACCAGCTACTCAGACAAAATCAGAAGTTCAGCAGCAGCAACAAAATGTATCTTGTTTAATGTATTGAGTTGGAGGAAAGATGGCTGTTTGCCAGATATGTGATCCATTAACCTCTTTAGCTCATTGTTGGCAACAATAGCATACAATCACATTCTTATGTCTGAAAGACAAGGGGTTGTTTTTTCCCATCTCAAAATCACAATGCCACATTATAGTCTAAAAGAAACCTCAAACAATAAAAGTAATAAGAAAGGAAGACACATAATTTGCTTTTTTTTTCTTTTTCTGAACAAATGTTGCTGTTCTGTTTTTCTTGAGGGGGAAAATGCTGATAAGCAATAAAGTCCACAAAGGCATGACAATAGATTTTGAAGAATGCCTCATTCTATCTATCAGTCCTTTTAATTAGTAAACTTTATTTAAAACGTTTATATTATCTTTTTCATGGTATCCTTTTCTTCCATTGGGTCAGGAAGATTACTGAGCAGGACAATGGGGTGGGATGAATCTGGTTTGTCATTCTTCTGTCCTACTTAGGGTTTAAGTCTGGCAGGAGAGGGACATTCAGCAGCCTGAGCTCTCCTAGCAGTCCTAACCTCTCAGAGGATCCTTAGGTCTCCTCCATAGCAATGGAGGGGGATATTGTCACAGTGATTTTGCCTAGCTTGTGAAGATCACACTTGGGGCTGAGAGTAGGTACCTCCAAGAAACTAAGCAAAGCTCGGTGGGTTTCTACCTTGCCTATGATTGGAGGATTAGATTAAGAGAAAAGCCTACCCTCTCCCCCCCCCCCTTTTTTTTTTTTTTGGATGCTGATCTTCTACACCCACAAATGATCTGGCCTCCTGTTAGGTAAAGTGCAAAGGTGAGTGGATGAGGTCCAACATCTTTAGTAGAAACATTTTGGTATTGTGCTAAATTAAGTAAAAGTAAACACCAGACAAAGTGGCATATCCAAAAAATCTTTTTGGAAATGTACTTTTGAAAACAGTCATAGATTCAGTGATTTTGTTTAGTCACTAAAGCCAAATGAAGTGCACAGTAATGAAAACATTTGGTTATTTAGAGTGTTCATTTGGAAAGAAAGAAAAGAAAGAAAGAAAGAAAGAAAGAAAGAAAGAAAGAAAGAAAGAAAGAAAGAAAGAAGAGAAGGAAAGGAAGGAAGGAAGGAAGGAAGGAAGGAAGGAAGGAAGGAAGGAAGGAAAAGAAAGAAATTTCCCCAAGTATCATCATGCTTTCCTGTTTCATAAAGATGTGCAACTGTTAAATATTACTCAGCTTGCAGTTTCAAATGGAGGCAGTTCTCTCACTTAACTATTCTATCATTATTAGAATATAATGGAGGTAGCCGACTTAGTTTCCAAATTTTTTTTCTTTTTAATTTTTTTGCTTCTAACCAGCCAGTCACTAACATCTAGATTCACTTGGATTGGCAATATTCATTGAAGGAATCCATTTACGTGCCAAGCCTCCACCCTCATAAGGGAAGCTTAGTAAAACCTAGGGTTATCAGGTTGACCTGGAGCCCTTCCCTTCTCTGCAAATGAACCCATACACCAACTCTCCATGCTCCATCACTGTACTTAAGTATCACTTGGATGAAAGAGGCTTAAAAGTATAAGGTCATACCTGATTGTAAGGGAAGTATTTCTTATAGAGGAGGTGGTCCACAGATCATATGTCACAAACTGAGGATGGTAAAAAGGATTTAAGATCTCTCTAGGTCTAGACCAGTACAGGCCAATAGAAGTGTAATATAAGATACAAATGTAAGCCACATATGCAATTTTAAAATACTATATTCATCAAAAATTAAAATTAAAGAGGTGAAATTGAATTAATAGTGTATTTTATTTAACCTAAAATATCCAAGATATTATAATCTTACCTAATAATAGAGAAACATGTAAATTGACCATACCTCTGTTACACCCACAAGCCAATCAGAGTGAGTATGCAAATTAACCCAACAAGAATGGTGGTTAATTTGCATACATACCTGGGTCCCCTGAACCTCCTTGGCACCCAGGTCACTCCCAGCTGGCCATTGGAGGGGCTGAGCCTGCAATGGGAGGGGCGGAGGAAGGGGGGACGGCTTCCCAAGCTTAAAATCTGGGCCTTGGGAAGGGGCTGAGCCTGCAACCAAAGGCAGACCATCCGGAAGTCAGCCCTGGGTTGCCCAGCTGCAGCCTGGTGACCCAACACTGACTGCTCAGGTGGCTGAGACCCAGAAAATGAGTCAGGGTCTGATCTGCAGCCTCAGTGGACTCTGTTGGTCAGTGTACTTATCTCTCTCTTTCTCTCCCTCTTTCTCTCTGATCTTTGCCAGCAACAAGGCTTTTCTTTCTCTCCAGGAGGGGGTGGGGGTGAAGGGGTGAGAGGGCCTGCTATTAAGCCCCCACCTCTTTGATCAGGCCCAGAGATAGCCCTGAAGATGCTGAATGGCATAGGAACCAACCAATCAGAACCAAAGGTGGGTGCTATGGGGAGCTAGCTGATGGCTGTCTAGGAGGGAGAGCTTTTGACACTGACTGGCATAGAAACCAAACAATGAGAACCAAATCTGGGTGCTATGGGGATCCAATAGCTGCCTAGGAGGTGAAGCTTTTGATGCTGGTATAGGAACTGATCAATCAGAACCAAATTGGCCAGCAGAGAAGGGCAGTTGGTGGGGACATTAGGCCTACAGGACAGGGCAATTAGGGCTAATCAAGCTGGTAGGCAGAAGCAGTTAGGGGCAATCAGGCAGACAGGCAGGTGAACAGTTAGAAGCCAGTGGTCCCAGATTGTGAGAGGGATGTCTGACTGCTGGTTTAGGCCCTATTCCTGGAATCAGGCCTAAAATGGCAGTTAGACATCCCGCAAGGGGTCCCCAATTGGAGAGGGTGCGGGTTGAGTTGAGGAAATCCCCCCTCTGTGCATGAATTTCATGCACCAGGCCTGTAGTTTCAACATATGAGAAATATAAAAACTATTAATGAAACATTTTTCTATTATTATTATTATTATTATTATTATTATTATTATTATCATCATCATCATCATCATTATTTGATGGGCAGAATGACTCTCATGCCCTAATCCCTGGAACCGGTGAGTATGTTACATTACATGGCAAAAGGGACTTTGCAGATTTAATTAAGGTTAAAAATAGAGCCCTTGCTAATTTGGCTTAGTGGATAGAGCATAGGCCTGAGGACTGAAGGGTTGTGAATTGGATTCCAGTCAAGAGACACAGACCTCGGTTGCAGAGTGGGAAGCAGCCAATTGATGTGTCTCTCTCCTTTCCTTCCACTCTTTTTAAAAATCAATAAAAAAATATTCTTGGGTTAGGAATAACAACAACAAAAAAAGCTTAAAAAATAGAGGGATTATCCTGGGTTGTTTAAGGGGGCCCAATCTAATCACATGAGTTCTTAAAAGCAGAATATTTACTCAGACTAGAAGCAGAAGAGATGTGACAGAAAAAGAAGTCATAGAAATTTGAGGCATGAGAAAGATTCAACATGCTGTGTGATTGGTTTCAAGATGGAGGGTCCAATATGACAAGGAATGCAGAAGGTCTTCAGGAGCTGAAAGGAGCTCCTGACTGACAGCCAGAAAGGAATAGGACCTGCCCTACACCACAGGAGCAGAATTGGGCCAAACTTGAATGCTTTAGGTCCTGCAGAGAAGAATGCAGCCTTACTGACACCTTGATTTAGGCATAATGAGACTCTAAGCCAAGGGCTCAAGTGAACCCCACTTCTAGACTACAGAACACTGAGATGATAAATGGCTGTTTCAAACCACTAAACTTATAGTATTTTTTTAATATATATATACAGAAGCAATGGAAAACTCCTACATGTGCCAAGTCTTGAAATCTGGTATTACTCTCACAGCCCATTTCTATTTGGACTGGCCACATTTCAAGGATTCATTGGCCACACCTGGTGAGTGGCTACTGGATTGGGCAGTGTAAGTCTAGACTAAGAGGAGTCAATATGTCTGGGAAGTGCTAAGTTTGTAGGCTAAATATAATGTCACCATGTAGAGAGAGAAAAGGATAGAAGGGAGGAACTTGGCAAGATCTTTCCAGATTCTTTATTCTTGCCCCTGGTGAATGGGGTGGTCTTTCTCAGACAGAAAACAAGCCAAATTTTTCAAGTCAGATTTTCAAAGTTCATTGGACTCTGGGATAAATTTGCTTTTATTACATTGAGACTATTAATGCCTTTTTTGAATATTTCATATATTTCATATTTATCTCAATTAAGTTTTAGAGCAATCAAGAAAAGAGATTTTGCTTCCACTTGAATTTATGCTTAAGATTGAGCATCAGTCATTTATTTCCCATATTATAGGCTGAGGGACAGTGGTCAAAGGTAATGATGAAAGGTCTACAGGAGAAGATTATATGGATTGATTTAGCATTCCTAGGAAGGCTGTTCCTCCCTATCAATGCTAAAATGCAAATTCAGCTGAGTAAATTTGAAGATCTAATTGGCTTTATTAAGCTACTTATGGATTGGACAACATCCTATATAGCCACTAGAAGGGCACTTGTAGGAGTTATACAATACATAAGGTTTTATAGAAAAGAAGGGAGCTATCAACAAAAGAAAATAAGAATCTTTTTTAGACCAGAACATCTTCCTTTTGGGGGAAGGGAATGACAAAGGTTTCTATCATACAGATTACCTCTTTTTGGGGGGAATAGGAGGGAGGGAAATTGAGGAAGAGGACCCACATGACAGATGGCCTTACTGATGTTGACCAGAAAATTCCAGACTAACCAATTAAGATTATATTTCTGGGTGAAATTGAAACAGCAATTAGGTAATGTATTAAATCTAGGTTTGGTACCATGGGCTTTAGCACAGGTGATGCCATTTTGGGCCTTTAATAGAGAGAAATTGTTTTTCAATATTAACCTTCTGAGGTCTACATTTCATTTTTATTAAGAAGGGCAACATGTTTGACAATTTTAATTGCATTTCATGTTTAGCTTTCTAAAGTCATCTTTTACTAATAGGTAAAAATGTAAGCTTTTTAACATTAAGAATGTAATGGAGAACAGGAACTAATTACCATAGTCTGGGACCATTTTAATAGGATTTCACCAAACAGTTGTTGTAGACCTGAACAGGATTGAAAGAAACAAAAGGAACTTAGACATTAGGGAGAAGAGGAGGGCTTTCCAAGCTGTAAGGAACAGTTACAGAAATAGTGTGAAAACAAGAAAGTGAATGATGGGTTTATGAGTTAATAAAAAGGTCTTTTGACTATAACAAAAAGCTTGTGTAAGGCAAGCTATAGTTAGTGTAAGAGATGGGACAATTAATAAGTTCTGCATTTACACTATTCGATATGGTGGCCACTAGCCACATAGGGCTAGGAAGTACTTGAAATGTGGCCAGTCTGATTGGAAATGTGCTGTAAATATAAAATATATATGGGATT
Source organism: Lasiurus cinereus (assembly GCA_011751065.1). Classification (NCBI taxonomy): domain Eukaryota; kingdom Metazoa; phylum Chordata; class Mammalia; order Chiroptera; family Vespertilionidae; genus Lasiurus; species Lasiurus cinereus. Next base: position 23,857,234 of record JAAGEH010000018.1, on the reverse strand, counting down.
TCAAAGACTTAGTGCAAAAAATACCTTTGAATACCTTTGTTAAACACTTCATTACATTTTTATATTAATTGTTGAAATGATAATATTTTGGATATATTGGGTTATATAAAATATATTAAAATTATTTTTGCCTAATTAAACCTTTTTTAATATGGCTACTAGAAGGTTTTTAATTAATATATGTGGTTTTAAAGTGATTCTGCATCCAATTTCCAATGTATGTGTGGGGGTTCCCTATACTGATAATCAATTCCTCAGACATCAGCTGGGTGTCCTACAACTTGATTCTGATACTGTGTACCCAAAGAGAGCATCAGATTCCACAGGTTCAGTTTCACAAGGCTGCTGCCCCTCTTTGAATACCAATCTCAAGCCCATCTTATTAACTGTGCTTCTGACTATCTGGATTTTCATAACTCCCTTCTGTGTTTGATTAATTATGTCTTATGGAAACTTGTTTATTTATTATCTTACTCATTGAAAAAGATCTATTTTTTTCTTATTCCTAACAGTGTATATGTATAATTTTTAATTACAGTTGACATTTAATATTATATTAATTTAAGGTGTACAACGTAGTGGTTAGGCATTTATATAACCTACAAAGTGATCTCCTGGATAAATCTAGTAACCACCTAACACCATACATAGTTATTTCAGTATTATTGATTGTATTCCCTATGCTATACTTTATATCTTATGACTACTTTGTAACTGCTAATTTGTATTTCTTAATCCATCCACCTTTTCACTCAATGCCCCACAACCCTCTGCTCATCTGGAAACCATCAGTTTGTTCTCTGTTTCTACTTTGTTTGTTTGTTTGTTTATTTTTAATGTTCCATATATAAGTGAAATCATATGTATTTGATGGTATTTGCCTTTCTCTGTTTGGTTTATTTTACTTAACATAATTCTCTTTAGGTCCATCCAGGTTGTCACAAATGGTAAGATTTCATTCTTTTTATGGCCAAGTAATATTCCACTGTATGTCATATATTGATGGACATTTAGGTTGATTCCATATATTGGATATTGTAAATAATGCTGCAATGAACATAGAGATGTACATATCTTTTTGAATCAGTGTTTTTGGATTTCTTTGGACAAATACCCAGAAGTGGAATTGCTGCATCATAGGGAAGTTCTAGTTTTAATTTTTGGAGGAACCTCCATACTGTTTTCTAGAGTGGCTGCACTAATTTGCAATCCCACCAATAGTGCACAAAGGTTCTCTCCCTCCTCCTCTCTCTTTTTAACATGTTATTTCTTGATTTATTGACAATAGCCATTCTGACAGGTGATCTCTTGTGCTTTTAATTTGCATAGTTTATATAGTGGTGTTGAGCATCTTTTCATATGCCTATTAAAGTATAACAAGCAATAGCCAGATTAAGAGATACATAGGGAAGGTCCCAAACAAAGGGGATTCTGTTTTTGTGGAGTTTGAGACCTAGGATGGTGACACATGGAAGTGTTCTGGTTCATCAATCTCGATGTTCTTCGAACCCTTTGGGTTTTTATGGAAGTTTTATTAAATAGGCATCGTTGATTAAATCATTGGCCATTGGTGATTGATTTAAGCTCCAGACCCTCTCCCTTCCCTGGAAACTAGGAGGTGGTACTGAAAGTTCCTAGCCTCCATTTAGGGTTGGTTCCCATGGCAACTGGCCCCCATCCTTAGGTGCTGTCCAAATGTCACTCATTAACAAACCCAGTGTGCAAAGGAGCTCATTATAATAAGACACCCATTTCACCTTTATGGCTCTGAAGATATTTCAGGAACTGAGGACAGGAGACCAAATATTTTGGCAAAAGATGCTCTCACTGCTCTTACTGCTTAGAAAATTCCAAGAGTTTTGGGAGCTGTGAGCCAGGAACTGTGGACGACGACCAAATATATATGTGAATTATATTTCGTTTTTCTGAATGACCAAATATATATTTCTTGTAAATCACAATATCACAGGCTTGTATTATACTTCTATTGGCCATTACTGCTCTAGACCAAGTGCTTCTCTTACTTTACTGTATATATGAATCAACTAGGAATATTGTTAAAATGCACATTCAGAAACTCCCAGGTGAACTGCTGCTTATGGTCCTTGGAGCACACTTTGAATATCAAAATGATTTACCATCTTGCCTGTAACATAGAATCATTTAGGAACTTATAAAACTCGCAACGATCAGCTTGCTGCACTCTAAATCAATTAAATAAGAATCTCTAAAGTTGTGACCTGAGTGTTTGTTATAGCTCTCTAGGCAATTTAAAAATATTGCAAATTTGAAGTTAGAGTAGAGGTGAACTCTACTAAGTTTATTTTATAGAACATGGAGAAATTTATATACCAAGTGCAATTAATTTGTCTCTGGTGAATATTCATTTAGTCATAATGACTTACTACTCTATGTAAGATGCAGTAGTCTGCCTTCTTAAAGCTTAGAAACTTGTAGAACTAAGATACCTACTTAATAACAGCAAGCCAAAATGGGGTAGGTTCAGCATAAGTGGTATAGCTATTAAGGGTTATAGGACTCCAGATAAAAAGAATGAATCCTTTGGGGGTAATAATTAAATATTTTTATGTTGATTTAGAAAAAGGTTTTAATACATAAAAAAAAGTGTTTTGTTTTGTTTTTTGTGTGTGTGTTTTTTTAGCAGAGGAGGAATTTCAATCCAGGCATAGATTCACTTGTCAACTTACATTGTGCTCCAAAGAGTGGGGATTGGGGTGAGGAGGGGTTAAAGTCAGGTTTTTTAAGGGCAAAACCATAAGAGCTATTCTCATTTTGGTTCTTCATATAAATGAAAGATGTTGGCTAGGTCAGGGGAATTGGTTCAGCCCATTATGCAAATGGAAGATGTTGGTTTTTGCAGTAGATTGCTTTCTTTCAAGGAAAAGAATGCACACGGTCTGGTTTCTGTGATAAGGAGGAAATAAAGTCCATCTATGTATATGTAGCAACCATGAATCCAGGGTGTTTGTTGTTTGACCTTGATCTGAGTTTAGCAACAGGTCATCAACTCAGTTCTATGAACTGAGACATAGGTCTTACATAGGCCTGACTTCCTCAGTGGCCTCCTAACTCTATTTTAAGTAATTCTCTTAGCAACACTGATTCTATACTGGAAAAGTTGATGTATAAGAAAGACCTGATACAGGGGTTGTCAAACTTTAGGATGCATCAGCAACATCTGGGGTGACTAGGACAAGGCCATTGTTGTCGTGAACCTCTGCTAGTATTGCACCTGCCACAGTATGGGTGAATTGTAATCATTCCTGCCTCTCTGTTCTGACAAATCCAGATTCAAAGTCCCCAGTGGAAAGCTGTCTAGCTGAGCCCCCTCCACATACTCAGGTCTAGGCTATCAGGAGCCATTGACAATGCACAACATCTCACTAACACAGCACACAAAAATGGGACGTTTTCCAAAAGTAGGAATGAAGCTGCAAGGCCACTCAGACTGCCCCAAACTTCCTCCTCAACTTTGCCAAAACCAAATCAAAGCATACACCCCCTCTGTCTCTCCATGCCTCCCACTCAAAATAAAAAAACAAAACAAAACACACACACACACACCAAAAAAAACAAAAACAAAATGTCTAGCACAGATAATATTCTTCCCCAAATTGACATACATCAGGGAGACTTGGCTTTGGACAAAAGGGCAAATTGAAATTTTAGATCATTAAGTTTGAGATTATGATGTTTAACTCAAGTACAGATGCCCAGTTAGTTTGAGGGATGGGGTAAAGTTTAGAGAAGATTACTTAGATGTCATCTCCTTAGATGTAAAAATAGAGAAAAAATGTGAGCAACAAGAGACTGAATGTAGAAGGAGGAATGACAGAGAATCTTATAATATCCTCATATTTCTGGGACTGAAGGAACAGAGCAAAAGGGAGGGTATGTTAAGTAGTAATATGTATTAATATCCAAACCAGTTCAGATTAAAATATTTAAGTAGGAATTTCTACTGTAGTAGTTCTCAGAGCTTTTAAAATAATAATTTTCATTATGAAGCTCAATGTTGCACTTCCAAATATTTTTTAACTCTAACTTTCTTAAAGATCTAGTGATATATTGAGGATATTTGGGGAAACAATGAACAAGAATTTTCTGGAACCAGAAAAAGACAGAAAGAGATTTAGAGAAATATCCAGGAGGAGAAACAAAAATCCCATTCAGACAATTCAGACTCTTATTACTCTTCTAGAGGCCCAGTGCACGGCATTTGTGCATTGGAGGTGGGGTGGGGGTCCTCAGCCCAGCCTTCACCCTCTCAAGGAATGGGCCTAAACCATGATGTGGGCATTCCCTGAGGGGTCCTTAGCACTGCCATGGACTTCACCACCACTGTGCTCACAGTCGTGAGCCTGGCTTCTGGCTGAGTGGTGCTTCCTCTGTGGGAGTGCACTGACAACCAGGAGGCAGCTTCTACCTTAAGTCTCTCCTGGTGGTCAGTTTGCATCATAGCAACTGGTTATTCCACCATTTGGTCAATTTGTATATTAGCCTTTTATTATGTAGGATAGGATTGTAGTAAGAGATGGATTTAATATTATGGGATTTAATAGTATTGGACTTTTTTTACCACCCTTGTCTCACAAATGCACAGTGCTTGGTGCATGAAATCACAACATAAATATTCATAAAGTGAACAAATAGTAGTGAGAAAAGTCCTTTAATTTATCAATATAAAGGTCTCAAGTAGTCTCCAAAAGCATAGTTTCAGAATAATGGTGAGGTGGATTGAAAAAACACCCACCTGCCAAGGATTTCTCAAATGATTCTTCAAAAATTTCTGGCAGATACTGAATTGTCTATCCCATTATCTATTTCTCTCTTTTTCCTTGGTAAAATAACTAGGGTGACCATATAATTTATCATCCAAACTAGGACACTCAAGAGAGAGTGAAAGGGGGAGCTATTAATAATTACGCCAGGACAACACAGAGAAAATAGGCTTTCCAGCAAAGTGGGACAAATGGTCATCCTAAAAATAACTTCTGATTTTTAGCTGTATACTTGACTATTTGTAATAAAGACGACATTATCCAGACTCTCTTGTACATATGGGTGACATCATGACTAAAATGGTACCAGATTACAGTAGCCCGTTCCCTCCCCCACAGATTTTACAGGGGAGCCCATATCTTGACCAATGTGGGTTCTTGCATATCATGGAAGATGGTATAAAATGGTTTTTGGGAGGCTGAACATGGAGTGTGTCTTTAATGGGTTCCTTTCTCCTTCCTGCTGGCTGGAATGTGGTTATTCTAGTTAGAGCTTTAGCAGCCATTTTTGGAACATGAGGCAACATGCTTAGCATAATAGAATGTAAAGATAAAAGAACCTGAGTCTCTGATGGATCAGAACTCAACCTTATCAGCCTGTCTACCTTTGTTCTGTTGTGTGCGGAATCAATACACACTTATCTTGAGTAATCCTGTGTTTGTTTTGGAGTTTTCTTGATGTTGAACCTAATCCTAGTATATAAGACTTTATACCAAAAGCTGCCTAAAAATAATATAATGTGAGCCACAAATGTAAGCCATCTATGCAATTTAAAATTATCTAATAGATAGTAAAAAACAACAGACAGATGAAATTATTTTAATAATATATATTTTTAAATAAATGTATCCAGAATATTATCTTTTTGATATGTAACTAACATGGAAAATATTAATGTGATAGTTTACATTTTTTTATGAAAAATTCTTAAAAATCCCATGTACATTTTGCATTTATAAACACATTTCAAGTGCTCGATAGCCACAATTTTATACTATGAATCCCCTCCTCTCACCCATGTATTTTTCTCTCTCTCTCTACTCTTACTTCTCTTTAGAAGGTAAACATAGATGAAATTGTATCTTGTACAACAACAACAGAAACAATAAGATAATAACAATAAAATTGTCTCATTTTTACTTCTCAGAAATAATTTCTCTATCTTCTTTTCTTCCTGATTCTATTTAATTGTCAGGTAACTTTGGTCTTGGAATAGTACAGGATGGTGTCCTTCAGGATACCACTTGATGATAAACCATCAACAATCATATTTTTAGGATGACCTTCTAGCAAAATGAGTCCCAAGCTATCAGGAGTTGTTAATATTGGGACCGAAATTCATTGTTTTGCCATCAGTTGCCACAACAAATGAGCTGTGATTGATTAGTTCTCCAACAAAAGACAAGGAACCTAATGGTGTGATGGACATATAAATAAAAGGTCAGTCTTTTTTTTTAAATGTTTTTATTGATTTCATAGAGGAAGGGAGAAGGAGAGAGAGAGAGAGAAACATCAACGACGAGAGAGAAACATCGATTGTCTGCCTCCTGCAACCACACTCGGGATTAGCCTGCAACCCGGGGATGTGCCTTGACTGGGAATTAAACTGTGTAAAATGTCAATCTTTTGATTTAGAAGCCAAGAGGCTCTGGAAACAAACTAGGAGTCCAAAAGATAAGAAATAAGAAAGGCAGAGAGAAGGGGAAAGCAGGCAAAGAGGATTGTACATGAAGCAGAAGTGGTAGTAACAGAGAAGGCCAAGAAATGCCACCAGCTCTTGTGAATAGTAGAAAGAATGATGCAGGAGTCAAGTTTAGAGTTGATATCAGTAGTCCAATGGGTGTTGGGGTGTCATGGGTACTTAAATTTTCACACATAATACAGAGCAAGGTAAAAGTAGGTTTATAGTTGTGAACATGCAAAAACAGTTTATTCTTATACTAGAGGCCTGGTGCATGAAATTTGTGCATGGGGATGGAGGGTTGTCCCTCACCCCAGTCTGCACCCTCTCCAATCTGGGACCCCTTGAGGGAGGTCCAACCACCCATTTAGGCCAGTAGGATTGGGCCTAAATGGGCGGTTGGACATCCCTCTTACAATCCAGGACTGCTGGCTCCAAACTACTCACCTGCCTCTGCCTGATTGCCCCTAACTGCTTCTGCCTGCCAGCCTGATCACCCCCTAACCACTCCCCTGCCAGCCTGATCTATACCTAACTGTTCCCTGGTCAGTCCAATTGCTCCTAACTTCCCTCTCTTGTCATCCTGGTCACCCCTAACTGCCCTTCCCTGCTAGTCTGGTCACCCCTAACTGCCCTCCCCTGCAGTCCTGGTCCCCACAATTGCCCACCTCTGCTGGCCTGGTCACCCCTAATTGCCCTCTCCTGCAAGTCTGGCACCCCCGCAACTGTCCTTCCCTGCAGGCCTGGTCCTCCACAACTGCCCTCCCCTGAGGGCCTGGGTCCCCACCCCAACTTTCCTTCCTTGCAGGCCTGGTCCCCCTCTAAATGCCCTCCCATGCAGGCCTGGTCCCCTCCCCCCAACTGCCCTGCACTGCTGGCCTGGTCTCCCCAGCTTTTGGCGGCCAACTTGTGTCCACATGGGGGCAGCCATCTTGTGTCTTGGAGTGACATTCAATTTGCATATCACTCTTATTAGATAGGATTATTACTCATTAATTATTGTATGTTATTCTTCCAAATGAACAACTGTAAGCCTACTTGTGTTAGGGTGATTGGGCCAGCAGGGGAGGGCATTTAGGGGTGACCAGGTCAGCAGAGGAGGGCAATTGAGGGCAACCAGACCTGCAGGGGAGGATAGTTAGGGATGACCAGGCTAGTAGGGCAAGGCAGTTATGGGCAATCAGGTCAGCCTGGGAGCAGTTAGGCACTGATAAGGCTGTCAAGGGAGTGGTTAGGATGTGATCAGACTGGCAGGCAGAATCAGTTAGAAGCAATCAGGCAGAGGCAGGTTAGCCATTAGTAGCCAGCAGTCCTGGATTGTGAGAGGGATGTCACAGCCCAGTGGGATCAGGCCTGAATGGGTGGTAGGACATCCCTCAAAGGGTCCAAGATTGGAGGGGGTGCAGGCTGGGCTGAGGGACAGCCCCCATGCATGAATTTTGTGCACCGGGCCTCTAGTTAACCAATAATAAAGCTAAGTTTATGAAACTATACTTAAAATACATTGATTGCTTTATATTGCATAGTAAGTATAATATACTTTGGGAACATAATAATTTACTTACTAACACCATAAATAACAGACTCTTAAAAATAACCTGGATTTTATCTAGCTTACAAGTAAGAAAGACTCTAAAGAATTATTTGAAGAAGTGATATTTTCTTAATATTAATTGTGTAGAGTGTAGTTAGTTATCTACATAAGATTAGTGAAGTGTGAATGGGGTTTTATTGAATAAGGCAAATTAAAACAATATACTCATACAATAAACAATCCAATTATCCATTCTTATATCATAGCTTTCAAACACCTTGGGCTTTGGTCTTTATTTTTAGTTGTATATGGACAGAATTCTATCAAGGGTATGCCAGGAGCATGAAGTTGTTAACTCTTTCCCAAAACAGGAGGGCACAGGGATACCTTGCCCGGGAGGTTCTGGTTTCCTAGGATGATTTAAGAACCTGGGCTCTAGAGTCAGACAGGCTAAGTTCAAAGTCTGCTCTTCCCTTGAAGGCTCTGTGACAGCAGGGAAGTCACTTCAGGACCTTCCTCTGAAAGGAGGCTAATTATGGAATTTATCTCACAGAGCTTTGGAAAGATAACATTTAAAGCAGGGCCTGGTACATAGTGAATTCTCAGTGAATTCTATTATCACTATAGCTGACCCAGTATTAAAGTTTACCCATCTTTATTCTCATGGTTGCATATTAATCAAGTTCTAACTTAGATTATTAATTCAATTGTACTAATATGTTGCTATATCATTGAATAGTCTTGTGTATTATAAAGTTATTAATATTTTCAAACCTGAAAACAAAAGTTGTTCTGTGTGTAAATGCATTGTTAAAATTATTTTTTAAAGTCCCTTAGAATAAAACATTTACTAAAGTTCAGTTACTGTATTGTTAGTATTTTAGTTCAGAAGTGTCTTTTATGGTACTTAAGCATTGGATGGTATTCATGGACTTATTTAGACTGCTAACTTTTTTTGTTGTTGTTTAAATTTTATGGCAGTTGAAATATCACCAAGAGAGCTTTTGAATTTGCTTCTACCAACCTGCTCTCTGCTGGACATCTCCTCTCTGTTGCAGCCCCAAAGCCTTGTTTTCTCCTCAGTTCCTGCCTTTCCCTCCTATCCCATTTCCACTGCATTCTAAGAAAGGCACACACTGTTTCTAAAATGTGTCTTGATTTCATCCATTTCAGTCTCTCTCTATGGTCATCATTCTCTTCTAAACTACCTCCACCTGTCCCCTTGCTTAGACTTTTGCAGTAGCTTCCTGAATGATGTGCTTGCTCTCCTTTCCTCATAAAATTCATTCTTTGCTGAACACCCAAGCTGCTCTTAACAATACTGTCATTCTTATGTAAAACCCATTCCTTATTGAGATCCCATACTGATCCTGGTGAAACACATACCTAACCATGACTCCACTCTTATTTTAAACTTTCCAGGGGCTTCTCATCACCATTAGAATAAAATCCAAACTCTTGACTTGGGAATACAAAGCTTTCTATGATCTGACCACTGTCTTATCTTTCTATGATCTGACTACTGTCTTAGGATCTTTGTACTAACTGTGACCTCAGTCAGCAAAACCCTCATCCCCACCTTCTCATGGCTGCTGCCTCCTTGGCTTTCAGAGTTCAGCCTAAACATCACTTTCTAGGAGATGACCTTCCCTCCTGTCCAATCAAAAGCATCTACACAGTCACTATCACATCACCTTTTAAATGTCCTGTATGCACTTTATCACTATCTGATTTTTTTTCTTATTTACCCCTTAGTGCTCATTTGTCTATCTGTGTATTACCAGGCTTGCTCCCTCTAGGACACAGATTGCAACAGAGCAGGGACTATGTGCCTCTGTCTCTGACATTTCTGTGTGCTGCCCTTTGGGTTTACAGATAGTAAACTCATAACAAATATATGTGAATGAAGATATAGAGGATACTCAGGTTGCCCAAAGGAAGAAGTTCCCTGTGTCTGGACCAGAACCCCTCCCACATCCTCTCACTTCTTCATTTCCACACAGGAAAGTTCCATTTATGGCCCAGATGTCATGACTTGACTTCTTCATTAGGAAAGCAGTATAATTGATTACCTTCTTCAAGACTGTATTACGTAACCATTATTTCTATACTAACATGCATTTTATCCCCCTTCTCTGAATTTTAGTTTTCTTGCCTCATAGTACCAACTTCAACACAATTATTTCGTTCACTCACATTACAACCTGGGCAAATAGTCTTACCTCCTTGTTTTCTAAGGAAGAAAACGGATGCTTGAAGAGACCACACAAATGATAAAGTGACAGACTGGAGAGGTGAATCCATGGATTTTTCCTTGTCAAGAAATGGTGTCCCATTAGTTACTGTGGTCTCACATTTTCCACAATAGCCATTTGTGAGTTGACTTAATCGTTTCCAAACTTGGCTGCCCTATATAATTATTTGGGGATTCCTGAGTCCCCTTAAACTTGCAGAATAAAAATCTGGATTAAGTTCAAGAATCTTCATTTTTAAGGAGCTCTCCAGATTTAGTACTACTCAGATAAAAAAAGTTCAGGTTAAGGGATGTTAAATACATGTTACTTTCAACAAGGCATTTGAAATATTAGCTGAGATTAGTTTATCTGATGAGGTTAGTGATCCATTAAGCCTCGGACTGAAAAATGGGAAGATGAGAATTGGAGATCCTAAAGCCCTAGTTGGGGGAGGAAGGCCAGAATGTGCTATTTATTAGGAAAAGGACCACCAGGCATGAGATGGGCTGAACTTGGATGTGGAGGGCAACCCTAGCAAAGTGCTGAGAGTACAAGAGTGTTCTTTTAGTGGTCTGAGGTCCTCCAGTAAAACGCAACATGTTTTAAACCATTAAAAATATATTCAAAGTAAAGTGGGTTAAAAGGACAATACGTAGGTGTGTAAGATAACTTAGACCCGTGGTCGGCAAACTCATTAGTCAATAGAGCCAAATATTAACAGTACAATTAAAATTTCTTTTGAGAGCCAAATTTTTTAAACTTAAAATTCTTCTAACGCCACTTCTTCAAAATAGACTTGCCCAGGCCATGCTATTTTGTGGAAGAGCCACACTCAAGGGGCCAAAGAGCTGCATGTGGCTCGCGAACCGCAGTTTGCGGACCACTGACAGACTATTAGAAATGGCTTTGTAAGCATCTTCATACTACTCCCGAAACAATGAGTCTGTTTTATGATAAAATCACAATACAGTGAAAAGAAACAACACATTCAGAGTGCTTTTCCTATTGGAGAACATTCAGTTTTGTCAAATATGCATACCCCAATAAAACTGCTGCTTCACCACACTTCTTGTTAGCATGGCATCCTATTTAATAGAAGAGATAAATGGCCTCCTGAGGCTCAGAAACCATGGAAAGTCTCATCTGGTAGCTTGCACCTGGCTGACCTGTTCATGGAAAAGGTCAATTTAGTGCTAAAGGGCATTTATAAAAAAAAAACAGCTCTGCTGGAGGGAATTGAGCAGCTGTCAGGGGAGAAGGGGTTCACCCTTTCATACCACCCCATTTGCTAAGTCCTCTGCTTTAACCACAGTTGGGAGGGCCTCGACTCTGTACGTGGTAATATTATTGCAAGTTATTCTTATCTCCTTCCATTATCAGTGCAAAATTAGGAATTCAAGTATTCCTGTATTTTCTATATTGATGGTACAACTTGAAGTAGTATTGTAGGACTGTCTTCTATTGCCTTTATAAATATCCTAATATTGCCCTTTATATTTCAGTTAGCTTTATTTGTAAAGGTGAGCTTTCTTGAACATTTTGTTATAGTTTGTCATGAAAAATATCTTTTTTTTGCTGTCCCCAAATTTCAGTCAAAATACTATAGGAAGCCCATTAGAAGGGGAGCCAAATTGGGGTCAGGTTATGAGGAATACAATTTTGATCCCACAGTATCCACAAGATGCTGTTCTAAAATGCAGGCAGTAAGGTTTGGTATCCTATTCTGTGTGGAAATTTTAAAATGGGTGTGTAGGGTGATGGATTTGGTGGACTAGATGGGAAAGAAGATTGTTTCTTTGCCAGACCCAGTAAGTCTCCATTCTTGAGCTGGTTTCTCTCCTCTACTGTGTAGAAACAGCTATACAATATACATAGAATCTAGGCTTCAATATAGTAACTACTTTCTCCTGGTCTCCAATTTCAGATGTTGATAATGCTACTATATCTAATTATTTTTTTAAAAACCTTTTAAAAAAACTCACTGATTTATTTTGTAAGTTTCCCATTTATCTATTTCACTTTAAATAACCTAAAAGAAAGGTGTTGTTTACCCAGATAATACAAAGATTTGTCCTCTGGTGTATACGGACCCTAAATCCACTGTCACTAATAAACTGAAGTTCTAGCTTCTCTGACAAGTGCTGAGCTTTCACATCTCCTTATCAAGAGGAGACAAGTTCATACTGAAATAATTTTTCTTTCACTGAAAGCAAAACATCAATATTCCTAGGTTAGTTTGTTCCTTCAAAAGAGAAAAGTCGGGAATCTTTGAAACTATTGTGTATAATTATTTTATGTTTAGCTAAGTTGTTTTTTTAAAGGCTTCAAACATATACTTTAGATTTTTAATAAAGGTTTTATGTAGAGTTCAAATATTTAGTTTGACATGTTTAAGTTTCAACGATTCATGTCAACACAAAATTATACATTAGCCAAATGTCAAACAAGTTTGACATAGAGATGAGTCAGAACGGGCCATTCAGGCTCCAGACTGCCAAGTGCTGTTAGGATTCCTGCATTATGCATGCCATTTCCTTACACAGCACACCCTCTCAGCACTCAGACCATGAGGTGTAGGCAGCTCGCACTAGATATATGGAAAATACTCCATTTCTGTTAATTTATCATGGCTCAATTGGCATAATGAATGGTGACAAATAAGCCATTTTCATCCACACAAAAGTTACCATTGCATTTTCATTGGTTTCTGCTTGAGTGTCAAGAATAGCAAATTTAATTGCATAAATGCTGGTGGGAGCGTGAGCTGTGAATCTAATGCAGGAAACAGGAGAGGAGCTGCTGGACATCCATTCTGACCCTGCATGGGAGAGAGAAACTGTACAAACACACAGGTGGAATGGGATATTAGAGATTACAGAAATCACAGGGAAATTTACCTCTTCAGGTCAGTTATTTTTCATCTAGGAAACTCAATCAATTGAAAGCAAAAACAATTACTAAAAATTATTCCCTCATTTCCTTCAGTCTGAAGAACTAACCACATCACTGAAATTCTCATTGTAAATGTGAATTTTAAAGGATGTCTTTAACCTAGTTTCAAGAAGTGCAGAGGCTTTGATCATGTTATTTAATAGACTGTCATTAGCTAAAAGAGAAGAGTCCATTATAGCATTGTAGGTTGGGTAGTAAAATCCTTATGTATAGAATCAACTTGATAAAGTGTGACCCCAAAATGTAATTGTTATCACTAGACAACCATTTAGAATACCTTGATATCTATTATATATCAATAAAACTAAATGGAGGTGTATTACAAGCAGATAAAATTTTTTTCTTCACAGACCACACTTAATATATTTTCCTTATCTCACTTGATTCCAACGTAACTCTCTTAAGGAAATACAAAAATTAATATTTATTATATAAAAGGAGACAATTTGTCAAGTGATTTGATACTGAGAAAATGCAATTTGTTGTGTCTAAATATTGATGGCATGCCTTATTTAACTACATATAGATTTTTTCATATATATGTATACATATGAAATTATTTCTTTTATAAGAATAGCTATAAAAACATTTAGAAGTACATTCACTGATGCCCTATCTCATTCTTTTTTAAGGATATAAGAATTTAATGACTATATGGCATAACTAACTCGACCTAAATAATTATAAAAAACTAATTAGCTACCATAAAAATCACCTTAATGAGCAACTAGATGAATATGTTAAAACTGTACATTATAGAATTACACCAAGAAATCACAAATGCATATATTCTGATGTTCATTTGTATTTTACAGTTGCTGAGTAGTGTTATATGTTTTTTAAAATTGAAACTGGAAGGAAGCCACATAAATTCACACCTGTCTCAAAGGTTTAGATGATACCTTGTGTTTTTGTTTTTTCTTCGGTGTGAAATAGATTCGTTTTTCTGCTATAGCTCTGTTGTGATAACATTAAAAAACACCAAAAGCAAAACTGTATTCTAACTACCTGCTTATTGAAATGAAAATACCATATTTAGGGTCTAGATAAATAATATATATCATTCTTCAGTTGTATTTTGGATTAACCATAGTTTACAGTTATATTAAGTATATAAAGTATAGTTAATCTATAATAATTCTATCTAATAAAAGAGTAATATGCAAATTAACCACCACTCTGATATACCCACACGCCACACCCACTAGCCACGCCTACCAACCAGTCAGGAGAGAGTATGCAAATTAACCCAATCAAGATGGCTGTGGCCATGGAGTGAGCAGCAGGAAGGCTAGGGTTTCCCTGGCAATGGAGGAAGCCAAGCTTTCCACATACTCTGGTGGGCCTAGGCCTCCACTCAAGGCTACATAGTTTCAATTAATAAATCCCAACAGAAATGGCTGTCATCATGGAGCTAGTAGGAGGCTAGGGTTACCCCCAGTGATAGAGGAAGCCAAGCTTCTGCAGCCCTGGCCTGTCTTGGCCTCTGCTTAAGGTTACAAAGTTTTAATTATAGAAGATAAATAAATTCCAGATACCAGGGCCACTGTTTGGGTCTCCACGGGGTGTGGCTGGCATGCAAACCACTACAGGCTGCCCCACGCCCCAAGGGAACCCTCACCCTGATCTGGGATACCCTTCAGGGCAAACCAACTGGCCCCCTCCCATGCACCAGGCTTCTATCCTATCTAATGAAAGAGTAATATGCAGATTGACCATCACTCCAACACACAAGATGGCTGTCACCATGTGGTCAAAGATCCTGCCCCCATGTGGACATAAGATGGCCACCACAAGATGGCCAGCAGGGGAGGACAGTTGGAAGGGACCAGGTCTGCAAGAAAGGGCAGTTGGGGGTAATCAAGCTGCAGGGGAGAGCAGTTAGAGGTGACCAGGCTGGCAAAGGAGGGAAGTTGGGGATGACTGGGCTTGCAGGGAAGGGCAGTTAGGAGGGACTCAGGCCTGTAGGGGAGAGCAGTAGGGGGGGACCAGGCCTGCAGGGGAAGGTAGTTAGAGGTGACCAGGTTGGCAGGGGAGTGTATATAGGGGCAATCGGGCTGGCAGGGGAGCAGTTAGGCATCAATCAGGCTGGCAGGGAAGTGGTTAGGGGGTGATCAGGCTGGCAGACAGAAGTAGTTAGGGACAATCAGGAAGGTAGGCAGACAAGCAGTTGGGAGCCAGCAGTCCTGGATTGTGAGAAGAATATCTGACTGCCTGTTTAGGACTGATCCCACAGGGTTTGGACATCAGAAGGGCAGTTGGACATCCCTTGAGCCGTCCCAGATTGGAGAGGGTGCAGGGTGGGCTGAGGGACAACCCCCATGCACAAATTTTGTACAACAAGCTTCTAGTAAAACATAATGTCTAATTAGACTGGATGACCTTCCAGATGAAGCCGAGGCTATGAGGGAAGCCCATGTCTTGGGGGCCAGAGGAAAGCTGGTGCTAGCAGCTGAGGGAAGGAAGGCCTACTCTTTCATGAATTTCATGCATTGAGCCTCTAGTAAAAACATAAACTTACCTAACACTGCTATGTACCTCTAGTATAAACATAAAGTTATCTAACACTGGCACTGTGGACAAGCTGGGAAGATAAAGAAGCACACATGGGCCCAGCTGGTATAGCTCAGTGGTTGAGGTTTGACCTATGGGAGGTCATGGTTTGTTTCCCAGTCAGGGCATATGTCTGGGTTGTGGGCTGAATCTCCAGTGTGGGGCATGCAGGAGGCAGCTGATCAATGATTCTCTCTCATCATTGATGTTTTTATCTCTCTACACCTCTCTAAAATCAATCTACACTAATAAAAGAGAAATATGCAAATTGAGCATCCCTCTACTATGCCTACCAGCCAATCAGGAGTGAGTATGCAAATTAACCCAACAAAGATGGCAGTGGCCAAGGAGCTGGAGCTAGCAGGAGGCTTGGGTTTCCCCTAGCGATGGAGGAAGCCAAGCTTCCAACCTGCCCTTGCTTCTGCCCAAGGAGGGGCTGGGAGCCTGGGTTGCTGTAGAGTGTGTGGCTAGCCTAAAAATGGCCCTCAGCCCCTTACCTAGGCTGGCCAGGCACCTCAGTGGGAACCCTCACCCTGAAGGGGATGTGGCCAGCTTGAAAAGAGCCATCAGCCCCTCATCCAGGCTAACCACACCCCACCCCCAGAGGGAACCCTCACCCCATGTGGGCGTGGCCAGCCTGCAAACCACTACAGACCCCTCTCCCTGTCTGCCCCAAACCCCAAGGGAACTCCCATTCTGATCTGGGACACCCTTAAGGTCAAACCAGTTGGCCCCTATCCATGCACCAGGCCTCTATCTATACTAACAAAAGGATAATATGCTAATTAGACTGGGAGACCTTCTGGATATATTCTTCTGGACAAAGCTATGGTGAGGGGACTGAGGTAGAGGTGGTTAGAGGCCAAGAGGGGAGGGCAGTTGTGAGTGATCAGGTCAGTTGGGGGGCCATTTGGGGTTGAGCATACCAGCACGGGGGCCAGTGGGGCAAGCAGGCCATCAGTGGGGGTCAGTTGGGGGTGATCAGGACAGTGGGGTGGCAGTTTAGAATGAGCAGGGGGGTAGTTGGGGGTGATCAGGACAGTGGGGTGGCAGTTTAGAATGAGCAGGGGGGTAGTTGGGGGCAAGCAGGCCAGTGGGGAGGGAAGGAGGGGGGCGAGCAGACTAGCAAGGAGAGCTGTTGGGGGTGAGTAGGCTGGCAGGAGGGGCAGTTGGGGGTGAGCACACTGGCATGGGGGGAAGTTGGGGGTGATCAGGCTGGTGGGGGGGCAGTTGGGGGCAAGAAAGCCAACAGGCAGAGTGGTTAGGTACAATCAGGCAGGCAGGCAGGTGAGCAGTTAAGAGCCAGCAGTCCTGGATTATGAGAGGGATGTCTGAATGCCAGTTTAGGCCTGATCCCTGTAAACTGGCAGTAGGACATCCTTCGAGGAGTCCCAGATTGGAGAAGGTATAGGCCAGGCTGAGGGACAGCCCCCTCTGCCCCCTGTGTATGAATTTCATGCACTGGGCCACTAGTAAAAATATATTTAAAAATAAAAAGAAGCACACATGGCACTGGATATTTTGGTGCATAAAATATATATTTTTCCTCATAGAGTTTACAGTGATATTGGGAAAACAAGAAAACAATTGGAAATATGATCATATAGAAGCAATCTGGAACATTAATTGGAAGGGACTGTAAGGGTAGGTGAACATAGAAAGTAGAAGTCAGTGTGTTCTGTGACATCAAAGGAAGCAGTGGTGAGGGTAGTGATGGCTATGGTCCCAAGAGGAGGCTCTCTCCTCCCTCTGGAATCAGCATATGCCTGAATGCTACAACTGAATATCCTTTGGTTTGTGATATTAAATATGAACCAAGGGTCAAAGAAATGCAAAGTTTGGACTCTATTGAAAATCAACCCTGGTATTAATCTCTCTTTTTTAAAAAAATATAACTTTTTTTATTTTACTTTTTTCACCATTATTTTTCCCCCAGATACCTTCTTTAACTTTTACTTTCACTGAGAGACACCTTTAGGAGAGAGACACCCTCTGCTCTCCAACCATATCCTTCTTTCCAGTTTCTCAATGGCTCAGCAGCCATACTTCCTTCCACACTGAGCGCATTAGCTGAAGAATTTTAGAGATCAGTTTCACAAAATTCAGAAAGACTTAGATTTTGGAAGTAAAGAGTGTAATTATATAGTGAACTATATTGGAAACAAAATTAGTTTTAAGAAATTTTTATTATATCAGAGATATTTATTAGTGTGTGTGTGTCATTCCAAGGCCATGATCTCACATACTTCAATAGGGTAGCTAGACAAAGGGAAAATTATTATTCTGCAAAGAGATAATTAGTGATCATAATTAGTGATCACTAAAGAAGCAACTCACTTTCTGAGGAAAATATAGTAAAATTCTTTTAACCCAGGATAGAATGATACAACTCTGAATATCTTTTCTCTTGTAGCATTACAGTTATGGCAGTAACATTTAGATTTCTGTATATGAAGCTCTTTTTAAAATATATATATATATATATATATATATATATATATATATATATATATATTATTGATTTTTCACAGAGAAGAAGGGAAAGGGATAGAAAGCCAGAAACATTGATGAGAAAGAGACATCGATCGCCACCTTCTGCATGCCCCCCACTGGGGATGTGCCCGCAACCAATGTACATACCCTTGACCAGAACCGAACCTGGGACCCTCCAGTCCCCAGGCCAATGCTCCATCCACTGAGCCAAACTGATTCCAGCTGTATATGAAGCTCTTGAAACTTTCCTCACCTCCTAGATGATTAAACTATTATTATTATTTTTTACTTAAAAATTAAGTGACCTCATTTTTTTTTTACATGCAAGCATACACTCTTGCCCTCAAGATGGAAAATTATTTGCTTTAATATTCATGATTCTGCAGGGCATTTTATGGCTAGCAAGAGTTTCAGCTTAAGTGCATATCTTCTGTACATACAGAGGTCAGAAATAATTTGCCTCATGATATATGAATTAAAATCAATACTCTTACTTCCTTAAGAAAACAAACATAATGCAATGTAAATGAGAAATTAGTAAATTATTAATAGATGGGCTTATCTAAAATATAATAAGCAATGTCAACCCAGAGAACTGAATTTTAAGAAACACTGCAAGTTACAGGAAGTATGAAGGAGGTTAGATACCTCACCACAGTTTTGTCATCAGAAAGTTGCTTTCCTCTGAGGGTCTTTAAGCCATATTACAAATGCCCTGTTAATTGTCCGCGTGAATAAGTGCCAGCTATGGTGACACTCAGCTGGAGGATGAGGAAGCAGAGAGCAGAGAAGCCTTGCTACACCTGAAAACCTTGCACACAGTGCCTGTGGATAAAGGGGCTCTAAGTTTTCTTCACCAGCAATGAAGCTATTGGGAGTCCATTGGATATTGTTGTCAGGGCTGTTCGGATTGATTTCTGATTTTTACTTCCAGGGTTTCTATTTCTTCTCTGCTCAGGATTTAGGTAAATCCTATGCTCAGAATGATCCTTTCCTTTCTCTCTGTGCTTGATGTGTTTCCACCTACTGGAAATATGGTGAGCCAAAGCTGGCTGGGTTAGTCGGAGAGGGTGTTGCTCCTTCATTGTTAAAGAACAGAGTTTATCAGCTACCAACTTTCTGGGTCCTGCTCTGGTTTAGGATTCCTACACAGGGTCTTGTTTTTACTTCTTATTTCTCAAGTCAAGAATGGGTATTTCCATGCATCTAGAAAAGTATTTCTCCTAAAAGAGGGAGGGCTGCTGGAGAGCCTGATCCCCTTAAAAGATGGACAGATATGAAACACCTAGGTAGCAAGATCAGCATCAACTTTAAGTCTGGCTTCCTAACCATGTACGTCTGTTCTATCGGTTCCTCTACTGTCAATTCATTGCTTCCATAGCAATTCATTGAATTACTTATTGAAAGAAACACAATTTAATTTTTTAAGTTTGGTGTCAGTGTTGCAATATAGATACATACAAAGCAATCCCTTCCTTTAAAGCACCTTATAGCTTAATAGGATGACCTTATACAAATGAATCCTATTAAAATAAAAATAAGTAGTGTATAATGAACATATGTCTAAAGTACTAGGAAGGCATAGAGGAGAATATGATTATTGCTAACTGGCGGAAGGCAATGATATATGAATAATTTTGTCAGTAGTGGGATTACTGGTGTTGCCTCCTTTTTAACAGTCTCGCAACCCTTTAATGCTGAGGTGATTTTCTCCAATTAGACAAATGGGAAATTCTTCAGATGGCAGTAAGTAGGTGCTGTCTGAGTGTTATGAGACCCCTATTTGCTTTCAGCTGGACATAACACTTTTTAAAAAGCGTCTACTAATTGACCCATGAAGATAAGGTTAAAGCAAATTAACAGAGATACATCGGGCCTCTGTGAGTTGGGTGATTAAAAGTGGGATCATAGATATTTCATCTTTTATGGTTCAGCTTCTATCATGGAAGATAGTTGGTGAACTTATATATATGTCCACATATGTGTTCAATTTTCTAAGGAAGAACACTTTATAAACATAAGGTTATTTGCAATGGTGATTTTCAAGCAGAGCTTTCAGAAGGAATTTTATTGCTCTTTGACCATTACAGATCAAATGTATCTCTAGCCAAGACCTGAGACCCTCAAAGATTTGAGTCAAAGTTCAGAATAGAGGGTCATTTGATTCAAGGACATTAGTTTGTAACAAGAAAGGAGATTAAAACAGCACAAAAAGGAAAGCCTTGTTCAGAAACATCATGTGGACAGAAAAAAGTAGGAGATTATTCATCACAATGACTTACTTAACCACAAGGGAAAACATGAGTTAGAATGACATTGTTTCATCACACTTTTCCCCTGAGTAATTCAAGAAACTAACTACCTCAGTCTTATGTAATGGATGGCAATTCTGTTCACATTATTTTGCTTTGTTCCTGAACCACAGCAGATATTAGTAATTAAGAGTTGCTAAAGATGACCAACTTATCCTCCTCTCATAAGTGATCTTCCCCCAGATCATATGAATTCATGAATACTAAAGAACCAGCTTATTTGATTGATTTTAGCCATCGTAGTTATCTACTCATTTCTCATTTGGCTAATTTCCTTATTTTATCCCCGATTGCTCCATCTGTTCAATTCTGCACACTGCTTGTTCTATCATTTTTATGGAAGAAACTCATTCTTTTTCTCTTCATACTTAACCATATCACTCCAACTTTTGATTACTTCCTCAACTTGAGAAGCAGAGTGAGACTTCTAAACACAGCATAGAGAACTTGGCGGGATATGAAGGGGAATACATAATTCCTGCTCTGCTTCGGTCAATAACTGAGAGCATGAACTTGGAATATTATTTAACTCCTCGGGCTTCAGTTTCCCCATTTACTAATATTAATGGGAAAACTAAATAATATATAAGACATATGTTGGCAACAATATGATTAAGGGTGGCACCAAGTTCCCACATGCTATATAAAGACACTACAGTCATGAAAGAGATGGTCTTCTTATATCTATATTAGTCACTTACATACTTCTGTGTTTACCCACACACATGTTTTCGTTATATTTATTTATGGAGCACATGCATATAAATTTACCTATTTTTCTAATATGTTTGTCATTATTGTTTTACTGTCTTATAATCTTCGTTATAAATGAGAGAGCAGTGAAACAAATGGCAGGAGACCCACATTCTAGGCTTCTCTGAATTACTTTAAATCTCTTGATTTTGGACATGTCACAGAGGCTCTTTGGGATTTCATTTTATTGATTAAAAAGAAAAAATTGGGAACATTATTCCTTATATTTCTATAATTGTATGATATTTGTATTAAAGAAGACAGAAACAATGATATTGTGGGGTAACAGTTAAATCCCAAAGTCTTGTGACTTAAATAACAATTTGTGTGTCACACATAGAAAGCTGGATTACAAGATAGTTGGGAGATGCCTAATAATGCCTATGGTGTCTCAGCAAATCAAGCTGGAACCCCACTTTCACCATTGAGGGGCCCATCTCAAGCCATATTGCTCTGCTACCTCTTCATTGACCAGAACAAGACTCATGGTCTAACCTAATTGAAAGGTAGCTAGCTTAATGTGTAGTCATTATTACACCCCTGAAAGATAGCTATAAAGTGGACATTGTGGGGCACTTAGCATTGTGTCTGCCATTGGGCTAAGTCATAATAGAGCAAGGAGTCCCTTAGTGAAATAGTTTCTTCTGTCCCATTGTAACATTATGACATTTAGAACATGTCAGTCCCTCAGTGCTTTCTGAGAGAGCAGGAGAATTTTCCTCTTAATCGAATGACACTTGACATTGAAGATTGGTTTATAGACTTCTCATGGATTATTAACGCATCCAGAAGTTTTAAATTTCCAAACTCTTACTTTTAATGGTGAGAAATCTGTGCTTCTTCCATTGAGTGCTTGGCTAGTAGGAATAAATGACTGGGACTTTCATGACACATGTGTTGAAACATGGAGGGCTCATTCCTTTGGAATAAGAAATATAAATGGAAAGTGAGAAGAAGAGCTATAAGAATAATTTTACTAATAAGAACTTTCATGTTGATTTAGGTGATTTTGGTATTATAAGCCATTCTATATTTTTTTTTAGGCAGGAAGAATAAGCCTTGGAGAAGAGAAAGAGCAAAGAAAAAATGATTATGAAAAATCAAACATCAGAGCATAGAGGTCAATTCAGACAGAGCTTGGGAATGGTACTAAGTAAGAGACATCATCAGTCTTTTAGTTTGCTCTTTCTCTTTATCAAAGAAGGGGAGACTTTGTCTTGATTGAATAGCTTCCACTGGGGGGCCTGGGTGGTTTATGCAGTGGAGTAGATGATGACAGATAACACTCTTAGGTTAAGGCCTTTGGGATGGCAATGTGCGTAGAAGGATTTTTCCTCGGAGATTTGCTTCTGCCCACTAATTGTGGTCATGTATTTTATGGCTCTGGGAATTCCATGACCACTAGAATGAGTCCCAGTGCTGCACGAACAGTGTTTAGTGTCTGACTCAGCAAAAGCAGCAGCTCTTTGGACTTCCCATGGTGCTTCTGAAACTACCCTTTGCAAAATCAATCTTGACATTAATTTTCACATTCCAAAATGTGTTTTCTTGCCTCACCCTGTATAATTGGTTTGCAGTAGCAACTGATAATACCCACCTTTTAAAATTCTCTCTAATTTTCAGGCCCTACATTTTTATATTTATCCTTTTATCTGGACTTTACTTCTTAGCATTACCAGGAAACACCTTTGCTGCCAACTCCTTAAATATTAACATTATTTGGATTTTTATCCTTGGTCTTCCTTGTTTCTCCTTCAATATGTTTTCTTAAAAGCACCATATCCATTTTAGTGGTATTCAACTACCACCAAAAAACTTCAAAATGACAAATTCTGGGTCAGTTCAACTACCCACTTTCTCTGTACCATGGTGTATCACCTGAAAAAATAGGAGGAATAAGCATTTGGTGCCATTCCCCATTGATAGTCTAGAGGCTGACCCAACCCCCTAACACTGTGGGGCTGTCTTTCTATTTGTGATAAACTCTCCTCTCTAAATCTCAGCATAAGCCATTTTGGATCTTCTATTCCTATTAACAGATGATGCCTCATTTTTATCTTCACAGATTGGAAATAGAGACCATTGGCCAGTCTGAGTACCAAAAAGGAAGAGGCTGATCAATATTCAGTGTTGTACAGAGGCCAAGGAAGGTAAGATCTCAGTGGTCGATTTAGAAATAAGGCCATCATTCGTTAGTTTGCTAAGATTCTCAGAAGAAGAGCTGGGAAAAATCACACTGCAGTGGGTTATCAAAACTGATGAGGATCATGTAAGGGATCCTGGTGTTCCTAAAACCTTTTAACCAAGCATAACTATGAAGACAAAGGAAGATTTAGGGTAATAGTTGCAGGGTCAGGTGGGATTGAGAGAGGGTATTTATGAGATTAGGGAAAAACAACATGTTTTAATGGGAAAAGTGTCAGTAAAGACAAAAGTTTGATCACAATTTCTTTGCTCTAAAAACTTCTTCCTGGTTTTCCTATTGCTTATCTGTCCATGTGTTACTAGTAAAGAGATAAGGTGGTTGAGGCTCACATTTCTGGTTTAGATGACTAGTTGAGTAGTAGTGCCTTTCACTGAATTGTAATAGTGTTTCCCAGACTCTGTGATAAAGGATCAGCTTTCAAAAAAAATCACATCTGTTGTATATGTTTGTGAACTATAATAAAAAAAAACTCTTACTGGAAGCGTGCTCATGCAGGCAGATGTTACAGCATTGTCAAATTGATATGGAGGTATTCAGTTGCTTACTTTTAGTTTCTGTATTTACTTCATGGACCAGTTCAGATAATCCCAGACTATCACTGGTTCACAGCTCATGCTCTTAGGTGCACTGACCGAGAGAACATATAGGGATTAGCAATGTGGGGGATGCTGATAAATTTCATTTGGACATGGGGAAGTTGAAACTCTGTTGGATATCCAAACAGTGATATCAGATAGGTAATTGGTATAGCACATGATAGATACTTTAGGGAAAAGTTAACTCATACAATACCATGATGTCCATCAATTATGGAAAGAAAAATTACAATGTGGCACATCTGTATCATGGTAAACTATTCAGGAGTTAAGAATGTGAGCATTAAAGTCAAATATCTCAGTATAGAAATAGCTCTAAGACCTGTTAATAGGTCAAGAGAAAAATAGGGTATGCTATGACAAAATTACATTTTTGTAATACACATGTACATAATAAGAATCATGTCCTCTGGAAGGACATATATTTATTAACAGTACAGTAGTTACTTTTATGGAGGAAGTTAGGGTTAATATAACAGATTAGATACATATGTTACCTTTTTAAGAAATATATATTTTTATGTATTTCAGAGATGAAGGGAGAGAGAGATAGAAACATCAATGATAAGAGAGAATCATTGATCGGCTGCCCCTGCATGCCCCACACTGGGGATTGAGCCCCCGTGAATTGAACCATGACCTCCTGGACCCTAGTTTGACACTCAACCACTGAACCTCACCATATGTTACTTTTCAAAGTCAACTTCTCTATTGACTTTATACAGAAATTTTTATAATATATGTATTATAAAAATTATACACACACACACACATATATGTATGTATAATTTGGATAAATAAAAATCAGGATCATAAAGTTGCTTTAAAATACATAGAAATAGAAAAGTAATCAGTGGTATGTTATAGTTTACTTGTGTAGTAATTATGTAATTAAGGAGGCAATTTAGCATAGTGGGTGGCAGTCTTTAGTAGCATATAATCACAAGTTCAAGTCCAGGCCTGCCACTTATAAGCTGTATGAGTTTAGAGAAACTTTTCAACCTCTGGCCTTAGTTTTCTCACAGTTAAAATGGAGATAGTAATGGTATTTACCTTTATTTTAACTATTATTTATTATTTTATTTTTTTACACCATTTTTACATGATATTGTAATATGCTTAGCTCAGAGGTTGGCAAAAATGCATTATATAACATTATAAATGTTATATCCCTCAAACATTTTCTTGTTAGACTCTTCAAATATGTGGAATTACATAAAATAGGAAATCAGACAGCGCCTATCTCTTTTTCCCCCTTATGTAGTTAGATTATAATAGCAAAGCAAAAGAACTAGAATATTTTTATTTTCATTTTGTTTGTTTATTTATTTTGTATGCAGTGCCTTTGAGCAGTAGATCATAATTGGGTCTTGAGAAAGAACATTGTGAGCCAGAGAAAACTTCAGATTCTCATTCGTAATAGTTGTGTGGTTTTGGGCATATGGCCCCTGAAATCTGTGCTTCACATGGGGCTGATATCCCTTTCCTTCTTGAGCTATTGCAGAGGTTGGCAGATATAATCTGGAAAGGCCCTTGCAGAACACATGCTCCATAAATTTTACTTCTCTTTCACTTCTCTGAATAGAAAGGGCATTTAAAAACGTCCTCTGTTTCAAAATTTTACTTTAGATAAACCTATATGATTAAACTAAAAAACTACATCTCAAATATACTTGTAAATTTTTTTTTTTCAAAACCCTGGAAAGTCCTTCTAGAATACTCATTCCATGTAATCAATTAGGCAAACATTTTTATCCTACCCCCTCAACTTGTTTAATTGAAAATACACTGAAATATTTTCTTCTTGAGTTCTCATATTGAGAAAAGAAAGAATTTGACAGAAAGGAGTTTTAAAAGTCCTTTTTGAATGATAATGGGAGAAATATATGGTGTGTGGAGAGGTAGGGAACATCCCACATAATGAATCATATGCAGAATGTACGGCGGCGAATTCAATACCATGCTTCTAAAACCTCAATAGTGCTTACTGTAAGTGATATTTTTGTGGCCTTTTCTTCGCCCAGATATTTGTCATTCTGCAGTTGATTTAGAAAGAGATTCATGGAAAGTCATAATTATTTAAAGAAGGGAACAGGGAAAGTGTTCTTTTGCCATGTCTATAAATCTTTCCTTATGCTCTGTTGAGAACTCCGCTCTGTCTGATTTAACCATGTAACAGGAGTATATTATAATGTCAGGAGTTGTCAGACCCTCGGAACTCTCCATAATGCAAGATCACAGCAGGGACAATGTCATTGTAACATTTGTGGCTGCCAAGTATAAATACAATTCAGTCGGCACATTGACATCCCATCAGTGTGTTCTTCTCCATCCTTATACCTTAATTTTGTATTTAAATCTGTAAAGTTAGACAAAGCTAAAATAAGAAAATTAAAATTCATAATAGAATGACAATGTCAGAAGAAAAACATTAAAAAAGAGAGTTTTAAAAATATTACAAAGATATTGAAAAAGGTGGTGCACACGTATTGCCAGTTCTGTTCCCATTAATTTTCTCCAGAGCATAAAAGCATATCTCAAAACTATTTAAAATAGCAGATATTGAAAAAAAAAATCACTGCAACACAAGATTTAAAAACCTCAGGCAGAGGCTCGAGAGAAGAATCCTTTCTCACGATGAAGTTACCAACTAGTAGCATTTCACTAATTTTTCAGTGTGCTCATCTGCCCCAGTATGTGCCACTATGGCTCCCTTAACAGATATTGCTTTTTAAAATGGAAAAAAAGCTGAAACTGGTTTGGCTCAGTGGATAGAGTGTCAGCCTGCGGACTGAAGGGTCCCAGGTTCTATTCCGGTCAAGGGCATGTATCTTGGTTGCGGGCACAACCCCACTAGGGGGCGTGCAGGGAGCGGCTGATCCATGTCTCTCTCTTGATGTTTTTAACTCTATCTCTCTCCCTCTCTGTAAAAAAATCAATAAAATATATTTAAAAATAAATAAATAAATAAAATGGAAAAAATGTTAATGCTTGATAAACTCAGATGTGAAAAATGAGTTTACAGATACAGTGTATTCATCTTTTAGTGTGATTATGCACATTGAGTACATGTACCTTTTTTTTTTTGGTAAAAACAGAATTGATCATTAAAAATAAAATATAAAAAGGAAGATGAAAATGCATTACTTTCTTTCAGGAAATAACCTTACTAAATTCACCTTTGCACTTCTAGATTAACCTTAACTTCTTGGTTAGTGATTTGCAAACAACATCCTGATTTTTCCCTCAGAATCAATATTTCCTGATGGTCACGGAGGAAGGAGCTTGCAAGGGGTTATGTACATGCTGAATACACGATAGGGTGTGCCCAGAGAGGAGACTGAATTCTCTTATTCTATTTCATTGTGAATTCTCTCCCCTGTCTGGAAACCAAACATTGCTGCTGGAGTCTGGAGCCATCCCTCTCCCCAGTGTGTATTGGAAATCTGGACATCATGTCTGAGCTACAAGACTGCATCTTCATATTCAGCACCACTACCAACATCCGATGAGGGTGTGGACAGGTCATTTGATTGTCCCAATGCCAAAGCAAATATGCTCAGACAAAGATCCTTTTCCAAGAGACATGAGACACATACTTTGGTTGGTAAATAAAAACCAACTCTTTAAATAAACAAATGATTGACTTAAATCGAACACCAGCTTTCTTGGTCTTGATATGTTCCCCCAAGTTTTGAAATGATAGTGTTAGTGTATTCGGCTCTGTCTGTTACATGTCATTTTCTGTTTTGCTGATAGCATGTTTTTAGATCAGGTTAATGTCTGGTCAGAGCGAGGGAGGCCTTGCAGTGTTACCCCTCTCCATTAGACGTATCCACACCCCACCTAACGTTTTGTTTCCCACTTTATTCACTCTCTCCAGGCAATCCCACTGAGGCCCATGGTTTCCATGACCATCTCCTGTTACATGCCTGGTTTATTTCCCTCTTCAGCCCAGGGCTCTCCTCTACGCTCCAGGCTGGTATGTTCAGTTGCCTATTTGGTATCTCCATGTGGACATCTTAGAGTCAGTTTAAATTCTACCTATCCTACATGGAACATGTTACCTATCACCTTCTCTCTGCAAACAACGCAAAATAAGGTTGTCTTCTAGCTTTGCTTTTTCAAGGGCAAACAGCCCGGAACCTGCCATCCTTGAAGGCTTGCTTTTTTCATGTGCCATGTCCAATCAATCTGCCCCCAGTTCCTGCTGATTTTACTTTCTAAGGATTTCCCAAGCCAACAACTTCTCCCTCTTTTCATTGCCACCGCCCTAGTTCAAGCTGTCATCCTCCTCATCTGGGAAACGCCTCCAAACACTTTGACTCTGTTGCTTTAAAATTAGGGCTGCACTGCAGGGTGCAGTAAGTCACTGATGGAATGATCTGTGTTTTTTGTTTGTTTGTTTTGTTTTTATAAAATGTAACTTCCCGTGCCAGGCTCCTGTTTAAGCAACCAAATGGTTTCTCATTGATCTTAGAATAAGGATCTCAGCTCTGCCTAGTCTCCCCCATACCTCTCTCTATCACACATCCCTTCCTTGGGGCTTTTCAGCTCATCCCTTCTTCATTAACATTCCCTCCTCACCAGCACACACACAGCATCTCATCCATCCCTAGCCTTTGTACAGATCTCAGCAAACTCATTACTTCCTCAAGGAAGTCATCTTGCCCCATCTGTTTTAGGTCAAATCTTCCTCGTACAAACTCTCAGAGCACCCTTGCACTTCCCTCTTCCAGAAAAGTCTTATATTTATATTTGCTTCGGTTGATATTTTATAAACATCTTCCATGCCGGATGATAAACTCCATATAAGCAGGCACTATGTCTGTTTTTTGCTAAATATTCTATCCCCAACCCTCAACTTAGCACTTCCACTGGCTTCTGGGTGATTTCGGAGTTCTACTTGTGTATGCTCAAGTCTAATGTCTGCCTTAACTGGTAAAGGTTTTCTGCTTCTGTTACTTTAGGACCCTTCATCTTTCTCTGCCTTGTTTGCATTTTTGTGCATCTGTACAATGTCCTGATGAGTAAGCGATACTTTCTTTAAATGGACAAGAAATTCATTATTATTTTTATTTGTACCATTTGGACTTTAGTGTCTGTACCAAAATCAGTTTTTTCTTTCTTTCCTTTTTTTTTTTCAGTGCAGCACTAATGAATGGGCTGCAGTAGCCTTTGTTCCCTGGGTGTGCTCATTTTGCATCTGGTTTTCAAGGCTGTACTTTGTCATCAACCATCTGCTTCTTAAGACAGGTCTCTATGTTCTCTAAGGATCTCAACTCCATCTGTTAAAACTTCCTGAGTATTTTGTTCATTGTCAACCCAATTAATTTAGTCTCACCCTCTTCCCTGGCCTAATTCTGATGATTACAGCTTCCTGATAAACTTTGACTCTCAGGTTTCACAATTTCTCCAAGTCCTCTGACCTCCCTCCTGGTCTCAAGGACACCTTTTGTCTTTGGTTTCCAGCCCTTAAAGGAGGTATTTATCTACCTCAGCAGTTTTAGCAATAAAGGACAAGAGTTTGAAGAATTTTCACTAAAACTACTGAACCTCATAAATTCATACATTTCATTTTCATTGGTCTTTTGCTGTTGACTTTCCAAAAATTTCACCTACTTTGCTTTTCAACCACAACAATAGGGAAAGGGACAAATGACAATCTTTTTTTTTCTTTTTTGACTATATTACCTATGTTGTACTTTACATCCCTGTGACTATTTTGTGACTACCAATTTGTACTTCTTAACCCCTTCACCTTTTTTCACCCAGTTCCCCTCCCCCTAGCAACCATCGTTCTATTCTCTGTGTCGATGATCTGTTTTAATTTGACAGTCTTTAACATCTGTAAATTGAAGCTTAAAATTAAAATGCTGTTATTCCAAGAGAAAAGTTCTTTTTAGTACTTTTAAATCCTTTGGCCTACCATGTGTGGATGCATAAACAGAAGGAGGCTGCTCCATTCGTGATACAATAGATCAGATGTCTGGGCAAGCCTTTTTTGTGGTTACTTAAAACAATATTTTTAAGTGGGTGCATCTTTCTCATTAGTGCAAAGAAATATCTTTACAAAGAAAAAAAATGGAAGTGTAGTTATGTTAAAAATTAATGAGTCTTCTGAGAAAAACAGTATATAATTTGCCTTCAGTGCTTTTATCAGGCAGTTGAAAGAACCTACTATGTGCTGTAGGGCTGTAGATTTAAAGGCTACAGTCTCTGCACTCAGCAGCTTATTCCAAGCAGAATCCAGAAATACAGTGAATGCTCCATAGAGAGTAATACAAAGTTAATTACATACACAAACAAATTTTGAACTCAAAAGTAGTAAACTAATCTACTATAAGATCTTTATTTTAAAAAGGAAGAAAAGTGGACACAAAGAAGTTTGTGGGAATTCTTTAGGGCAGTGGTTGGCAAACTGCGGCTCGTGAGCCACATGCGACTCAGGAGCCGAGGTTTGCCGCTCTGTTGACTAATGAGTTTGCTGACCACTGACCTAGACTCTTACTATTGTTCCTTGTGAGTAAGCCTCTGTCCAGTGGTCAGCAAACTCATTAGTCAACAGAACCGCAGTTTACCAACCACTGGTTTAGCATTCTGCAGAACTAGAATTTGGAACCCTTCTGTTGCTTTTTTATTTGTTACATCTATGTGCTATAGGGGAAAGTTCATATTCTCTGATCTACTACTACTGGGAGAGATCTTTCTAAACGTCTTTTTAACACTAGAATATTGCCTTGAGCGAACATTGAGGTTGGTGATCCAAATTGACAAAAATAGACTAGAGATCATCTCTATTCGTTGAACTCTATGGACAGCATCAGTCTTACCTGGAAGAAATTTGCTAGAAATGCCAAATTTCAGTCTCTACCCAGACCTTCTGAATTATGATCTTTACTTAAATTCTTATGCATGTTAATATTTGAAAAGCTTACCTCTAGAATCCTTGATTTAGAGCAGTGGACTTCAAACCTTAATATGCATCAGAGTCATGGGGAGGATTGTAAAGGCAAAGCTTGTTGGGCTTTAGCCTCAGAGGCGAGGCCATAGCATTTGCAAACAACCTGCTGCTGATCTGGTAGCTATATTTTGAGACCTAGTGGTCAAAACAGTAATTCTCTATTTTGATTGTGCATCCAAATCTCTTGAGTAGCTTTTAAAAATATACCAAGGCCTAGACACCATCTCCTGATAATTAGTTTTGCCTGAGACCAGTCATTGTCTTGAAAACTTACTCATGATTCTGATATGCCATTTGGATCAGGAGCTATTTGCTAGGAGAGCCTCCGCATTTCTATGATTTGTGTGGGGTTCCACAAAACTGCCACCTTCCTAGTGACTTCAGGATCCTATCTCTGTTCACGCGGACTTCTGCATGCCTCCAGGCCAGAGCTGTGCAGTGCATAAAAGTTTATCAGAACTGGGTTCCAAGCTTAGACCTGCTTTTTACTGGCTATGTGGCCCTGACAGGTTACCTTATGTCTGAGCTTTAGTAGTGTATCTACTAGAACCATGGTCAGCAAACCACCGCCGCTCGTGAGCCACATGCGGCTCTTTGGCCCCTTGAGTGTGGCTCTTTCACAAAATACCACGGCCTGGGCGAGTCTATTTTGAAGAAGTGGCATTAGAAGAAGTTTAAGTTTAAAAAAGTTAGCTCTCAAAAGAAATTTCAATCGTTGTACTGTTGATATTTGGCTCTATTGACTGATGAGTTTGCCGACCACTGTACTAGATGGAAATAGTAACTTAAACCACTGTGGCCTGTTATAGAAAGTGTTAAAGAAAGTATCAAATCACCTGATCATATTAGAAACTCAGTAGCTGACAATTTACAATAAATGTGATAGTTCTCATTTCATGGGAGATGAGTATACAGTATTACTTAAAGTCATACCATTCATTTTTTTTTCACAGACCTGAAAAACTTAAAAGAATGTTCAATATTAAAACTATATTGACTGAGTGGAAATCAGTGGCAGTTTGAAGAGGCCCAAACAAGGAAGTTTGCTTGTGATATTATAGTTTATTGCTCTCACTATCTTTATTAAAACTCAACTTGCACAGTTCTATTCATCAGCTAAGACAGTTGTGTCTTCAGGAAGTGACTTACGGTATGGTGCCCTGGGTGGTTTACTATTGAGAACTCCAAGGGATTATAAAGTTTCTCTCAACACTAACGTGGTCAAGGTCAATGATAGATGTGTCAAGGGCTGACCATTGTCTTGATTATGTTAGGAAGAAATTAAATGTTTTCTATGAAAGACCCTATGATTTCTCTAATGCTGAATATTTAGGTGTGCAGTAGATGTTTTAATCAGTTGCTTTGGCAGACCACTTGTGTTTAGTTAGGTCATAAGAGTTCATCACTGTAGTTCACATGCAAATACCTAAGTACATGTTCCTAGGGTATGACAGCTATAACAAGCCTGGGGAACACTAGTTCAGCCCCTCACAGTTCCTAAATGAGGAGCCAGGTGATCCACCAGAGGTGAGTCACAGCTTTTCCCAGAAACAGGCTAGGAACTGTGTTCAACTAGACATACTTCTTTCTGCTATATTCCTTTTGTCGTTGTCATATTCTTGAATTCACCAAGCTTCTGTTGTATATTTAAGATGCTATTTTTTAATATGGTGGGAAAGCTTTTTATAATATAGGTCCCCTTTAACCTTAATTTCATTAGCTTAAAGAGGACCTTTAATGAATTCCAGGAACTTACTTCAAGTTACAGTTATCATTTTTATAGGTATCTGGGGTATCTAATAATTCTTGTGTAATTGTGTGTATGTATGTCCATGTAAATATATGTCTGTGTTTCTGAGCCTATGTATGTATGTGTGTATGTATGCATATGAGAAAGTTTCTCTCTCTGTGTGTGTGTGTATGTGTGTGTGAATATATGTGTGACTGGGTTTGTGTGTGTGTATATATATGTCATTTGTGTGTGTGAGGATGTCTGTGTGTGTGCATGTGAGTGTGTAGGTGTGTGTACAAATGCGAGGGGAGTCCTGGATCCATTCTCCCCATGAAACTCCCTGTGCTTCTCGGCAGAGAGCCAGAGCTTCCCCAGATGCTCTCCCAGGTCTGGGCTAAGAGAAAGTCTGCCACATTCCCAGGCTGCACACTGTCTAAACTGAAACATGTTCCCCTTTACCTGGGGTATTTTTGGTATCAAAGACTCTTTAGTCACTTGTAGACTTAACAGTCTTTAAAAATAAAACCATTATTTCTTTTCTGAGTGCTGCAATGTAGTCTCTGTTGGTGCTAAATGAAAACTGAGTTTGGAAGAAACATGCACCAAAAAAAGAAACGTTATATTAGCAGGATGACTTGCTATAGCTGTTTTGAATTGCAATAGATACTATTTTATTCTCCAAGTGTGAAAAGGCTTCTTGTACACTCCTTTAGAAAGAAAATCACGGAAGCTAAGTGTTTGAAGGACCCACTGAGCTCCCTTCCTCCTCTGGGTCTCAGTTCCTTGCTTCTTTAAAATGAAAGGCTTAGGTTATTTTTCTTTCTTTCTTTCTTTTTAAATATATTTTATTGATTTCTTTACAGAGAGGAAGGGAAAGGAATAAAAAGCTAGAAACATCGATGAGAGAGAGGCATCGATCGGCATGCCCCCTACTGGAGATGTGCCCACAACCAAGATAAATGCCCCTGACTGGAATCGAACCTGGGACCTTTCAGTCTTCAGGCCACTGATGCTCTATCCACTGAGCCAAACCAGTTTCGGCTTAGGTTATTTTTCTTATGTCATGCCTCTCATTTGCTTCCCCAAAGAATCACAATTTAGCATTTTTTTTTCCCATCTTGAACACCCTGGACAGCCAGACCTGCCTGACATGAAATATGTTACTTGTTCTGGATCTTAAATGAAATATCTAGTATGATATTCAATTCTCTGGAAACATTATTATAAACTCACTAGAAGCCCAATGCATGAAGATTCATGCTAGAATGGGCTCTCCTTTCTCTGACTGATGGTACTGCCTTTCCACTAGGCCCAGCCCCTTTTTGCTCAGACCCCTTCTTCCCATGTTGCAATGAGAGACCATGGGTGGGGCAGAACACCATAGTGACAATGCAAGCATCCCACCCCTGTCACTCGGCGGCTGAGTATGCAAATTAACCACCATCTTTGCTGGGTTAATTTGCATAACACTCGTGATTGGTGGCATAGCGGAGGTACGGTCAATTTACATTTTTGTCTATTATTAGGTAAGATTGCTACCCAATAATTTAGGAAGACAGAATAAAGCATGCCTGATACTTTAGGAAGGCATTCATGTATTGAGGCATTAAAATGTTGCTTATTTAGTTTAGAATTATACAACTGGAACATGAAAAAGGTAATTTCTAGAGACACAATAATTATTCTTTTATAAAAGACTAGAGGCCCAGTGCATGAAACTCATGCATGGGGGGATGTCCTTCAGCCCAGCCTGCTCCCTCTCCAATCTAGGACCCCTTGAGGGATGTCTGACTGCCCATTTAGGCCCGATCCCTCTCACAATCCAGGGCTGCTGACTCCCAACTGCTTGACTGTGTGGCTTCCTGATTGCCCCCTAACCACTTTTGCCTGCCAGCCTGATTACCCCTTAACCACTCCCCTGCCAGCCTGATTGATGCCTAATTGCTCTCCTGCCAGACTGTTTGCTTGCCCCTAACTGCCCTCCCCTGCAGGCCTAGTCCCCGCCAACTGCCCTTCCCTGCAGGCCTGGGTCCCCCCCCCCCAGCTGCCCTTCCCTGCAAAACTGGTCACCCCCAACTTCCCTCCTCTGCCAGCCTGGTCACCTTAACTGCCTTCCCTTGTAGGCTTGATCACCCACAACTGCCCTCCTCTGCTGGCCATCTTGTGGTGGCCATCTTGTTCATATGGGGCCAGTCATCTTGTTTATTGGAGTGATGATCAATCTGCATATTACTCTTTTATTAGATAGAATAGAGACCTGGTACATGGGTGGGGGCCAACTGGTTTGCCTTGAAGGGTTTCCCAGATCAGAGTGGGGGTTCCCTTGAAGTGTGGGGTGGCCTGGGCAAGGGGCCTGTGGTGGTTTGTAGGCCAGCCACACACCCCCGGCAACCTAAGTGGAGGCCCTGGTATCTTGGATTTATTTATCTTCTACAATTGAAACTTTGTAGCCTGGAGCAGAGCCAAGCCTTCTGCTCCATGGCAGTAGCCATTGAAACTTTGTTACCTTAAGTGGAGGCCTGGGCCTGCCAGACTGTGCGGAAAGCTTGGCCTCCTCCATCGCTAGGGGCAACTCAAGCCTCCCTCCTGTACTTTCTGTGGCTGTAGCCATCTTGGTTGAGTTAATTTGCATACTCACTCCTGATTGGTTGGTGGGTGTGGCTTGTGGGTGTAGCAGAGATATGGTCAATTTGCATATTACTCTTTTATTAGATAAGATGATGCCGTGCAATTTAAGGAAGTTTCCCCAAAATACAAAGTCTGGGATATTGATAGCAAACTTAGTGACATTGTCAAGTAGAATATTCCTGTTAAAATACTCCAAGGGTAAAGCATGACATCTTTAACAAAACTGATATCTATTAAGTGAACACATTGTGTAAGCTGATAATTCATGACACCTCCTAGCATATTTTCTTTTTTTTTAAAATATATTTTATTGATTTTTTACAGAGAGGAAGGGAGAGAGATAGAAAGTCAGGAACATCGATGAGAGAGAGACATCGATGAGCCGCCTCCTGCACGCCCCACAGTGGAGATGTGCCCACAACCAAGGTACATGCCCCCGACCAGAATCGAACCTGGGACCTTTCAGTCCGCAGGCCGACGCTCTATTCACTGAGCCAAATTGGTCTCGGCCATATTTTCAGTTTATATAAAGTTTCTACCTATGTCACTATCCAATGCATAGTCAGGGGGAAAAGACCACTTATCTCTTTTATAAACTTATTTTATGTTTATATTATTTATTTATTTTAAACCTAGTTCATGTGTATTCAGTTATGGCAATGTCAGTAATAACACTGTGACTTTAGGAGATGGCTAAGAAGATAACCTCACAGTCCCCACTTGTCCACAAGTAGGTGAAACCTATGTTGTATTTATAGCTACAAGAAATGTGACATTTCTGTCTGGAAGAAAAAGCACTTCAAAGAAACAGAGAAAAACAGGGTGATAAATTAACAAGTAAAAGATAGTAATAAAAAAATATAGAGCCAAGATCGGTTTGGCTCAGTGGATAGAGCGTCGGCCTGGGGACTGAAAGGTCCCAGGTTCGATTCCGGTTGGGGTCATGTACCTTGCTTGCAGGCACATTTCCAGTGCAGGGCGTGCAGGAGGCTGCTGATCGATGTCTCTCTCTCATCAATGTTTCTGACTTTCTATCCCTCTCCCTTCCTCTCTGTAAAAAAATCAATAAAATATATTAAAAAATATATATATAGAAAACTGGTAGGGAAATAAACGTAAGCATTTTCCCCAAATTCCCTTCCTTCAGTCATCGACTCTGCTTACGTTTTCTGAGGGTCGAAGTTTCTGACTTCTTAGAAAACAACAAGCTGATGCAAAAGGCACAGTGATCCTTTCTCTAGGTCAGGGGCTGGAAATTATTCTTAAAGGTACACATAGCAAATATTTTAGGCCTCATGGGTCAAGAGATGAAATCAAGGCTATTATGTAGGCCCTTATATAGTCATTTAAATAGTACCCATTAAAAATGTAAAAAAGCATTTTTTTTTGCTTGCGTGCTATACAAGAACAGGTGGTGGATGGCATTAAACTTTCATTGAGGAATTAGAATTTCAAAATTCTATTTTATATCAAATATACCATCAATGTTTTATAAAAATTAAATTAATTAGGACAGAGTTTTAAAACATTTGAATGCCATTTGTCCCCTCAATGCTATTGCTATTTTCCATTTAAAGTGCTAGTTTAAGAAAAGGAAGGTCAGCCTTCTAATTGGAGAAATTTTCCTCATGGGAAATTTCTATTGTTTTATCTCAGACAATAAGTTTCAAATCAGAAGATGAACACAGAGCTAATAGTAGAGATATAAACAGAAATAATAAGAACGGTAGAGGATGATCAAAGAACTGGATTCAATGTCAGTACTTTTTAATTGGATACTCTGATACAAGATTTCTTTTTTCTAAATTCAGTTTATTTTTTTAATCCTCCCCTGAGGATATTTTTCCATTGATTTTTTAGAGAGAGTGGAAGAGAAAGGGAAAGATAGAGATACTAGTGTGAGAGAAACACATCAATTGGTTGCCTCCTTCATGAGCCCCTACTAGGACCCAGGCCAGGGAGGAGCCTGCAAACAAGGTATATGTCTTTGACCAGAATTGGACCTGGGACCCTTTGGTCTGCAGTCCTTCATTCTATCCACTGAGCCAAATCAGCTAGGGCTGATATGAGATTTCATAATTACTATTTATTTCATTCTAAAAGTTTCAGAAGACATATTTCACATTCAATTGCTGTAAACTTGCTTGAAAACCTTACCTAATGATTGAGGTATGTGTTAGTGGAGGGAGAATGGTATGTTTGCACCTGTTCCTTCAACTGGAGCAAAACAGGCATATTCTCTTCAAGATTGGAACATATGGGAAGCAAAGAGTGTCTCAGCCCATCCTTTTCTATGCTTTCATCTTAGAAGAAACATAACTTAGCAAGCTATATTTCTCCACTGGCATTTGTGGAATTATATCGTTTGTCTTAATTAAGAAAATGAAAAGAAACTCGATATTTGTTTGAATCCATGTAGATGGCAAAAATATGTAAACAAGACAGGAAAGGATAATACACAGGAAGAACACAACCTTTTCAAGCAAACAGGAAGCTACAAAACATCATATTTTCTAATTTGGGGGGTGGAATGTGATGTGCCAAGCAATTCACATTTTTTAAAAAGTCAACCATCAACTCATTAACCAGTGTCTGTGAGCAGATGTTGGCTTAAGCTGGGGTGCTCTTTGGTGTGTTCAGGAAAGTGAAGATAGATATCAGCTTTTCAACAGAAAATAGCTATCTAGGATTAAAAAATGACTTCTTTCCTCAGATCTTACTTGCCATATTATGTTACATTAGAGGAGGGAACAGTACGTTAACTGTGCAATGAGACAGGAATACAAAAGTGTAAAGAACACACTTTCTCAGCTTAGATACATGCCATCATCTTAGACACGGGTAGCCATTCTGAAATGATAGCCCGATTGTTTTATGCAAACCAGTTGCTTGTGAATTGAAAGAAACTTTTCAAAAAACAACTCCAAAGTCTCCTGAGAGATGCTTTGCTATTTTAAATAGAGATAAGAGACAAGGTAATTCGGAGTGAGTGAGTCAGTACTGGATCCTTTTTTGTCAACTGTAATGCTTGAGCCTCTTGTTAATGTGAGCACCCACATTTTAGGGCTGCTGATGCTTTTCTTTTTTCTTTTTAAATATATATATATATTAGAGGCCTGGTGCATAAATTTGTGCACTACTGGGCTCCCTCAGCCTAGCCTGCGGGATTGGGCTGAAACTGGCTTTCTGACATCCCCCAAGGGTCCTGGATTGCAAGAGGGACAGGCCAGGTCAAGGGGCTGAGGAGGGACGCAGGCGGTTGACCAGCTGGGAGGGACTGCAGGAAGGCTCCAGGGTATGTCCAGCCCATCTCACTCATTCCTTATAGGCCGGATGCCAGCAGCAAGCTAACCTATCGGTTGGAGCTTCTGTCCCCTGGTGATCAGTGCTCGTCATAGTGAGCAGTTGAGTGGCCTTAGTATATCATGTTTCAATTGGTTGAACTGCTGACCAGTCGACTAGGCACTTAGCATATTAAGCTTTTATTATATAGGATAATGTTGATTACAGAGAAAAGAGAGAGGGCGAGAGATAGAAATATCAGTGATGAGAGAGAATCATTGATTGGCTGCCTCCTGCACATCCCCTATGAGGGATGAAGCCTATAACCTGGGCATATGCCCTGACCAGGAATCAACATGTGACCTTCTGGTTCATAGGTCAATGCTCAACCACTGAGCTATGCTAGTCAGGTGCTGATGCTTTTCAATGCTCTACATGGTTCTTGTCAATGGTGCATATAGATGATGAGATCTTCATTAAAATCATTGTAATTTATTTCTCAAGAGGGAGTTTAAGACAAATATTTCTAGAGTGGATAGACTGCATATTTGATTTATTTTGGTGAGAAAGTATCATATCAAGGTGAGAAAAATTAAGGAGGGCTGACAACTGTTCATAGAAAAATTAAACTGTTTTAAATATACAGAGATGATGAAATCACTCTTTGTTTTTAATAGGATTTGTACTTACTCTCTGCTGTGGAGTCTTTCTTCTATGTTACACTGATCAATTTTTCAAAAATTATTTCAGCAGACTTTGTGATTAAATTATCAACATCATGTAATCTATTAAAATTTAGTTGGTTCATATTTAAATGATTCCAGAAAGATAATCTCTAATTTTATTATTTTAAAAATTTTGCCCAGAGAAGGAAATCTCACAAAATCATTTGCATTCAACTATCATCTTCTTTAAACATCAGTTGCAGTTGTGTTCCCTGGGGACTGACTCGAATGAGATTACATGCAGGACTTCATTAGGGATTGCTCTTCAGACAGACAACCATGGAAGAGAAGGGAAGAAAAGAAAAGGGAGAAGAGAAGGGGGTGGCAAGGGAAGAGAAAATGGGTTGGGAGTGAGAGGGAAGAAAAGAGGGAGAGAGAATGAAGGGGCATAGAGGGAGAGGTTTGGGCAGAAAGAGAATTTGGAGCTGAGATGGCGCCTCAATAACAGTTATCTCATATTTCAGTGAGGGTGTTGGATCTTTACACTATTCTATATACTATACTAATAGTTTATACTGTAAACTATATGCTATGGTGTATATTCCAGATACTGTACTCTGTAATATTTTCTATTCTGTATACTACACTAGTGTACTATATACTATTCTAGTTACTATACTAATTCTATATACTTTGTGCTCAGTTTTATTCTCTATACTATATTAATATATTACATGTTGTGTATTATATAGTAGTATATATAATATTTAATATACTAATATATAATATACCCTACACTAATATATAATGTATATTATGGAAATTATAACATACTAATAGTTTATACTGCATAGTTATATTTTAATGCTGTCTCTATGTTATACTTTACAATTTATACCAACTATTAGATACTGCTGTCCCAGGAAGAAGGCTGGCAGTTGTGAGAGACTGCTCTCTTTGTCCAGAGCACTTTCTAAAGGGAAGTTTCTGGAGAAGACTGACTGACAGCTGTGGACAGCTCTCCCTACAGCTGGGGGGAATAAATCCTGAAGCCCTGAAGGGGATTATGCTGCTTCTCACAACAACCACTACTGCTTTAGAATGAGGAGGATTATTTTTACTTCTCACCTAACCTTCTCCCATTAAAATAGCTTATATGTTTAATTATGGGAGTATTGAGCAGCTACTTTTCTTCATGTACAGACTACATATTTTGCTCATACTGCAGAATGAGCTATATCACTGAAAGCCAGACGAACAATTCCAGCCCATTATTTTCTAAGCTTTGAAAGCATTTCTCTTGTGTTTCCTTAAATACATTGGTAAAATCTAGGGGAACAATATATTGATTTTGTATAACATTGTTGCAGAGATTATGGCAAGAGGACACAATACATAACAATGCTTGGAAGACATGGTTATAATTTACCCGGAAGAGGCCAGCTATTCGGGAGCACAATATTTTTTCATTTCATAGTAGACTGTGGGATAAAACATATGCAAGCACATTTTGGAGTATAAAGTAGGATCCCGGACTGTATATTTAATTTGAAGAGATAGGTACTAGGCATTTAGGGGAGAGTAGAATCATTAATTTGTTTCACTTGAACTGCATACTGAAAATCATTTGGCAATGTAAGAGGTGCATCAGTGATCCATGGGATTGCACCAGCTCAGTGACCTCCATCAAGTGACCAAGGGACACCTCCTAGGAGCCAGATGCAGCAAGGGTGTTTTGTTGACACTCCAGTCATTAGACTACTGGGAAGTCAACACTTCAACCCAGAACAGTTCCTGGAACCACAGTTGGAATCACATAACGAGGATTTCCAGTTGATTCTGTTATGGAGACAAAGCTTTCTTTTTACATTACTGCATTGATAGGACCAACTGGATATATAAGAGCGCAAATTAAATGAAATTCTTAGAAAAGTGGTCAATTCTAATAAGTTTAAGGAGATATTTCAGATTTCAGAGCATCTTAGATATACTAGAGATAACACGTAACATTTAAAGTCTGCACACATGAAAAATATTAATTTTCACTTTTGAGGTAGCTCGGGAAAGTTTTTCCTGATTTATACTTTCAATTAATATATAAATTATTGCCTTCTACATTGCAAGTTGATGACACCATCCATTCCTTAGAAGGGCAGGTGCTTTAAGGGGATCTTCCAGTAGCAGAGATGAGTAAACCAGAATTATAAAAGATACTCCATCAAGTTAAGGGGAATTTTATTGCAAAGAAATAAAAGAGGCTCTAAATCTGGTTAGATGAACAAATGATCTTTAAAAACGACACCTTCCAAAAGACTCGACAGAAAGTCATAACTTATAGGTAAAACAGTGGTATCGTTTTCTGCTCATTGAGCTTGCTCTGTGATTTATTTTTTTCCAGTGTGGGATAAGAAAATGAGGCCTTGGTAAGGACTTTTAGAGGTTATGCTTTCCACTCGTCTGCCTCTAGAATGGTGTGAGAGTCTTCAGGTAAGACTTTCATTCTCTAGGCAGAAATAAAATTGCTGAA
This sequence comes from Lasiurus cinereus, assembly GCA_011751065.1. Lineage (NCBI taxonomy): Eukaryota > Metazoa > Chordata > Mammalia > Chiroptera > Vespertilionidae > Lasiurus > Lasiurus cinereus. The sequence goes on along the minus strand of JAAGEH010000018.1, from coordinate 23,815,319 downwards.
CTTTTATAGAAAGGTTGCCCTCTAAATAATACTTCCAGTCAAGATTACAAGTTCCATAAATTGTGTGCCAAAGTGTGAGCTGCTCCTTTACCAGCTGCTGGAATTGCTTAATCCCAATGGTGGCAAGAATTTTTAACCCAACATCCTCTGCATCTTGTCTTTCATTATTTTGTTTACTTTAAATATGTAAACAGATGTCCATGTTTAAGAGATACAAGTACTCTTTAAAGTTATTTTGTCTCCAAATGGCTAATAACCAACATGATTTCTATAATTATCAGCAAATACTGAACTACAAATGGGTCCTGCCTCTGGGTCATACAGAACATGCAAAATCTACCTTCCTATGAATTTAGGAATGATGCTGTAAGTACACAGAGTTCTTTAAAATTGTGAGATAGGAATAGAAATTTCTCTTTCTCCTTTGTCTAGTTTTTTTTTTTTTTTTGAGCCTCAGCTCTTAGAACCTGAGAAGTTGAAATTAATCATTAGGTTTTCAGTTGACTTGGATGGGAGAGAGATCCTAATTGTACTTTTTTCTTGCAAAGTTTTAAATAAATAACATCTGCTGTCTTAGCCATAGATGATTTAATTTTTAACATGTGCTTTCAACCTTTAATTTTCTGCAAAGCAGCCACATCAATTATTAATTTCTTTATATTTTCTCAAAGCAAGTCAGACTTAAGATTCTTCATAAATATTTAAAAATACTGCTGCAAAATAAACAAAAACTTGTACTTAACTTTTAATTGGAAGTTTGAGAGCCAATGATTGCAAAAGCAACTAAAAAGCAAGACAAATATGCTAAAGAATCCAGAGAAGTAAGAAAGCAGATGCTAAAAGAACAAGGAGGCCAGATTCGGTCTCAGTTTTATAATGTAAACCTCATTTACTGCACATTTTACTGGGATAAAAGGATGTGGCCAAATTTATCTCAGGCCTAATTCTGATAGTTTAATTTTTATCTTTCTCTTTCTCATTTCTATGCAGGTTACTGAAATAATAAGTGTGTATGTATATATATGTGTGTGTGTGTGTGTGTGTGTGTGTGTGTGTGTGTGTATTTTAGAGGCCCAGTGCACAACATTCGTGCACGGGGGTGTGTGTCCCTCAGCCCAGTGTGCACCCTCTCAAATCTGGGACTCCTTAAGGGATGTCCAATCACCTGTTAGGCCTGATCCCAGCCTGATCAACACCTAACTGTTCCCCAGCTGGCCCGATTGCCCCTAATTGCCCTCCCCTGCCAGCCTGGTCACCCTAATTGCCCTTCCCTGCCAGTGTGGTCTCCCCTAACTGTCCTTCCCTGCAGGCCTGGTCCCGCCCAACTGCCCTCCACTGCTGGCCAGGTCACCCCCCAACTGTCCTCCACTGCAGGCCTGGTTTTCCCCCAACTTCCCTCCCCTATTGACCTGGTCTCCCCCAACTGCCCTCCTCTGCCAGCCTGGTCACCCCTAACTGCCCTCCCTGCTTGCCTTATAACCCCCAACTGCCCTCCCTTGCAGGCCTGGTCCCCTCCAACTGCGCTCTCCTGCAGGCCTGGGTCCTCCCCAACTGCCTTCCCTTGCTTGCCTGGTCTCCCCCAACTTCCCTCCTCTGCCAGACTGGGCACCTCCAACTGCCCTCCTCTGCTGGCCTGGTCATTCCTATCTGGCCACAACTGCCCTCCCCTGAAGGCTATCTTGTGGTGGCCATCTTGTGTCCACATAGGGTAGCTATCTTGTGTGTTGGAGTGATGGTCAATTTGCATATTACTTTTTTATTAGATAGGATATATATAAATAACTTGAAGCCCTAGCTGGTTTAGCTCAGTGGATAGAGTGTCAGCCTGCGGACCAAAGGGTCCCAGGTTCAATTCTGGTCAAAGGCATGAACTTTATTTGGAGACTCAATTCAGTGATAGGTTCAATTCCCTGTCAGGGCACATGCCTGGGTTGCAGACTAGATCCCCAGTGGGAGCATGCAGAAAGTAGCCAATCAATGATTCTCTCTCATCATTGATGATTCTATCTCCCTCTCCCTCTCCCTTCCTCTCTAAAATCAATAAAAATATATTTTAAAAATAAATTTAAAAAAAAATCAAAAATAGCCTGCATGTAATTAAAATAATAATAATAGTTATAACCTTTCTTTCTTGTCACTTGCAAGGCTTCTGAAGTAGATGTTGTTATGGGTTGAATTGTATCCATCCCCACCTGCCCAATAAGATATATCCCCCAATACTTGCAAATGTGACCTATTGGAAAATAAAGTCTTTGCTGATGTAATCAAGTTAAGTTAAGATGATAACACTGGATTAGGATGGGCTAGAATCCAATATGATTTGTGTGCTTATAAGAAGAGAAGAACCACACAAAAAAACATATAGGGAGAATGTCATGTGATGATGCAAAACCTGGAGTGATGCATTTATGAGCTGAATGATGTTTTATATTGTGGTCAACACCAGATACCAAGGAAAGGCATGGGACAGGTTTTTCCCTAGAGCCTCAGAGAAAGCATGGCCTCACTGATACCTAGGGTTTAGCCTCCAGAACTTTTAGAGATTGATTTCTGTTGTTTTAAGCCATCAAGCTTATGGCACTTTGTTACAGCGGACATAGGGAATAAATATAGAGATTGCAAACAAAGGTATTTTTCTTCTTTTGTTTAAAAATTATTAAATAGAACATATGTTTCATGCATGGAATGTGTGTACAATTCAACAAATAATCCTATCTAATAAAAGAATAATATGCAAATTAACCACCTCTCCAGTGCACTCACAAGTCATGCCCACCAGCCTATCAGGAGTGAGTATGCAAACTAACCCAACCTACATGGCTGCAAACAGGAGATTTGGGTTGCCCCTGGCGATGGAGGAAGCCCACGCCTCCACTCAAGGCTACAAAGTTTCAATTATAGAAGATAAATAAATCCCAGATACCACGCCTTCACTTGGGTTGCTGGGGGCGTGACAGCCTGAAAAGCACCATAGGCTCCTCCCCCAGGCCACCCCATTCCCCAAGAGAATCCCCACCCTGATCTGGGACATCCTTCAGGGCAAACCAGCTGACCCCTACCCGTGCACCAGGCCTCTATCCTATCTAATAAAAGAGTAATATGCACATTGACCATCACTACAACACACAAGATGGCTGCCCCCATGTGGACACAAGATGGCTGCCACAAGATGGCCAGCAGGGGAGGGCAGTGAGGAGTGACCAGGTCCACAGGCGAGGGCAGGTAGAGGCAAACAGGCTGGCAGGGGAGCAGTTAGGCATCAATCAGGCTGGCAGGGAAGTGGTTAGGGGGTGATCAGGCTGGCAGGCAGAAGCAGTTAGGGGCAATCAGGAAGGTAGGCAGGCAAGCAGTTGGGAGCCAGCAGTCCTGGATTGTGAGAGGGATGTCTGACCACCCGTTTAGGCCCAATCCTACGTGGTTGGACATCCTTTGAGGGGTCCTAAATTGGAGAGGGTGCAGGCTGGGCTGAAGGACACCCCCCCCATGTACAAATTTTGGACACCGGGCCTCTAGTTATAAAATAAACATCCATCTGACTACCAACAGTAAATGAGATACTGTTTTATTTTTAACAGGCCTCTATCGCTCTTCCTTACCCATAGCCTACTCCTTGCCTCCAGGGATAGTCCTTTGTTAGCTTTTCTTTACAGTTCCATCACCTCTGTGATCATATTATAAGCAATATGATTTAATTTTTGTGCTGATAAATCTTTAAAGCAGGATATATTTAGATAAATCTACCTGATGAAAATGCATTTAGAGCCCTGTTTAGGCAAATACACCAGTTATTAATTGATAAATATAAATTAAAACCAACACTCTGTAAAATCATGTTTTAAGTAAGCATATTCATTCAGTCAATTCACTCATTGAACACATTATTACTAGAGACATATTGAGTGAACTTCATTTTTCAGGCATTTCTAGAATAGAGATGAAAATTAATGTCAATAATTCCACTTTAACAAAGTATATAATTTAAAGTAAAATTATTTTTACAGTCATACTTAATTGTTATATACATATACATACACACTGAGAGTTTGTAAGATTTAGTAATATTCTTTATAATATCAAACACTTGATCAATACAATGGATTTTACCAGTTCATAGATTAACTTGGTTGATTTATGAGAGCATAAGTGTATAGTTTTAGATTAATTTACTGAGTTTCCCTAATCTGTCACATGAATTACTTTTGGTATTTCCATGTATATATTTTTTCTAATAGGTTAACCTTTCTTTTGATTTTATAGGCTACTGTCCTATGCGTTTAAGCATTACAATGGGCTATATGTGAGGAGGTAAACGGATTCAAAGTAATTTACTTTGTTTAGCCCTAAAATATTTGTCAGTAGAAAACTCATGTTTTAGAAGCACTGGAGTACAAGTGTTTTCTGCTTGTACTGATCCCCAGGAGAAAAGAACGGCTTGGCTAATGATTGTAATATAATGATGCTTTCTGAAACCCAGGAAAATTTCAGGTGCATTTTGTAGTTCAGATGAGAAAGCGATGAACTCTACCTGGAGAGGAAAAGATTAATTCACATAGGCAATGGCATATGAAAACCCATTCTTGTATCTTAAAAGAGTTTGTAAATAGTGAATTGCAAGATCAAAGCAGAGCAAAGTATATAACCTGTATTGGATTTTTTTTTAATGCCAAGAAATACACCTAAATGATGTTTATTTTTAAATACAAATGATCATTATTATTAACTTTGTGATGACTCTTAATTGGTCTTGTAAAGTAATGGGGAACTTACCAGCTTCATCGATTATTATTTATTTAACAGGAAATGTCATTGACTAATATGATTTGGTTGACTCTCGCACTATCACAGGGATCACAATGACTTTCCCCCTTCAGTTATAGAGACTTCTGTTATTTATTTCGAGCATGACAATATTTTGATATGCTTTATAATTTCTACATTTTTTTTATGCAAAGGGCCAAGAAAGAGGGGAAAGAGAAGATATAATCATTTACATGGCTAAGTTGCTAGAATTAGATATTTTGGATAGGAATGTAAAATGATTTGGAGATGACCCTGTCAGAGAAGGTTTTATAGAGCAAATGACTGAAGTATATATCCAGGTAGAAGGATGATGGTAGAAGGATGATGACTAATGTAATTTTCCTGGAAAGAGTGGGGAATTAGGAACAGGCAGGCAGAAGGAAGAGACTTGCAGGTGCATGGATATGTAAGCACCAGTAGAGGGAGAGGTGTCAGTGAGGGAAACAGATGGAGCAGCCAGAGACAGAAGCAAGAGCCTCAGGAAACTGGTGCCACCAAAACTGGAGGAGGAGGAGAATTTAAGAAAAATTGTGGTACTTAACAGTGTTAAGGATCGCAACTGGGTAAAGCTCACTGAATTTGGTGCCTAGTGAGTTACTAGCCACCTTCATCATCTCAGTTGACAACAACTCTATCCTGTCAGTTGCTCCGTGAAAGACCTTGGAGCCATCTTTGACGTAGGGCCCAATTTATCTGGAAATTCTATTTGTTTGGCCTTCACAATATATCAGTACATGGACTACTTCTTATCACTATTGTTTTTATAATGTAAATTAAATATCTCTCCTCCCTTACCCCATTCCCAACATTTGCAGTTTGGGTTTCCCTGCTCTATTATTTTTCCATGGTACTTCTTAGCTCCAGCATACTAGGTAGTTTCCTCACTTTTTACAATGATTGCTTGACATCTGTCTCCTCTCACTAAAATGTTAATTCCTGGGATGGGGGAGGGGGGTTGTTCTCTGTTGTGTTCTAAGGACATAGTGCATCAGCATAGTCAATATATGTTGAGTGGACAAGTTGTAATTTTGTTGTGTATTTAACTGAAATTTGATTTGAATTTTAGTTGGAACTGTGCATTTTACTCATGTAAACCAAGTTCAATTCTAATATGAGTTAAGTAATACTTTAGCAAAAATAATCTCCTGTTCTGTTCTACCAATTCTGTGATCAAGAATTGTTGCATCCATCATTTCCCAGAAATTAGTCAGTTTCTATTTTGTACTCTTGTAGGTAAAGGCTTTAGCCAAACTTTTAAATTATAAGATTAAAAATATTCACTGAAGCTAATACTTTATTTAGCAATACTTATGTACAAAGTGCTTATCCAGTAAACAAAGAATTTTCAATGTACAAAAAGGAGTGTATATATTCAAGGACTCACGGTCTGTTCTTTGGGTAATCTCATTCAACACATGCTGATAAGTATGTAGACATTTAAGTAATAAGGTTATGATATGAATACAAATTTTTTCATTGATGCAAAAAAAACAATTTATTTCATCATATCAGCAATTCATATAGAATCTTTTCATCACAAGATATTTATATTTTTTTCCTGACAAATCCTATTAAGAATTTTTAGTCTTTCTTTAAGTGAGTTAAGAAATTGACCTCAGAATTCCTTCCTTCATCCCTTCATTGTTTTATTTTTTCATTTCATGTCCCTGTCCCCATCTTTATTCCACTGAACAGTCAATGCTTGCTCTAGAAGTGAGCAAATGAAATGACAATGAACTAATATGCTTAACTTGTCCGGTTGAGTTCACTGCACATTTTGGCTCATCATTATTTTCTACATAGAGATTGTGTTTCTTCATTGAGTGTAATTGCATTGACCTCCTATGGAGTAGTATAATTCTCAACTCTCTCTCACACCTCTCTTTCTTACACATCTAGAAATTGTGCTCACATCCATTGTTTAGTCATTAGAGCTGACATCCATTTGCAGTTCTCTCATTATTTAAATCACTTCTCCTAGACTCTGGGGTCCATTTATTTTCTATTGCTTGGTCACTTGAATCCTCAGTAATAGAAACTTCAGGAGGCTGTGAGCTGGGGCTTTTCTTATGATTTGCACGTGCTAAGTTTACTGGGTGTATTAACATCACACCTGGGAGGCACAAACAAATGAAAACAAGATTTGGAACTCTAAGGACATTACTGTGGATGCAAGCTAATGGAGAGTGGAAAATCAACCCAGCTGAGCAGCACTTACTCATTGCTCATTTGGGTATAAAACCAAGAAATCTTATTGGTGCTCAATTTTCTCTTTACAAGTCCTGCTACCTTCCTAAAGTTCTTTATTCCAATATTTATAGAACATGAAAATGGATTTTTAAATTAAAAATATAGAATTATTTTATGTATAGAAGCCAATCAAGTGTCTTAGTTTGAAAATGGAATGAAAAAGTGCTAAGCCTTTCTTGCTCCTTCTTTGCCTTCTATTTTCTCTCTCTCCTCATTCCTTCTTTCTCTTCTTCCTCATTACTTTTTTCTTCACTTCTTCCTTTAATTCTTTTTCTCAAAAAATATTTATGTGGATAAAGCACACTGCATCCCTATTTGATAATTTGATATTTTGTATTTTTAATTTCATCTTTTGATGAAATATTTTAAGTGAATTTAGCTTACAAATAAAGATAAATTATCCTGCTTTCTTAGAATATAGTAAAGCTCAACAAAATAAGCATAATCTATGCAATTTTGAGCTGCTTTGAATATAACTTGGCTACAGGGATAAACAAAGGTGCTAAAGCTTATAGCTAACGCAGTGGCTTCTACAGTTTAAGGCAGATAGGACAGCAGGTCTTTGTAGAATGGTAAGAATATATTTTAAACAAAATTTTCAAAGTATAAATACAGAAAACACTTGTGAAATTTAATATAATTACACAACAGTTTTTAGAATTTTGCTTTTCCTTCAGGTATAGTGATTATGTTGTGAGAAATTGATCATTCCATTGATCAGTACCTAATCCTCTTATGTAATGAAACCAGAATAATGCCAATAATTATTTCTTTCTTGTTGTGTAATTATTTCATAATTTAAAATAGTAATCTTTCTATCAAACAATTAAAAAGCCCAGAGTAAGAATACATTTTATGAAAATGAAAAGATTAACTTTTTTCTATTCTCTATACCCATTCTTTTTATCTTGTTGACTAATAGGGAAAGAGTATTAGATGGGGAAGCTAAAGTTGAAAGTGAAACTAATTTTTGGAAATCAGTATCATTTTGAAAATCAAGTTAATAAACATAAGTACATCAGATCATACAGAATTTCAGTAGTTCCCCAATAAGTTACTTTTTAACCTATGAAAGGTCCTTTGTAATAGTCATACAACTGCGTGCTCTAGGTAGTTGTTTGACTTGCTAACCCCTTTGTCATGTGAGAATTGTACATAAAAGAGGAAAGAAAAAAGGAACAGGACAGGGTCACCAGTCCTATAACTTGTCCATGTGTAAATATTTGCTGATGAATTCATGAAGAAGGTAGACTTGACCTTTAACATACCTCTGATTGAAACTAAGTCAGGAACAAAAGCCATGTTGTATTACCTATATTCTTTTAATAATCAGTACCTATGTAAATCTATTAAATATAATGCTTTAGTCCTTAATTAGTTTATAATTTGGTAATCTGTATTATTTTCCTGATTTAGGTTTTAAGAGCTACAACTCATAATATTTAGATAATCAAAAACAAATCTTACATGATGCTTCTAAGCTATATGACTCAAATAAAGGCATAAATCTCAGAAACAGAAAATGTCTTTTGGGGAAGATATAGGATAGAGGAGGTCCACAAAATATTATGGTTGTGTTTGTTTTTTTTTTTAATTTGGCTTTTCTTATATCTTCTTGCATTTATGCAGGTCTATATTTATACCTTTTATTGTGGCTTTACAAAAAAATTAAAAAGCTAGTGTGTTTTCTATTTTTTAATTGAGCTACCCCTGTAGGCTTTGCTACAAAAAAGAAAAAAAAAAGAGTTCTTAAAGAAGCAAAACTTCAGGCTTATTTTTATTTATTTTTATTCTTCTGTGGCAGTCTAAGGTTCAATGCAGCAAATTAATTGAAATAATTTTTTTTCCCTGAACTTCAGTATGGTGCATTCACTGACTGGTATGTTTACTGATAACATTCCATTGTTACTTGCACAATATATTTTGTTAATTGAAGATTTTACTGGCTATGTTTCCCAATCAAACTTTTAATTATTTTCCTTGCAAAACTTCAACCCAGAATTTTCCATTTGAAAATGATAACCAAGACTAGGAAGGAAGGGTTTTTGCTGGGTTGCTGGGATAGGTATGCTGCATTTTTGCCTGCATGCATATCTTAGATTTTGAAACTTTCCACACTTCCTTAAAATCAACTTTCTCAGGCCTTCCCCATACTATTGTCTTTGTCATGGGCTATGCATATATGCAGATAAGTTCTTCTGTTAATCTCTCCCCACCCTTTACATCCAATTTTCCTCTAAAATTTCTCCATTTTTAAAAAATGTTTATGAGCATTTGCTCATAGTTTAGGCAGGGAAAACTGTATTTCATTCTTTAAAGAATACATGCCCTGCTTGATGTTGCCTCTGTCTCATGGATGACAATATCTCTTTTTCCCACACTATACTTTATCAAACTGTTTCAGACCCTTGTCTACACACTTGTGATAATCGTTCAGTTTTTTCATGTTTGCATATTATGTCTTCCCTCCTCCCTTTAAAAGGTGCACCAGACCTGTCCTTTTTTCTCTCTTGTTTAATATAATGCCTAACTCCTTCCCCTTCCCCCCCAAAATATATTTTATTGATTTTTTACAGAGAGGAAAGGAGAGGGATAGAAGAGTTAGAATCACCAATGAGAGAGACACATTGATCAGCCACCTCCTGCACGCCCCCTCCTGGGGATGTACCTGTAATCAAGATACCTGCCCTTGACCAGAATCAAACCTGGGATATTTCAGTCCCTAGGCTGAAGCTCTATCCACTGAGCCAAACTGGTTTCGGAATGCCTAACTCCTTGTAAGTGATAATTGAAGGAATGGACAGATTTGCCTCTTAAACACTGAACAATACCCAGGAGTATACTAAGGTTAAGATTATACAAGTGTGAAAATCTCATATATTTTTTTTTGAAACAAGAACATCAGAAAAAGAAGAAAGTAGAACAAGTAGACGAGTGAAGTAATATAACAGAGCTGTGCAAATTTGAAATAGGTTTTAAGTAAATCAATTAATTTTTTTTAAAAAAAAAACTATATTTTTATTGTTGATAGTATTATAAATGTCTCCCAATCCCCCCCCCCCACCTTTACCCACCTCTTCTCACCCCCTACCCAGGACTTCACCCTCTTATTGCCCATGTCCCTGGGCTATGCATATAAGTATATAAGTTCTTTGATTTATCTCTCTCATCCCTCCAACCCCACATTGAGGTGTGTCAGTCTGTTCCATGCCCCCATGCTTTAGGTCTTATTTGGTTGGTCAAATCATTTTGTTCATTAGATTCCACAAATAAGTGAAAACATGTGATATTTGTCTTTCTCCAATTGGTTTATTTTAGCCTAATAGTCTCCAGGTCCATCCATGCTGTCCCAAAGGTATTTAATCTTTTTGTGATTTGATTTTGCCATCTTTAAAATAGTCTCTATTACAGGGCCAATTAACTTCAGGAATCCAGATGAAAAATTCCACAACATTTAGCTACTAAATCAAAACTTTTTTTTAATTAAATCTTTATTATTCAGATTATTACATTTGTTTCTCTTTTTTCCCCTCCATAGCACCCTTCCACCCAGCTCCCACCCCTCCCTCTGCCCTTAGCTCCCTCCCATTGATCTCATCCATAGGTGTATGATTTTTGTCCAGTCTCTCCCTGTACACTCCTCACCCCTTTCCCCCTGAGAATTATCAGTCCATTCCCTTTCTGTGCTCCTGATTCTATTCTATTCACCAGTTTATTCTGTTCATCAAATTTTTAATTCACTAATTTTTAGATTCACTTATTGATAGATATGTATTTGTTGTTCATAATTTTTTGTCTTTTACCTTAGGGCTGCCTTATTAATATGCTTCTCTTACATCCCCATCTCCTTTACCCTACTCTTAACCATCAGTACTTAGGTTGCCCTGCAGTTCACTGGCCCATTCCTTCTTCAAGAGAGTAACATTTTCTGTGATTCCAGTAAATTTACCCCTGAGTTATTTGTAGAACAGTTTCATCTTAACCACTATTGTCAAGATGCTTAAATATTAAAATATACATTTTTTTGCACTTATTTATTTTGAATTAGCAGAGGTGTAGTAAGGATCTTGTCCTTCAAAGTCTTTTTTCCTTAGTGGAGCTTTCCAGTCCTTTGTCTCCTCTTAGAAAAAGCTGCTTTTAATGCAAAAATAAGAGAAAAATTGTCCTTAAATAATGCAGAGGAAACTCATAGAAAAAAATTGTCTACTTAAAGGAAATCAAAAGAAATGTTAATCAAATCACATTTCATTCATGAACTATTTAAAATATATATTTTTTACAATAAAGGCCAAGTTTTACTGAACATTCCTTTGATCTTAGTTTTCTCCCATTAAAGGTGCCCTTTCACATCCTCTGCATATATTGTTTATTGAGAGTCAGCTCAGAGGAAACAGGAGAGAGTAGCTTTAAAAGATGAATACTTACATCTGGGTTGTGAGAATGCAGATCTTTATGAAGACAAAATTGTTAATCTGATACCTGTTAATGTAATGGTCTGATACAACTTGCGATCTATTATATTCTCCATCACAAACAGTCTCAAGGTTGGCTGTAGGACATGGCTTTGAGCTGTGCCACACAGGAGATCAACTATTTCTCTGGGTTTCCCATTAGCACCTTGAAGGGAGTTTATTTACTATCCCCCTGCTGCATGGATTGGCTTATCATAAAAAAATTGGCCCTAAAATAGCATCCATATTCTGCTTTATGCCATTAATGACTAGAAAATTCCACACTTGCAGGTAGGGATAGCTGAAGAATGGCATCAATATCTAGATACAGGGATAGAAATTAAAATGGATTTCAGCTTAGGTCATAATGCATCAAAACAACTCTTGTTCCAAGGTTGCAATCAAATGCAGTTTTACAAGTATTAAAGAGAAGGAAAATAATGGGTCTGGGTTTTTATGTCAGTTTTTGTTCTGGAAAAATTGAAAATAGCTGATTTACCATTTTCTTCCTTTTTCTAAGGAAATAAAAAAGGCCTTTATAGTTGAAGTACTGGTGACCTTTCACAGGAATTATGCAGACAGCCGTGCAGGCTGTTCTAATGACGATGGTGCAGTCCAATCAGTTTTACTTGAAGATAGGCCCTCTGGGCTGCAGGGTAACTGGCTTAACAGCCTTTCAAGAGGACAAATCTGATACAAGACCTTAAAATGCACTTTTAAGTATTTAAGTGTAAATGGGCAGTAGGGGAAAGTCCTGTGGATCCACTGGGGTGGGATGAAGACACATTTGCAAATACAGGCAGCTACAACATTGTTACACCTTCACCCACCCAGAGTTTGCCCTGCTTGCCAGCTAGTTTGGATTTGTGACAACCGGCAATTTTTCCCCCTTAATACTCCCAAGTCCTTGTTAGGTACTCTATATAAAGCTAGTTGCCTTAGAAATATAGCTGCATTTTTTTATTTCACATTCTTATTTTTCTCATTTTTTGCCAACTGCATCTAGTGAAATATCACCCCTAGAATGAATATCTAGTGCTAATTCCACCTGGAGCCTGGGGTTTGTTCCTACCAGCCATTATTTCTATTGTCTGAATGAAGCACCCTGAACTGTAGCTGTGACTGTGCTCTACTTAAAAGATATCCCCAGCCAGCATCAACCTATGAACCGGGATGTCATGGTTCAATTCCTTGTCAGGGCATGTGGCTGGCTTATGGGCTTAATCCCCAGTGTAGGGCATGCAGGAGGCAGTTGTTCAATGATTCCCTCTCATCATGGATGTTTTTTTCTCTCTCTCCCTCTTTATTTCTCTCTCTGAAAGCTATAATATACACTAATAAAAGAGAAATATGCAAATTGATCATACCTCCACAACACCTACCAGCCAATCAGGAGTATGCAAATTAACCCAACAAAGATGGAGGATTAATTTGCATACACAGGTGCGGAGCTAAGACTGAAGGCTCCAGCCCATTCGAAGACTGAAGACTGAAGACTGAAGACTGAAGAGGCTTGGCTTCTCTGCTCTGGCCAGAGCGAAGGCCTGGGTCCCAGGTACCAGAGGAAAACCAGTGCTGGTAGCCAGGGAAGGGAAGGCCTATGGCACGAATCTTCATGCAACGGGCCTCTAGTAATAATAAAAAAAAAATAACCCAAGTCTTTTTTAAAAAATATATATTTTTTAAATTTTTTTATAGAGAGGAAGGGAGAAGGATAGAGAGTTAGAAACATTGATGAGAGAGAGACATCCATCAGCTGCCTCTTGCACGCCCCCTACTGGGGATGTGACCTTGACCAGAATCGAACCTGGGACCTTTCAGTCCGCAGACGGATGCTCTATCCACTGAGTCAAACCAGTTTTGGCGATAACCCAAGTCTTAATGTAAGATGACTTGTGCAGTAAATTTGGGGGCAGATATAGCATCATGCTTACAGGCCCTGGTCCTCAACTGAAAATCACCTATTGATGTAATGATGTCAGCTTATGATGCTATTCCTTGCAGATACCTTTAACTCCTTCAAGCTTCACTGTCCTCATCTGGGATGTAGGAATCAAAATGACACCTACTTCATAGTTTTATGCGTAAAGTTGCTGAGCATAGAACTTAACATATATAGTAGTAAGTTCTCAATAAAGCATGGTTATTTTTTTACTGCACAATCCAAATATGTTTTCCATTTCATAATTATGTTATTAGGCAATTGTTCTATTTTTGCATTGAACTTAATATTATTTCTTTTTTTTAATTTTAAGAGAAGCATGGCTACCATTAGTTGATATGAACTTAGATTAATTACAAAATAAAACAAAAATGTTTGGCTGATTGATGGCATGGTAGAGGTGGAGAAGGCAAAGTTTTTTGAACCCCTAAATGGTTCTGGCAACAATTCAGAAGTTGCCTAGTCTTGAACTGGAATACTGAGCACTGATTTTTCAACCTTCTTCATCTTACGGCACACATAAACTAATTATTAAAATTCTGTGGCACGCCAAAACCTGTTTGGCTCATGGGATAGATCATAGGCCTGTGGACTGAAAGGTCCCAGGTTCGATTCTGGTAAAGGGCATGTATCTTGTGCGAACAAGAATCTATGAAACAGAAGACATAGCAGAGAGGGTTGTCAGAAAGGCACAGATTTAGTGTCTGAAGAGGCCAGTGTTGTGAAATGATGTCTCTGAACAAGTTCTAAAGCAACTACTGGATGCATTTTTTTTTAAGTGGGCCTTATTCTTCTCATTTAAAAATGGGGATGTAGAAAAAAGGAACTATGGATTAAGAAATCTCACTCACTCTCATGTCAATCAGTGGGTATTTTAAGATGAATTTAAGAGAAAGCTCTTGAGTACGTAAAGGTGCTTGCAATTTTTTTCTTTAACCTATACTTTTTTTGTTGCAGCCAAAGAACCCATTGGATACTCTACCTAAACTGTCAATCATCAACTTAAACAAGTTCCCCATAAATTTAAACAGAAAATTGGTTTTGCTTTTGAAAGGAGGCAGTATTCTGTCCATTTAAAATAAAGTATTATAAGTAATAAGTTATTTTGTGACAAAACTATAGACACTGGCACATTGTAAAAAAAAAAAAAAGAATGTATAATGGACAAACCGTATGGACAACCTAGAGAGGATCATGTGGCATGGTGTGTGACCCTATGGTTGTATTTGAGGACCAGAGTTAAGGAGGGACACTAGCGAAGAGACTTCACTTTCAGGCCTCCCTGCTTCAGGACACAGGTAGCCTCTCCAATCGGAGAAGTACTCTCACTAACTTCTCACCTGGCTCTCTGAATACCTTTGTTTAAACTTGCTCATCAATGCCTTTCTGTTTGACCTCATAATCCCTTATGCAGAAATATTGATGGGTAGTTTATAAGTGTTCTATCTATTTACCAGTATCTTTCCTTTTCTCTAGAGAGTGTTGAAAAAACTCTTCTTAATCTTTTCAACCCCTTAAAGCTAGACAAGTTGAAAATACAAAAAGTGAAAAGTATTAAGAGCTCATTATGCAGTGAGCACCAGCTCTCTTGGGGAAATCATTCCAGAATACCCTTGCATTTCCATATAGAGAGCTGTTCACCTCTCCTCTCATTAGTGGTCCAACCTAAAGACAGCTGCTGGGCACTAACAAGGCAAATCTCCCTTCCAGTTGTACGCTGCTCCCCAAGGAATGAGTGGTGGTCCTTTGTTGTGGCTAATCATGCCTTTTTACCCTGACTCCACACCTGAGGTCTGGAGACTGAGTTAGAGGGACTAGAATTCTATAAATGAGGTTTTTGGTCTCATCTGATGCCCATTTTCAGACTCATGCCTGTCCTTGTTGGAGAGTTGTCAGAAAAGTAGAACTTCAATTGGGAAGAAAGGGAAAATGCAGTGGATAGCATAGGAGCAGCAGAATGTGTGCTGTGTAGCTTTGGACAATACACAGAAAATCAAAGCAGAGGGCACCCAAGCCCTCACTTATTACTGTGGGAATGTGGGGCAGAGCCCAGACATGAAAGAAGGATGGATTCACCCTCCTGGTAACACTGTGGCCAATGCAGAGGGAGTTAGAGTTTCATTTAGTGACTAGGATTATTACTCAGTGCCTCTCAGGACAGGAGGCCCTGATTGACAGGCCCTTCCCATTTCTAATGTCTCAGTGACTCTGGAATTATCACAGAAAAACAGGAAGCAGAAGCCCCACATTCTCAAAGTTAACACTGGCATTGTGGACCCGGATTTTACCCATTTCCACTTCCCAACACTAGTCCCATCTCAGAGCCTGTCTCTGATTTTCCTCAGATGAGGAACCAGTAGTCTCCTGAGGTGAGATTCTCCGATAAAAAGGTACATTATACCAAATACTTATATTTAAAGAACAAAGAACCTTGATTAATTATAGGAAATATCAATATCCCCCCAAAGCTCTCTGTAGAATGAATAGTTGTTACAACTTGAAAATATCAATGAATAATCAGCAGCAAAAAAGTGGAGAACAGGTAAATTTTAAGGTAGATTATTCTGTCATAGTTTGAGTATTTTTCAAAGCTGATATTTAAATTTAAAAAATTAATGTGCATATATTAGGATATTTTTGGTATATAACTATTAATTTCAACATATAGATTTACATAGCCATCACCATAATCAGGATATGGAATCAGCAAACCCTTCCCTGACTTCTTGCTCCCGTAGCCACAGATCTATTACCATTCCTATGTTTTTCCTTTTTCTGGAATGCCATATAAATAAACTCATTCAGTAATTAAACTGGCTTTTAAAAATCAGTATAAAACTTTTGAGGTTCATCTATGGTTTTGTGTATATCAATTGCTCATCCCTTTATATTGCTGAATAGTATGGAATCATTATATGAATGAAGAACATTTTTATCCACTCACCTACTAAAAGACATATGGCTGTTTTCATTTTAGGGGATTATGAACAGAGCTGCTATAAAAACATTCATGTGTGGGCTTTGAATGAGCATAAGTCTTTATAAATTTTTTTTAGGTAAATACATAGGAGGGAGATGGCTAAGTGTACACTTACATATAAAATACAGCCTGTTTCCCCCTTTTTTCATACCCACTAGCAATGTATAAGATTTACAATAGCTTTACATTTTTGCCAGCACAATGTCAGATATTTTAAAATTTAGCCATTCTCAAGGGAGCATAGTGGTATCTTATGTTTTTAAATTGCATTTCCCTCAAGGCTAATGATGTTGAGCATCTTTTTATGCTCTGATTTGCCACTCATATCTTCTTTGGTGAAGCATTTGTCCAACATTTTGGCTCTTTTTTTTTTTTTTTAAACTGGGTTGTTTTTCTTTTTTTTTTTTTTTTTTTTTTTTTTGTGGGGGGAGGCAGGTTCCTTTGTGTTCTGGGTACAAGCTAATTTGTAGATGTTCTTCCAATCTGTAGCTTATCTTTTCATTCTCTTAAAAATGTCTTTCACAGAGCAAATGTTTAGATATGTTTTAAATTCTTCAACTTTATTTCTTTTTTTCCTCTACTCTATACTTGAGTGTAAATCTTAAAGGAGCATCTCACAGACTCTGTATTAGTAACTAGCAGAGTGAACCAAACAGAATAAGTAATACCTCTGGGAATAGACACTATTCCTAATTGCAGAAGGAAGTAATCAGTAGCTAGAAGAGCAGTCTCTTTGATTGGAAAATAGAGTTGCAAGACAATGATCAACATTTTATAAGACTTAAAGAAAAAGTTTTAAGCACATCTTCTTCATTCTTGCAATCTGTTCTCAGGACACAAACACATTAATCTTGAAATTGCTGTCACTTCCTGAAACTATTTTATAATTCAAAATTAATGTTTGTCCACATCCTTTTAGGTTGCTCTGGAGACTAAATGTAGGAGAAAGGGCATTTTGTCAGGTCTTCAGAAGCAAGGCTAAGTGGCAGAATTGAAGCAATTATCTGAATAATTCAATAAAACTCCTCCTTTATTTAATTATTCAAATAAACCCTTATTTTTCTTTCTTTGCTTTGGCCATGGAGACTTCCTTGTTATCTAATTTACTTATGAAAATGACGGGCTTTTTATAAATAGTGGAGGCTTAAAGCTATTTAATGGTTAATGTTATTAGACCTTTATAATAATTAGTAGAGAACTAAACTCTGCTCTCTGTAGCAGTTTTGAAGAAAATGGAAAAAGATGATGTAATCTCATGTTTTCACACATTTAATTCTATCCCCTAAAGAAACTACTACTTGCTTCTAATTTCCAGCTGCCAACATCTGCAATTAAACACTGGCAAAACAATCACCCTCACAGCTGCTAGCAACATAGTTTACAACAAAATGTCAAATGTGTTTTTTGAATGTTGAATAAAAAAAACCCACTTGTTTTCATTTCAGTTATCACCTAACCTTTCTCTCAAGTAATTAATCATCCTGTTGACTAGTTTCCCAAAGAGATCACATGCTATTAGCATTCACTACAATTATGTTTAGTTAAGAGATAAAGAGACTACAAGAGAAATTCAGCGGTAAACATAAGATAGAATTACAAAGCCTGATATCTACATGACCTCTATGGTCCCCTCTAACTCTCAAGTCCTGGGATTAAAATCCAAGTAAGGTTTTAACCAGGTTTACAAAAAAATATTATCATCCTCACCCCTTGTGGCCTTAAATTCTGTTTAGCAAAGTTTACAAATGCTTCTGTATTCTTTCCTGCACTAGGAATTGTTCAAGTGTATTATATACACTTAGTTGAGAAATTGGTTTGTCAATGCAGCAGTCTTTCCTAAAATGTTTCTAAAATTAGTGTTGTCTGATCATACAAGTTAAAGCAGGTGTATTATCTGGCCCAAAGAATTATGGGCTAAGCAAAATAGCATTTTTTTTTTCTAAGTTGAGTTGAGGGATGAAAATTAATGAAAAGGTCTCTCAGATTTTTATAGTAGGAGATTTGCTAATTCAAGAATTCTCTTAAAAATGATATAGTGAAATGGGACTAAAAAGTTTATTTCTTAATTTTCTAAATTCATCCAACTATCATTTCCACAACAGACAATAATTATAATAGAAATAATAAATCTAATTCTGTTTGTCTCTTTTAAAGATAATTATACTTTAGGGATTTTCTGAGTAGATTTTCTTCAATACTATTTGAAATCTAAGCATAATGAGTTATATGGAGTCAAAGAGAGAAGATAGTCGGAGATATAAAATTATGAATTGTTCCAAAGATGAAGCTCAACTCCTTCCCCCACTAAACACACACATACACATGCATATTTTGTCTGAGATATCAGTTTGTTAGTAAGCAATGTAGTTTCCTGAGCTTTTATACATGTATAAAATAAATAAAACTTAAACAAACAAGATCTATTGGTTTTATATTTTTGAACTCTAAAATAAATATGACAATGAAATATAATGTGTATGTATACTACAGGGTTGAATCATTTTAAATTGCTAAATTTAGTATAGAATTGTTTTAAATCATTGAATTAGTACATCATCACCATTACTAAGAGCAAGTATAGTTCATAAAGGCCTTCTTATTTTCTTCCTTAATAATCCTTAGTGGCATGACATTGAACCTTTCTGTGCCTCTAATTGATTTTTTTAAGATAAAGCTCTGACCTGAAACCATAAAACTCCTAGAAGAAAACATAGGCATAAACTTTGTGACATTGCCATTAGCAATAATTTTTTTTTTTTTGGATAAGCCTCCTTGAGCAAGGAAAATAAAAGAAAAAAATAAACATCAAACTTAAAAGTTTTTGCACAAGAAGGAAACCATCAACAAAACAAAACAGACAACCTACCCCATGGGAGAAGATATTCACAAATGACAAATCTAATAAGAGGTTAGTATTTAAAATATATAATGAACTCAGATAACTTTACACCGAAAACAATCAAGTTAAAAAATTGGTAGAGGATCTGGATAGATACTTTTTCAAAGATTACATATAGATAGCCAAGAGACATATATAAAGATGCTCAATATCACTAATTATCAGGGAAATGCAAGTTAAAACCACAATGACATATCACCCCAGACCTGTCAGAATGGCTATCATCAAAAAATCAATGAATAACAATTGCTGGTGAGGATGTGGAGAAAAGGGAACTTTCGTACACTGTTAGTGGAAATGTAAATTGGTGCCGCCACTGTGGAAGACAGTGTGATGACTCTTCAAAAATAATAAAGTTGCCATACAACCCAGCAATTCTACTTCTGCGTGTTCATGTAAAGAAAACAAAAACTACTTGAAAAATACATCTGCACCACTTTGTTCATTGCAGTATTATTTATAATAGCCAAGATATGAAAGCAACCTAGGTTCACACATCCCATTTGGGCTCCCCCTGTAATTTTCCAATAAGATAACCATACACATATAATAAGATTTAATAAGAAAAATCGAATAAAACAGAGAGGAAGAAAGGAAGAATGAATGTCAATGCAGTTCATTCTATTTGGGTGGGTAAGCTTGAAGAGCACAGACACCTTTTCACTTTATCTCTTTATGAAGAGCACATTTTACTGTTAATCCTTAATCTATACCTATTAAACGAATGGGTGATTAAGATAGAGGAAGGTGTCAGCAGTCCATTTCTCTGTAAAATGTTAGTTAATATCTAAGATAAGTAAAGCGAGTGAGCAGAGTGGGGAAGCATTGAAACAGTCCCAATAGGAAAAAGAGGAGAGAAGCACCAGGAGTACTGGGAGTCATCAAGAACCAGCTGAAGGCAGAGACCATGGAATCATTAGTAAAGGCTTTGGCCAGCAGTTGATTTTCTATATCAGTTCCTGCAGGGAAATGAAGAAGAGAGCAATTAGGTTGGCCCGCTCCTTCCAAGGATGACCTCACAGTTACCACAGATCTTTGTTATCCTCTGTTGCCTTGGGGATCTCTCTAATAACACAGGATGTGTCCTCAGCCTGCAGTACCATCTCAAATATGGATTTAATATTCCATCTGCAACATACCTCATCAAGGTGCCTTCCACTTTATGGTAATGCCATTCGACCTGTCCTTTTGGCAATGACTCTGCACTGGGTGACGTAAATCTGCTACCCTCTTCTCCTGAGGACCCATTTGTCTCATAGTACCTTCTCCAGTGGCATATACCCTTCTGAACACCTTCTGCAAGAATCCAAAGTGTCTTTCCAATTTCCCTTGTTGCCATCAATCGACTTTCAATGCAAACAAATACTGGATTACCAAAACTGCTGTGTGTGTGTGTGTGTGTGTGTGTGTGTGTGTGTGTGTGTGTGTTACTATTAGTGAAGCCTGTTTAACCTTGGTTGCGTTCAGTTTCCACCATTCATCTGGAAACGCATGGTGTCTTTGTGAAAATTAGAGAAAGATGCCCCTTTCTAGCATGTTGATTAGGAAAAAGTTACCCCTGTGGGCCAGAAAAACTGCAGATGGTGCCTTTATGTTGAGAAAGAGGTGCTCTGTCTTTTGGGAAGGGGCAGCTCCAAGGCAGGGCCCCCACACTCAGCAGAGCCCAGGAGGAACTAGATCTCCCATACACAGCTCTGTCTGGGATCTTTGTGCAGAGCGGAGGCCTAATGGTTCATAAACTGACTTGTATAACATTTTGTATACATTGAAGCTTAAAGAGATAGTGACTACAATGCATCCATAGGAAAGTCACTTTAATGAACTTATTTTAGATAATTATCTAAATACAGAAGTGGGGGGCTATTTTCCTTTCCACAGTATACCCTTTATTTAAAAAAAAAACACACACACACACAACAGCAATGATAATATGGCAGTTTTGCAGTCTTAGTGCTGTGCATGACTTCTGTTTATCCTTGTTTAAGTTATCAAACTGAATGTTTTTGTTTATAAACATGAGAGGAAATATTGTGCCACTAAAAAAGCCCATTGTTCTGAATAATAAAACTGCCAGAGAAGGTAAATGGAACATCAGGGCACGAATTTATTTAAAGAAGATAAAAGACTTTGTTTCCTCAAACTCTCTGATGGAGACACTCAATCAAACCCCAAATCTGAAGGAGCAGATATTAGATGTCAGATGCGTGGGTCACTCATTCATCTCCCCTTTGCCTTGATGTAACTCAGCTCAGAACAAGGGAAGAGTCTGCTGTAATTAAGATGCACAGACAAGTCTCACCACTCTGGGTGTTGACAGTTGCCTGAAGTAGCAATCCCTGATGTGTTCAAGCATAGCTGAAAAAATCTGATGATGGCAAACAGTATTAAATGGGCGGGGACAGTGAATAAATAAGATGAGATGTAATATGATTTTCTTCTCATCCATCTTTCCTTTTCCCTCCCAATGCAGACCCAAAGCCTTTAGGAGAACATTTTGAAAACATGAAAAATGACTCTTCTTCAACTGCTATTTTTGAAATTGTCTTCATAAAGACTCAACAAATAACGTGATGAGCCTTTCATTTCAATATTTTAATTGGCTTCACGTTAATTAAGTGAAACTCTTTAAGGCCAACTTGATGATTTTCTTTGAGGATTGTCCTAAAACCCAAATATTTATAATTACCAAACTGCATGAATCTCATACTTACACTGTGGCCCCCTTTAAATGGGGGAAAAACAGCTCAGGCCCCCAAAAGGCATTCATTCTTTTGGTAATGTAATACCAATTCAATTTAAATCATCTGAAAAATTACTCAATTCAATTCTGAACACAAGCGATTGCCATCCTGGAATAGCTCTCCTTCTCTTTGGCCTTTTCTGCAGGGGAGCTGATAAGGAGCTGGCGGGGCTGACATGTGTGTACAAACACACAAGCTGAAGTAATGCTCCTGGAGGGAATGCCTCTGTACTCACATTGCATCTGATGTTGCAAAGTCTCTCTCTCTCTCTCTCTTTCTCTCTCTCTCTTTCTGTGTGTGTGTTTAAGTTACCCCTGTGGACCAGAAAAACTTTGTTTATGTATTCCTTATATAACCGTGTTTATCCATTCCTTATATATTTAAATCCCACCAAATTTCAAATATCCAAAATGACTTATTTACAAAATACATTTTTTAAAGCTGAAATTAGAAGAGGAGTTAGAGCAACTCAGTCTTTAATAGAAACTTAATGAATGCCTGTGGTATTCTGGAATGAGTCAGACACAATCTTGATCTCAAGCAAGTTGGAAAAAGGAAGATAAGGATGTAAATAATTAAAATACAAAGCTGGTGAGATGAGTCATTCAGGGGTACAAGATGAACTGGATTCAAAGGAGGGATTACTGGAGTCCTTTTGGAACTGTAAAACAGTTCTGTGAAACTAACATTTCAGATTGGCTTCAAAGGTGAGTAAGTCATGACAGATAGAAATATGTCATATGTAAAGAATAACATAAGCAAAGGCATAGAGAGGAAAGGACTGCAGGCGAGTAATTTCTTTTGGCTGGACAGTGGGGTGTATACAAAGCATATTAGGAATGAAGACCAGAATGTTCTTTCACCTGGGAGCAGTGTAGATTCAAGTGCAGTAAAGAAAGAAATGTGTGTGTGTGTGTGGGGGGGGGGGGCGGGGTGGCGGGCGAGTGGGTGGGGAGTGTTGTAGCTGCAATCCAAGAGGCAGAAAGAGGAACTCGGTAAAGGTGGTAACAGCAGGAAAAGCAAAGAGGTGAAAAATCTTTTAAAGGACTGCTTGCTATAAACACTGGTGACACATGAGATGTGGTGACAAGAACCAATGATGACAGATTCAGACCTGTGTACCAAGGGATGTTGCCAAACAACAAAGTCGAGAGGAGGAATTGATTGTGGAGAAAACAAAACCCCTTTGTTTTGAGATTTGGTTCATTTGAATACTTGGTGGAATGGCCAATGGCAGAGGGACTCTTCCTACCAGACACATCCATGTGTTATATTGCCCCTAGGGATGTAAACTTGGGCTTCAGGGGTCAATGATGGACATTTATATGGGAAAATGTAGGCATTACTAAAGGAGAAAGGCAAAGGAGGAAAAAAAAAAAGATTGAATTGCTTTAACTCCTCTCTCAAAGGGTATACCAAGGAGTTGAATATAAATAGATCAGATTAATTGGGGAGCAGGATGATCTTTTTGTGTTTAGGGGGTCACTGACAACATTGAAGATAAGTGTTGGTAGAGAGCTGGGGGTGGGGCCCAGAGGAGAAGTCCTGAGTGAGGAATGGATAATGTAAGAGAGAGATGAGAGATCTCCATCTAGCCTACAGCTTCTTTTGAGATTTGAGCCATGATGTGCTGTTAAGAGACCCAAATTGTGTAGGGTGACCAACCAGGAAAGTCCTGTTTTGGCACTAAATGTGTGCATCCCAGAGAATTCCTCAGCTCTGGACAAACTGGGATGGTTGGTAACCCTGTAACTCCTACTGTGACATCTGGCACTTAGTAGGATTTGTTGAGTGAATGAAAAAAAAATGTTTATGACAGCTCTGAATATTTTTCCTTAATTTTCAAAAATGAGGTTGATAATATCTATAGTGGCCAGAACATGAAGTTTGCTTTGACAACCAAAGGAAATAATGTATATGAGAATATTTGAAAAAAAAGAAATACTATATAAATGTTTGCAAATATAGAATAATTTATATTAATTTTTACATATGTTTGACTTATTTAAAAAGCATACTATGCCCTGGCTGGGTATCACAGATGTTTAGAGTGTTGTCCCTATGCACCAAGATTGTGGGTTCATTCCCTGGGCAGGCCATATGCAAGAACCAAACATAAGTAAATATAACAACAAATTGATCTTTCTCTCCTCTCCTTCCTCTCTCTTTAAAAATCGATAAATAATTTTTTAAAGCATATTATTGTTTGTTGAAGTTTTCACTACTATCTGTTTTTTTTATTTTGTTTTGTTTTGGCAACCTCTCATTTCTGGTGATCTGATATTGGCACTGAAATTTGTAATTAATTTTGTTTATATGGCACCCAACAACGAAGGGCCTCTGGCACCTCCCCAAATACTTCATTAAATATAGTCATTAAGTAGAGGAAAGGAGTCAAGCAAATTCCTAAATCGGAGATGAAAAAAAAAAGAGCAACTGGCAGATGGGGGAAAAAGGAATTGCACAAATTTATTTAAATATCAATTGAGAGAATTGTATCCACTATCCAGGGACAAAAATTTGGTTGTCTAAATTTAGCTTCCCATTCTCCTGCCCTTTGGATAAAAGAGTCCCTGAATCATGGATTTTTAATAAAAATTTCCAGCCTGTTTGCCCCTAACTACCCTCCGCTGTTTTATTTATTAAAAATATTATTTTGCTTTTTTACTTATCAAATTCTCTGGTTAAAGCTAAAAAAGACCTTGGAGGTCATTTCATCCACCTTCTTATTTGACGTGTGATTTTCATAGGAAGAACTCTGAATAATATTTTCTTAACATACAGAAAAAGAACTTTTATGAGCCTACCTTGACTAAGTGAAAGGTGCTCTCCCAACTGAGTTAGGAACTTCTGGCTTGTTTCAAGAGATAGACAAGGGCTGAAACCGGTTTGGCTCAGTGGATAGAGGGTGGGACTTCGGACTGAAGGGTCCCAGGTTAGGTTCCGGTCAAGGGCATGTACCTTGGTTGCAGGCACAACCCCAGTGGCGGGTGTGCAGGAGGCAGCTGATCGATGTTTCTCTCTCATCGATGTTTCTAACTCTCTGTCTCTCTCCCATCCACTCCCTTCCTTTCTGTAAAAAAATTAATAAAATATATTTAAAAAGATAGAGAGAGAGAGATAGACAAGGGATAGACCAGACTCTCTCAATCACTCCATTCACATACCTGCTCTATCTTCCCTGCTAGATGAAACCACAATCTTATGGCCCTGGGGTATTCTGACTCAGTTTTATCCCCCAAGAATTGTTCTGTGAGGAAGACTTATTATCTGCTTTCCTTTCCTTATCTTTCTTCAGCTCTCATTGCTTTCTTTTTCTAGTAATAACTTTATATATTTCTAGGAGTGATAGATGTGATATGATTCAGGAAAATTAATCAAGGACTTTTTTTTTTTCTATAAGAAATTTGGCCTACTCTTACTGCCTTTGAAGATTTCCCTGGGAGACGTCCTATGTTTGCTATCCCCTACCTTTCAAGTTCTATTTCCACAGCAACAAAAGAGTTTCTGAAATTAGAACTTCTCCACGAATAAATTATTATGTGATTTGCAGAATGATTATTCATTTTAAATCTCCAAATTCTAACACTATTGTGCTATGATAACAGATTTTAATAAATTTCATGCACACATTTGACCTGGATAAGCACATTGTGTGAGTTTACATGAACCCTGTTATATAATGTCTGATTGTCAAATTGTACTAATCAAACAATAACTCTAATACTATACCAATATTTATATTATTAGCAAGAACAGATTATTTGTTATCATATGTATTTCATGCATATGTAATTTGTCATATAACTAGCTTGTGTTAAATTGTGACATAAAGATACCTCTCCTCATTTTCCCTAGTAAAGTCTCAAAGTTTTACTTTATAGAGGCGTCTATTGCTGAGAACACCTTCAAATGTTGCTGCTTCCAAAGCACTTCCACTCAAAGAAGATGGAAAACATGAGAGTAACTATATGGGATTGTATATCAGACTTGAAAGTTGCAGCACTGGTATGTTTGATTGAGAGAGAGGGTGCTGGAGTACGAGGAGACATGGCATCAGAAAACTTAATTCACTTCTGACTACAACTCTTATTAGCAATTTGACTTTATGTAGAAATGCCATATGTCTCATATTTTTATACTTCTTACTAGAGGCTTGATGCATAAAATTCATGCAAGAGTAGGCCTTCACAGCCATGGTGGCTGCCTAGAACCCTCCCTTGCAGCCCCGGCAGCTTCCTTGATCCTGAGGCTGCAGCCTCAGCTTCCTCAAGAAGGTCATTGGGAAGGATATCCCATCAAACTAGCATATTAGGCTTTTATTATTATTATAGACTAGAGGCCCGGTGCACAAAATTCATGCACGGGGGCAGGGTGGGTATCCTTCAGCCAGTCTATACCCACTCCAATCTGGGACCCTTCGAGGGATGTCCGACTGCCCATTTAGGCACGATCCTACCGGGATAGGGCCTAAATGATCAGTTGGACATCCTTCTCACAATCCAGGAATGCTGAATCCCAACTGATTGCCCCTAACCACTTCTGCCTGCCAGCCTGATCACCCCCTAACCACTCCCCTGACAGCCTGTTTGCCCCTAACTACCCTCTGCTGTGGGCCTGGACACCCCTAACTGCCCTCCCCTACAGTCCTGGTCTCCCCAACTGCTCTCCCATGCAGGCCTGGGTCCCCCTAAACTGCCCTTTCTACAGGCCCAGTCACCTGATTGATGCCTAACTGATCCCCTGCCAGCCTGTTTTCCTCTAACTGCCTTTACCTGTGGACCTGGTCACCCCTAACTGCCCTCCCCTGCAGGCTTGGTCACCTCTAATTGCACTCCCCTGCAGGCCTGGATCCCCCTTAACTGCCTTTCCCTGCAGGCCAGGTCACTCCCAACTTCCCTCCTCTGCCGGCCTGGTCACTCCTAACTGCCCTCCCCTGCAGACTTGATCACCCCCAACTGCTCTCCCTTGTAGCCCTGGTCCCTCCCAATTATCTCCCCTGTTGGCCTGATCACCCACAACTGCCCTCCCTTGTAGGCCTGGTTTCTGCCAACTGCCCTCCCATACTGGCCATCTTGTGTCCACATGGGGGCAGTCATTTTGTGTGTTGGAGTGATGGTCAATCTGCATATTACTCTTTTATTAGATAGGATAGAGGCCTAATGCATGGGTGGGAGCCAGCTGGTTTGCCCTGAAGGGTGTCCCGGATCAGGGTGGGCATTCCCATGGGGTGTGGGGCAGCCTGGGCCAGGGGCCTGTGGTGGTTTGCAGGCTGGCCACATCCCCCAGCGACCCAAGCAGAGGCCCTGGTACAGGGATTTATTTATCTTTTACAATTGAAACTTGGTAGCCTGGAGCAGAGCTAAGCCTTCTGCTCCCTCCATGGTGGCAGCCATTTCTGTTGGAATTTATTTATCTTCTATAATTGAAACTCTGTAGCCTTAAATGGAGGCCTGGGCGGACCAGGGTGGGTGGAAAGCTTGGCTTCCTCCATCACCAGGGCAAACAAAGGCTCCCTCCTGCTCTCTCTGTGGCCATAGCCATCTTGGTTGGGTTAATGTGCATACTCACTCTTGATTGGCTGGTGGGCATAGTTTGTGAGCATGACTTGTGGGTGTAGTGGAGATACGGTCAATTTGTATATTATTCTTTTATTAGATAGGATGCCTTTATACACTGAGTGGCCAGATTATTATGATCTCTGAATGCATAATAATCTGGCCATTCAGTGTATATCATCATACTATCTAATAAAAGAGTAATATGCAAATTGACCACACCTCTGCTATATCCACAGGCCATGTCCACCACCCAATCAGAGCGAGTATGCAAATTAACCCAACCAAGATGGCTATGGCCATAGAGAGAGCAGGAGGGAGGTTTGGGTTGCCCCTGACAATGGAGGAATCCAAGCTTTCTGCAAACCCTGGCAAGCACTTAAGGCAACAAAGTTTCAATGGCTGTGTGAGCAGAAGGCTTGGCTCCACTCTAGGCTACAAAGTTTCAATTGTAGAAGATAAATAAATCCCAGATACCAGGGCCTCTGCTTGGGTCACCAGGAGCTGTGGTCAGCCTGAGAACCACCACAGCCTCCTCTCCCAGGCCACCCCATACCTCAAGGGAACTCCCACCCTGATCTGGGACACCCTTCAGGGCAAACCAGCTGGCCCCCACTCATGCACCAGGCCTCTATCCTATCTAATAAAAGAGTAACATGCAGATTGACCATCACTCCAATACATAAGATGGCTGCCCCATGTGGTCAAAAGACTCTGCCCCAATGTGGACACAAGATGGCCACCACAAGAAGGTTAGCAAGGGAGGGCAGTTGGCAGGGATCAGGCCTGTAGGGGAGGGCAGTTAGGGATGACCAGGCCAGCAGAGGAGGGAAGTTGGGGGTGATCAGGCTTGCAGGGGAGGGCAGTTGGGGGAGATCCAGTCCTGCAGGGGAGGGCAGTTAGGGGTGACCAGGCTCACAGGGTAGGGCAGTTAGGAGCAAACAGGCTGGCAGGGGAGCAGTTTGGAATCAATCAGGCTGGCAGGGGAGTGGTTAGAGGGTGTCAGGCTGGCAGGCAGAAGTAGTTAGGGGCAATCAGAAAGGCAGGCAGATAAGCACTTGGGAGCCAACAGTCCTGGATTATGAGAGGGATGTCCGACTGCTTGTTTAGGCCCGATCCTACTTGGATCGGGCCTAAACAGGAAGTTGAACATCCCTTAAGGGGTCCCAGATTGGAGAGGGAGCAGGCTGGGCTGAAGGACACCCTCTACCCCTCATGCATGTATTTCATGCACTGGGCCTCTAGTACTTAATAATAGACAGACATGCAAATTGACCATACCTGGGCTATGCCCAGAGTGAGTATGCAAATTAACCCAACAAAGATGGAGGTTAATTTGCATACATTGGCACCCAGCAGCCTGGATTCTGGGGACTTTCTAAGCACCTAGGTCACTCCGAGGTAGGCCCAGGGTGGGTCCTTAGCAACTGGGAAAGGCCTGAACCAGGGGGATCCTGGGCAGGGGTAGAGCCAGGTGATCAGACAGAGCTGGGGTATCCCTGCCCAGGACCCAAGCCTTGGCCAGAAGCTTGGGGCCTTGCCAGGGGCACAGCCAGCAATCAGCAGGAGCTGGAGGTCCTCTGCCCAGTCCCCGAGGCTTTAGGCCTTGACAGGGGTGGAGCCGGAGATCGAAGGTGATAGGTGTGAACTACAGAGAAAACACCTTCTCTGACTGCTCATTGGCTAAGCTCCCTGTATGCCACTGGTAATATTCTTAATAACTTGGGTATAATAATCCAAAAAGGTGATCTAGAGCTTTTCTACCATACTCTTGGAGAAAAAAACAAAGTTCAGCTGCTGGAGAGTTAAGAATTGTCATATCCTGCCCTAGCTGGTTTAGCTCAGTGGATAGAGCCTGGGCCTGCTGACCGCAGGATCTGGGTTTGATTCTGATCAAGGGCATGTACCTAGGTTACAGACTTCTCCTTGGCTGGGCCCAGGTCAGGGCTCCTGCAGGAGGCAACCAAAGTGTCCCTCTCACATAGATTTTTCTCTCTGTCTCTCCCTTTCTCTTCCACATTCTCTAAAAATCAATGGAAACATATCCTCAGTTGAGTATAAAAAAAAAGAAACAAAGAAATGTCATGTCTTATGAAAGATACATCTTGAAAATGCCTAAAGAAAATTGTCATTTTTTCATGATGAAGAGTCTGGAGTCCATGTTGATGAAAACACCGTGGTGGCTGTGGTGACTGGCAGTGGCTGCAGCAGTGAGGGGTGATGGGGCTGCTGCCTTTCCCTGATCAGCTCTTTCGCCTCCCACAAAGGGAGGCCAGACTGTGGCTTAGGCTCACTGCACATGGGGAGCGGGCCTAAGTTGTCACTAGGGCATCCCTTGAGGGCTCCCAGTGTGTGAGAGGGGACAGGCTGGGCTGAAGGACCCCCTCCCCCAGTGCATGAATTTCGGGCACTGGATCCCTAGTCCTATATAATAAAAGGCTAATATGCAAATTGTTCCCTCAACCAAGAGTTCGACTAGAAGGCAGGCCAGCCAGCCAATCTCCCATGTCTCCACCCTCTGGCCAGGTTGGCTGGACCCCACTGATGCACAAATTCATGCACTGGGCCTCTACTATATATGTATATACACTCAGTGGTCAGATTATTATGAGTTCAGAGATCATAATAATCTGGCCACTCAGTGTAAATGCCCACTGCATACTTTTCAGTAAATGCTAACATAGAATTTCTAAGGCAGGTCAAATATAATGATTTCTTATAATTAGTCACTTTGGGGGAGCTGCATTTATTTCCATCAAATTTTATTTCTTAGAAGAGTACCAAAAATTCAGTTATTCAGAAAAAATTTTTTCCCTTGGGTATCTGGGATAAAACATCTCACAAGCTCGGTACAAGCTTATCTTGTAGTATTGGCTATAGGTTTCTGAGACAGAATTGCATTTCATTCTCAAACTAGTTTTACAGCTTAGTAACATGTTTTTCTTTTTTCCTTTTACAAGGAAAAAATTTGGTCACAATCCAGCTGCATTGTTCATATGGTATTCTCTTCTTAGCTGGAATTTGCTCCATAGGGTTTGAATCTTTATTTTTCAAGTAAACAAAGTCAAATAAGCATACGATTATTTGTAAAATGTTTTCCTGTAAAATTTATTTTCCTTTTAAAAATTTTGTTAGCATAATGTTGATGATGAGGGCTGTCTGGATGCATTTTTTATTTTTATTTTTAAGCTTCTGAGAAAAATTAATTATATTTTTTAAGATCACCTTACGGGATTTGTTACAGTAATTTTATTATGTGGAGTTAAAATATACACTGGACTTCACACTTGATAAAATATAGTACAAAAATAGATTTAGATATTTTCCTCAATCTAAGTACACCCCCCACATCTTTAATTTTTTTTTTGTGTGTGTGTTTTCTTCTTTCTCTGCCACCCTCCATGAAGATAATGAATTTTTACAAATAAAGTAATTGCATATAAGTAAGTTCTCTCTTTTTTTAATTTCAGTCCCTGGATCAAAACTCCTTTAAAATATAACTTGCCCTAGGACGTTTGGGTTTTATTTTCATATCAAAGACTTCTTTCTAAACCTATATCAATAATCATGCTGAGTGAACTTCATTGTAGTCCTTTCATTGCCTACAGAAAAAGGAAGGCTTTAGTTGATACTGTCTGCCTTTGACTTCAGGACAGATCCTAGACTGCACATCCTGGGCAACATTCTCGCATTTGATCATAATCTTCTGTCCCCCTCCTTCTCCTCCTCCTTCTCCTCCTCCTCCTCCTCCTCCTCCTCCTCCTCCTCGTCCT